>CM037585.1:147681025-148023525 GCA_021018995.1 Chloranthus sessilifolius | reverse complement strand
TTCGTCCCGTGTGCAGTTTGGTGTGAGGCCAACTTTTCTCTCCTTTCAATTTTCTTTGATCTACGAGTTGTGTAAGTGTTTAAACCCTAAAACTGTCGTTCGAAATCCTAAAACTGTCGGAGATCTAGTTGTTCGCTAAGAACCCTAATCTTCTAGATCCGATAGGGAACGTACGCGGAAGTAACACTAGTTCAGGCTAGATTTAAATCATTTAATTGAATCTTTCGTTATTTTCCGTGATAAACTATTAAGGAAATTTGCATTTTAATTGTTTATATTAATTTTCTATTAATCTCATCCCTAGCATTGCATTGTGTTAGTTTCCGCATCATTTTCTCATCTGAGAGAACTATGTTCCTTAAGTAACATGACTTAGGAAGTCAAGAGACATGAGTGATCTATGGATTCAAGGGTAGAATTGATTTTCGATTCCATGTAAATCTGAAAATTGTCACAACTAGGGGAGATTCGGGACAACTCACTAATCTGATATTTCTATATGATAGTGACTGCTGTAATGGCAAGGATATGATATTCAGAAGTTCAGGTTGTTGGAGTTTGTTCAGATGTGCCCTAGAAAACCAATTCTCTGACATGGATTCCTTTGGTGTCCATTTCATGTGTACAAGCACAAGGATATTTATCCGTCTTTTAGACATCATACGTGTTTTAGTTGGTTTTCTCATTTGAGAGAACTATGTTCCTTAAGTAACATGATGTAGGAAGTCAGGAGACATGAGTGATCTATGGTTTTGAGGGTAGAATTGATTTTCGATTCCATGTATATCTGCAAATTTTCACAACTAGGGGAGATTCAGGACAACTCAGTCATCTGATTGTTCTATATGATAGTGACTGCTGTAGTGGAAAGGATTATTATCTACCATGGGACTTAGTATGTCGTAACATGGATCAATATCTCTGTTTTCCGATATGTATCATCCACTATCAATATCAAAACGATATGTATTGGGTAATACCAATACATTCAATGTATCGGGTACTGCCGATACATTCAATGTATCGGCGATACAATGGATACATTGATACATATTGGGTATGTATCATCAATACTCGATACATACCCAATGATGTAGTGGTGAACTTCGAAGCCGATACACATCAGTATCGTCAGAGATTTTGAACCATGTGTCCTAAACCCATATAGGACCGCTGTAGTGGCAAGGATTATTGTCTACCATGGGACTTAGTATGTCGTAATATGGATCAATATCTCTGTTTTCTGATATGTATCATCCACTATCAATATCAAAACGATATGTATTGGGTAATGCCAATACATTCAATGTATCGGGTACTGCGAATACATTCAATGTATCGATGATACAATGGATACATTGATACATATTGGGTATGTATCATCAATACTCGATACATACCCAATGATGTATTGGTGAACTTCGATGCCGATACACATCAGTATCATCAGAGATTTTGAACCATGTGTCCTAAACCCGCATAGGACCGTGTGCATGACACATTGCACAAGAGCACATCACTTATCACTTTGGAAATCAGGTTAATGTGGACAAAGTGATCAACAACATTGCATTAGTAACTTGACCAAAGGATCGGACGGGAGATCTGGGAATCAGATTGTATTATCTGATTCACGAACCGGTGATATCCATCTATCAGCTAATTTCGGAATTTTTCGTCCACTGTTAGGTTCTCATGAGCTCTGTAGACACCAAGATGGGATCCACTACCCTTTAAGACATCCTGTATAAGTGATCTTTGAACCACTGGACTAATATGGCAATTAACTAGGCCTGGTCATCAATTGATAAAACAATTGTTTCCAAAAGTATTCTATGGATAAAAATAATTTGACAACTTGTACTGAAAAAAATTTGTTTTCGATGCATTTCATATTATTGGATTCAAATCCAAAGATAGAAAGATGCAAAAAAATCAGTGACATAGTTAGACATTGAATAGACTCTATGGTGCACAAGCTACATGCAGTGGTGGAGGAACTTGGATGCAAATGAGGGGCTGGACATGGCAATTTAAATAATTTCTATGTGGACCCGATTTTTTAGGATCTAGAAACTCGGGGAGTTCTTCTACTAGTTCCAGAGCTCGATGATAATTTTTTACATAAAATATAATAATCAGGTGGGCCCTATTTAGAATTAAAAGCAACTTCTCCTACTTACAGTAGAAGTGAGACTCTCACAGGCTAACCCCTGCGTGGGCTTCAGTCCCACTCTATACCTTTTTTCTCTCTCTCCTTCACTCTCTCTAAAAGAGGACCCACCCAGGTTGACCCCTGCGTGGGTCCTAAATTTTCTCTATCTCTTCTCTTTCTCTTTCTCTCTCTTCCACCCACACAGGGACCCACCTGCGTGGATCCCATCCCCATCTCTCTCTTTTCTCGTTCTCTCTCTCTCTTCAACCCACGCAGGGACCCTCTTGTGTGGGTCCCATCCCCATTCTCTCTCCTCCACCCCTGCAGGGACTCACCTGTGTGGGTCCCTTCCCCATCACTCTCTCTTGTCTCTTTCTGTTTTCTCTCTCATCCACCTGCGTGGGTCCCTTCCCTCATTTTCCATCTCTTCTCTTCTCTCTCTCTAAGACCCACGCAGGGTGGCCACCCCTGGGTGGGTCCCATCCTCTTTATTTTCTCTCCAAGTAAGACACATGCAGGGTCAGCTGTGTGGGTTCCCTTTTTCTCTTTCTTCCTTTCCTCTCTCTCCAAGTGTGACACACACGGGTCACCCTTGTATGGGTTCATCTAAAAAAAAAGAAGAGTGCTTATTTGCAAGCCACTCTTCTACAAATTTTGGTCTCGAAATTTGTTACGAACACCACTATTTGCCAAATTAACACGATGTACTCATGCTGCATAGGTCATGCCCACGTCGCTCAAATCTCGTTGGTTTGAGAGTTGTGTAGATGCCTATTTCACCACCTACTCAGAGTTACTTCCTCATTTTACCGATCCGTGTGACACTTAAGACATACGCAACTTCTCTCTCTCACCATAGATCTCATATTGAGGTACGTAGACCATCAGATGGTAACTTCCAGTACTCACTGCGATAACTCTATAAATAGCAAGTTCCTCCTCACTTTTCCGGATCCAAAAATTATTCGAATTTTTTTTACCTCGAAGCTCTGCCAAATTCTCTCGTGCGAAGATTCTGCGAGACACCTTTCTTCTCTTTTTTCTCCCGTGTGGCACTTAGATTATGTGGGTCTCGACACCCATGTCTAAGTCTTAAAATTCAGATTGTGCTTAGGTTATGTGGACCTTGATGTCCATGTCTATACGTGGGTGATACTTAGATTATGTAGGTCTCGACACCCATGTCTAAGCCTTAAAATTCAGGTCGCACTTAGTTTATGTGGACCTTGATGTCCATGCCTAAGACCCCTCTATATACTTGGATGGTACTTAGATTATGTGGGTCTTGAGGCCCATGTCTAAGTATTATATGGGCCATGACACCCATGCCTAGTCCCTTATATCTTCGGGTTGCATTTAGGTTATGTGGGTCATGACACCCATAACTAAACCCTTATATATTCAGGTTGCAATTACAAAATTTAGGATTAGTATCCTTGTATATTACGGGTTGCAACTACGAATTAGAAAGACAGATTCAAGTGTCGACATCCAGGACATTAAAATCATCACCCCACATTATCGTGATCCTCACTTCATGCGATCACGATCAAAAGGTCATCACTTCGCGCAATCGCTATCAACATCGATAGATCATCACTTTGTGTGATCACGAACGAAAAATCATCGCTTTGCATGATTGCGATCAACACTAAAAGGCCATCGCTTCGCGCAATCATGACCAGGAGATCATCACTTGGCGAGATTGTGATCAACTACGATTGATCATCACTTCGCGCAATCGTGATCAGCCTTAAAAGTAATCGCTCCGCGAGATCGTTTCAACATCCCTAATATTGGGGTTTCCCTCGCAGTTTGGGCCATCGATCTCTTAAAATAAGGGTTCGAACATTAACCTCGAGATAGGAAATTCCTTTCTAAAAAGGATAAGGTCTAATCTAACAGTGTGCAAAGTTTGAAAATCTCGATCCAACCATGTGTTAAAACCATAATGGGCCACATGAAGCCAAGGTCCAAAATACAAAAAATATTGACCAGCTATTCTAAAATCAAAAAGCCAAGGTGACGCTTGAACCTAGATTCACGCCATTAAAGTCAAACCCTGATCTCCAACAGATCCAATTAGGCTAAATGAAAAAAGAATCTGAATTCCAAGGAATTCGATAGTTTTAACTAAGGTTAAACCTCTCCTATGATAAAAATGTACTTCAATAATCAGCTATTGAAGAATGATCATAGACCCGGTGTTCAATGTTATTTTCGAAACTTTAGCATCAAAACAAGATATTAAGGCTCATCCATGAACTTATGTCGCCCGAGAGTATATCCATAATCTTGCGAGGATATCCAACGCACAGTGTTCAATCTTATTTTCGAAACTTGGCATTTGACGATAAATGAAGTCTCATCCATGAACTTATGTCGCCTGAGAGTATATCCATAATCTTGCGAATGGATATGATTTCTTGCATGAAGGCGCATACATCCATTTGCCTTTATTCCACATCAGGCAGATTTCAAACGGATGGAGCATGCTAAGTATACAGTTTCGAGGTCCCGACATTGAAGATAAAGGTGATGTTGATGATGCTGATGAAGACAGAGTCTAGGAGTTTTAATTATTTTCAGAGATGTATTTATTCTCGCTTCTTTCGTAGCTTTTACTCAGAGGTATTCAATTTTTTTATGCAATTAACGGGGCATTGAAGGTGAACCTGGAAGTGTAAAGTCTACCAAATTAATAAAAGCCTCTCCTAGCAAGGGGAAATTTGATGCAATTTATTTGTGAATGAATATATTTCTACATAAATTTGTTGTGTAAATGCTATTAAATTAGTAAATTATTATAAGGGGTTAAAATGTTATAGGGAAAGCTAGAAACCTGGAGTGATACTTGTCCATGGTACATGCTTATATGCCCATTAATACCCTAGAGATCCCATACCCAACATATATTATTCTCTTCTTTTTGCTGAAGATCATCAAAATAAAAGCTTCTCCAAATTCTCATGATATGGTAAAATAGTAATAGTCATAGTAATCATATGAGATAACCAGGTTAAATTAGTAATTTTACTATAAAATCTAATGATTTAAGCATAATAAGTTAATCATAATATTTATAAGTTATTAATAGAAGGTTATTGTTAGTCAGGCTAATATATTTATGTTGGTACTTGAATGCCAATACGATTGTTACATTTAATAATAAAGATATTGTTGAACTTATTAGTAAATAAAAAATAACCGATATATATATATATATATATATATATATATATATATGTATATGGAAAAAAGGGAAGATGATCCAATCAAGCACCTTCCAGTTCTCCAAGCTCTCTAAAAAATCCAGTTTTGGTGCCACATGGACTAATGGGACAACATATAGATTAATTTCAATTAAATATAAAAAACATCTAATCTCCACCTTGTGATCAATACCTTTTAATCTTTTATATATTAGCCCATTGATTATAGTCAATGCCCTCTTGCTCCATGTGGCACCCAAAGAATGTTTTGGGTGTTAAGTGGAGCTCCATGTGGACCTCGGAGTACGTTTATCGTCCTCTAAAGGAGCACCTAACTGGGATCTTATATATATATGAAAAATGATCATTTTGAAGCAAGAGGGCATGGGCATTGCATAGATCTCCTAACTCGAGTCATGGGACATAAACCCATGACTGGAGCTCTTATTGGCTGCATGTCATCGATTTCCTAACTTGAGTCATGGGACATAGACCCATGATTGAAGCACTTATTGGCTGCATGTTGTCTATCTCCTAACTCGAGTCATGGGACATAAACCCATGACTGGAGCACTTATTGGTTGCATGTCGTCTCAACTGCCTTTGAGCAGTCAATAGGAGCTATAGTCATGGGATATAATCCCATGGTTTGAATGAGAGGAACACAAACATGAGGGCGCGTGCACGCACTCTTGCACGCGCGCGCTCACACACACACAATGAGCAATCAATATAAGCTAGGGTCATGGGATAAATCCCATGGTTTGAGTGAGAAGAACACACACACACAGACGCGCGTACGCATGCGCGCACGTGCACAAACACACACACACACACACACACACACACACACACACACATATATATATATATATATATATATATATATATATATATATATATATATATATATATATATATATATATATATATTGTTGGTGAAAATAGGGAAACATGGAAAAATAAATGGAGGAAATCAAATCTAATACAATGATCTGACCCGAGGCACGAGAAATATTGCTATCTTTAAACCAATATTTGCCCCCACCACTTTGACAAAGTATCACCAATGAGTTACCGACAAACTGGTTCTAGGATACATCAAATCGAATTTACATTCTTGTGAAGGATTTGGTGAATCTTATCACGTACTCAGAATACCAAAAATATTGCCACAATAGCTCTGATATCAACGGTAAAATCAAGACAAAATATTTTATCTAAAGTGTATAAAATGATGGAATTTAGGCTCCTTAAATAGACAATGAAGAAGTGTATAAACACCCTTCCAAAAGAGGTGCATGACCTTTCACCCAAGGGACATGACCTTCCAATCTACAGACACAACAGTTCTCTCAAATGGGCATATGACCTTTCACTCGAAGGGACACAAACATTTCTTCAAATGGTTACAACCATTTGGTCAAACAGTTGACCAAACAAACTAATATTAAAACTTTAAAATTTTCAACAATCCCCCACAATTTAAAAGTTTTGAATCAGAGCTAAGACCAGAAATATGTGCAAAAATGAAAGTGTCACTGTGACTTAAACATGCAATTAGTGACAATAACTTAAAGTTTGTCAAGATTTTTAATGAACTTAAGTCTTAAACTAACGATCATATACGACAAATTGGAGCTATCTTACACACATATTTCACATATAATGGTGTTCAATTTATTTTGTTAGAACATTTGAGGCCCTATGCTCTTCCCTAGATTCCATAAGTGTTTGTGAGATAAAGTTAGTTCTCACTAATATAGATAAAACTATCAAAGATGTCCCTGCAACTTAATATCTCAGCACATTGTGTTATAGCGTCTATTAAGAGCTATGCTCATCCTTTCCTTGTTCGTACAGGTAAACACTACACTTGGGATGGAATTGAGAATTTCATTATAGTGTCCCTCTATCCATCACGTATTTATAACTTGTTCTTCCCATTGAACCTAAACCTTGAATAACCAATTATTAGGTTGGGTTTCAATTACAAGTGATTGTTAGGTGATTGGATTTAAACCCATTCCATTTTCTTCATGTAGACTAGTATTTTTCCTTTATTGCAATTATGAACACATGTTTCTTCAAACATCTCTGTCTGGATCCCCAAATGTTTTCTTATTCATTGACAAGATAGTAAGTTCTATAGAGATTTTAGAAGTTACGACTTAATCTTTATTGGTACGTCTACCAATGGACCCTTAAATCACTTCATTTCTCTATCCATATTCCATACAAGCAACATGTTCAATGATATTTAGAGTTGCAACATTTCTTGTGAGACCATGCAAACAACACGCTCAATGAGATTTACAGTTGATTCTTAACATCCCTTGTGAGATCATGACTCCCTTTATTAGAGGAACATCATCTGATTTAGATTTCCAAATCTAAATCCATTATTTTTCTAGATAATTCAAAAATCATAGCATTTCTAATCCATTCACGTTTTCAATCAACTCAATGCAATACGATATGCATATACTTGAATATATCAGAGCTCCATTCAAAACAAACATGGATTAGGCAGCTTGCAATGAAACAAATAGTCACGCATAATATCATATGAAGATGTATAAATGTGTTAGTGTTAAAAACATAAATAAATACTCACACATATCATAAGAAAATTCAGCTGTACCATTTAGATCATCTCTAATAGACAATCTATTTGAAGCAACTCAATCATCAAGGTGCATGACTAACGGGGACACCACATATATGGACATCGGATTTGGACCACATCAGTTTTACCAGCGTCGGAAGAAGCGTAGAGGAAGCCCGGAGGAGAAAGAGGAAAAGGAGACACAAAGAAGAAACGGCCGAATGCACGATGACAAGGCAGATGTCATACAGCAAAGACGCCATGACATTTGCCACAAGACGCTCCACGGCAGTGTCCACAAGTCATGCAGCCACCGCCGACGATTTCAGTTTTTTTTATTTTTAATTTTATGCGGAAAGTTGCCTTTTAGTGTTTTACTAGTATTAGGACTTTTTATTTCGATTTTAATTATTGGTGGCCTATATATAGAGGCTTATAAACACTTTTTAATTAGTTGATTGATTATTTGAATGCTTTTATGCTTGAGTAATCTTTGCCTGAGATGGGTTTGGCGTGAGGCCAAGGGAGTGATTCTCAAAAGCTATTGTTACTTTCTCTATTATATTTATTATCTCTCGATCGGTGTTTGCTTCCCCTACACAGTAGCCTAATTGTTTCCTTTCGATCCCAAAACCCTGAGCCTTTTGAAACCCTAAATCAACATAGCCAACACCCTTTCCAAAACCATAAACCGATCTAATAGCCATAACCCTAATTCCCTTTTACAACCTAATTTGGAATCCGTGAATCTACATCGGATCGAAGACGAGCCCCTAAGCCTGGAAAAGCTAGAATCTTATCTCTAGGCCGATCTTGCCTCGACTTTAAAAGTACTTGCGCATTGGACTGGACCCTACCTGAATCTCGTGTGATCTATCCATTTGAATTCTGCAAAACTTTAAAGGTATCAAAGATAATTTTACGATTAAACTTGATTTAATTTCATTAATTTCGGCAAAATCTGCATAAAAATCATATTCTGCATTTTAGGGTCTTCATCCCGCGTCAGTTTTGGTATCAGAGCCCTAGGTTTTCTAGGTTAGGGCATCTTTGCTTGTCATATTTATTTTATTGCATTGTTTCTTTTTGTGAGTCCATATTGCATTCCATATTAGAACCCTAATAAACCTTGTGATCACCATGGCTTAAGATGAGGTTCTTAATACTCTTAGAGCTATGCGAGAAGAATTGGGTGCGATTAGTGCACGTCTGAATACCATTAAGCAAGCCCAAACATCCCTAGAAGTTGGTAATGATAGATTACGTGATCGAATCAACCAACTGGAAGCGATGAGTGGGCTGGAAAATCAACACCAAGAGCGTGAGTGTCCACACTTTGAACGTAATGGTCACCAAGATAACCGGAACCGTAGGGATCATCGTAGAGATGACTATGACCCCGAAGTTCAACTCCTTAAGAATGTCCGAGTTGAGATTCCGACTTTCGATGGAAGAATGGACCCTACCGTCTTCCTCGATTGGCCTTCCGACATGGACCAACACTTTGATTGGTATGCTATGAATGACGACCATTGCGTTAGACTCGCTAAGATGAAGTTGGTTGGTCAAGCTCGACTTTTCTGGCTCAATGTTGAGCGCATTAGGGTGAACGCGAGTTGTCCTCCCATTATCCGTTGGGACGACATGAAGGAACGGCTTACTGAGAAGTATGTTCCTTTATCATACCACCAACACCTCCTCAACCAGTGGCAAAACTTACGTCAAGGTGGTATGCTCGTGACCGATTACATTGCCAAATTCAAAGAGTTCATGATGGGGACAAAAGTATCGGAAGACCCTGAAATCACTCTCTAGATTCCGCACCGGATTGCAACTTGATTTGCAAAAAGAGTTGATTTCTCACCCCGTAGAGACTCTTGAAAGATGTTATGCCATTGTGCAAGATCTTGAACGATATTTGAAAACTACGGTGGTGAAGAGAACCGAGCCACAATATAGTAACCAACGATCCGGTGAGGGACGATTCAATCCTCCTCCCAAACCTACACAACCCGCCCCTGCCAATTCCAGGTTTGAAAAGGGAAAAGGTGTAGTCGGAGAATCCTCAAGGGTTAATTTTCAAGTAAAGTGTTATAAATGTCATGGGATGGGACACTTTGCCGCCCAATGCCTTACGAAAGAACCCCAAAGGACTCTCTTCATTGAAGGAGGGGAGGATGATGATGAGGTAGTGGTTGAAGAGAAAGTATTTGAACCATTAGCACACCCAGTGATGAGGAGGGTGATGTTATTGGTCATGCTTTAGTTGTGAGGTGTGCCCTTACGCAGCCTCAACGGGATGAAAAGGATGACTGGCGAAGGGAGAACATCTTCCACACCTACGCCAGGTTTGGTGAAAAGAATTGTAGGGTCATCATGGATAGCGGTAGTTGTACTAACGTAATATCAACTCATGTCGTACGCCGCTTAGGGCTTACACCCGAAGCCCACCTAAGACCTTATAAAGTCGCATGGGTCAATTCTTCATCCATTCCCGTGTCGAAAAGATGTCGTGTACCGATTTAGTTAGGCTCTTATTCGGACACCTTGTGGTGTGATGTGGTGCCGATGGATGTCGGTTATATCATTGTGGAAAGGTCGTGGCTCTACAACATGGATGTGACTCTTTCTGGTCAAACAAACATATGCACGTTCATGCATAAGGGCAAAAAGATCACTTTACACCCTTTGCCTCCCAAAGCACCATCGACCGACACAGTCGAAAAGAAGGGCGGGTCTTCTAAATCCATTAATATTGTGAGCCCTTCTGAGTTCGAGAAAGCATCGATAGAAGAGAGTATGGTGTATGTAGTTGTCACCGTAGAGAGTGCTCTCGAGTCGGTGAGCGAGTGTCCCAAGGAGGTTGAGCCGATTTTAAAAGAGTTTACGGATGTCTTCCCTGAAGACTTACCAAACGAACTCCCTCCCCTGCGTGATATCCAACACGCAATAGACTTGGTTCCTGAATCTACCTTACCGAACCTGCCCCACTATAGGTTGAATCCGTTTGAGCACGCCGAGTTGACTCAGCAAGTCAATGAGCTCCTTCAGAAGGGGTTCATCCAAGAGAGTCTGAGCCCGTGTGCCGTACCTGCCCTACTCACTCCTAAGAAACATGGTACATGGTGCATGTGTGTGGATAGCCATGCAATCAATAAGATTACGGTTAAGTATCAATTTTCCATACCAAGGCTCGATGACATGCTTGACATGATGGTTGGTGCTACTATCTTTTCAAAGATAGACCTTAAGAGTAGCTACCATCAAGTCTGCATCAGCCCCGGTGATGAGTGGAAAACCGCCTTTAAGACTAAGGATGGTCTTTATGAGTGGATGGTCATGCCTTTTGTGCTTTCTAACGTCCCGAGTATTTTCATGCGACTCATGACCCAAGTGTTGAGGCCGTTTCTAGGCAAATTCCTTGTTGTTTATTTCGATGACATCTTGATCTATAGTCACGACAAGGATCAACACTTGACCTACCTTAGGTTGGTTTGTGAAACCCTCAAGGGCGAGAAGTTGTTTGCAAATCTCAAGAAATGCACCTTCATGCAACGTTTTGTTGTTTTCTTGGGATTTATTATCTCAGCCAGTGGAATGGTTGCGGACCCTGAAAAGGTTAGAGCCATTGTGGAGTGGCCTGAGCCTAAGAACATGCACGATGTCCATAGCTTCCATGGTTTGGCTACTTTTTATCATCGCTTCATCAGAAGTTTTAGCACCATCATGGCCCCAATCACTGATTGCATGAAAAAGGGAGACTTTAAATGAGGCAAAGCAGCGATGAAAGCCTTTGCTAAGATCAAACAACAAATGAATAGTGCACCCATCATACGCTTACCGGACTTTTCAAAAGTCTTCGAAGTGGCATGCAACGCATTGGGTGTAGGCATAGGAGTGCTTAGCCAAGAGGGTCACCCCGTGGCCTATTTTAGTGAAAAACTTAACGAGGCGAAGCAAAAATACTCCACCTATGACAAGGAGTTCTATGCGGTCGTTCGATCTCTTTGGTATTGGAAACATTACCTTAGACCGCAGGAATTTGTGTTGTTTTCTGACCATGAAGCCTTACGCTTTCTTGCTTCAGAGAAGAAGTTGAACCCAAGGCATGCGAAGTGGGTTGAGTACCTTCAAGGGTTCACATTCGTGTTAAAGTATAAGGCCGGTGCTGAAAATAGAGCCGTTGATGCACTTAGTCGGCGAGTGGTGACTTTGCACATAATGAACACCGAGGTCGTCGGGTTCGAAAAGTTAAAGGATGAGTACCCCGAGTGCCCAGATTTTGTGGTTGAGTACACTGCTCTCCTTAGTAACCCGACCAGCACACACTCCGTGTACACCATCCAGGATGGGTACTTATTCAAAGGCAATCGCCTTTGCATCCCTCGCACTTCATTGCGTGACTTTCTCATTTGGGAGTTACATGCTGGAGGGATGGTCGGACATTTCGGGCGTAATAAAATTGTTGCGCTTGTAGAGGATAGGTTCTTTTGGCCTAGCCTAATGAGAGATGTCGCTCGGGTTGTCAAACATTTTCGTACTTGCCAAGTGTCGAAACAGACCAAACAAAATACCGGCTTGTACACTCCTTTACCCGTGCCACATACACCGTGGCAAGACCTCTCTATGGACTTCGTGCTTAGACTTCCTAAGACCCCTAGGAAGCATGATTCCATCTATGTCGTAGTGGACCGATTTTCCAATATGGCCCACTTCATTCCTTGTTCCAAAACCTCCGATGCATCTCATATTGCTAAACTATTTTTTGCAGAGGTAGTGCGTCTTCATGAGTTGCCCAAAACCATTGTGTCTGATAGAGATGTTAAATTTACAAGTTATTTTTGGAAAACCTTTGGCACATAATGGGCACATTGATCCAATTCTCAACAGCTTACCACCCTCAAACGGATGGCCAAACTGAAAGCACCAATAGGAGCCTTGGGAATCTCCTTCGTAGTCTTGTCAATGATCATGTTAAGACCTGGGATACCATCTTACCCACAGCTGAGCTTGCATATAATAATTCTGTCAATAGGTCCATAGGCATGAGTCCTTTTGAGGTAGTGCATGGTCATAAGCCTAGGACCTCATTAGATTTTATCCCCATGTCTGCATCTCAGAGTGTCAGAGTCTACCGATGCATTTGCACAACATATTCATAGCTTGCATGCCGAAATTAAACAGAAAATTAATTCAAGCAACAATCAATATAAATTATCTGCAGATGCTCACAGGCGTTCTAAAGAATTTAATGTGGGTGATTATGTGATGGTCCAGGTTAGGCCTGAGCGGTTCCCGTCGGGATCCGCAAAGAAACTCCAATCTCGATGCGCTAGGCCTTTTAGAATTTTGGCTAAGAGTGGTCCTAATGCATACGTGCTCGAGCTTCCTCCTGGTACGAGGGTTAGTTCAACGTTCAATGTGGAGGACTTGGTTTCTTACTTGGGTTTCACCCCACCTCCTGAAAACTCACTCTAGCCACCTCCTAGTCCCAGCCCCAATCCAACCTTGCAACTTATACCTCTTCCTTCCCCAAGTAGATAGAGAACAGATGAAATAGAGGATATAATCAATGATTATGTCGTCTCTACACATGACGGGGGATTCCATAAGTACTTGGTTAAATGGGTCGAAAAATCGGAGTCTGAAAACACTTAGATCCACGAGAATGAGGTCCGCCGCTTGAACCCCGATTTGATTGACATCAACCACGAGCGCGTTTCATCGGTGATGATACCTATTGGTCCGGGGGGATTGACTGGGACGCCACATATATGGACATCGGATTTGGACCACATCAGTTTTACCGGCGTCGGAAGAAGCGTAGAGGAAGCCCGGAGGAGAAAGAGGAAAAGGAGACATTAAAGAAACGGCCAATAAGGGTGACAATCATTCCACAACATCTGCTGCATGACGCGCCAGCGATTTTTCTTTTTTTTCTAATTTTATGCGGAAAGTTGCCTTTTAGTGTTTTACTAGTATTAGGACTTTATTTCGAGTTTAATTATTGGTGGCCTATATATAGAGGCTTGTAAACACTTTTTAATTAGTTGATTGATTATTTGAATGTTTTTATTGTTGAGTAATCTTTGCCTGAGATGGGTTTAGTGTGAGACCAAGGGAGTGATTCCCAAAAGCCATTGTTACTTTCACTATTATATTTGCTATCTCTCGATCGGTGTTTGCTTCCCCTACACCGTAGCCTAATTGTTTCCTTTCAATCCCAAAACCTTGAGCCTTTTGAAACCCTAAATCAATATAGCCAAGACCCTTTCCAAAACCATAAATCGATCTAACAGCCATAAGCCTTTTACAAACCCTAATTCCCTTTTACAACATAATTTGGAATCCGTGAATCGACATCGGACCGAAGACGAGCGCCTAAGCCTGGAAAAGCTAGAGTCCTATCTCTAAGCCGATCTTGCCTCGACTCTAAAAGTACTTGCGCATTGGACTGGACCCTACCTGGATCTCATGTGATCTATCCATCTGAATTCTACAAAACTCTAAAGGTATCAAAGATAATTTTGCAATTAAACTTGATTTAATTTCATTAATTTCGGTAAAATCTGCATAAAAATCATATTCCGCATTTTAGGGTCTCCGTCCCGCATCAATGACCTTTCACCCAAGGGACACGGCCTTCCACTCTAAAGACACAACATTTCTCTCAAATGGACATATGACCTTTCACTCGAAGGGACACAAGCGTTTCTTCAAACGGTTACAACAATTTAGTCAAACAGTTGACCAAACAAACTAATATTAAAACTTTAAAATTTTCAACATATATATATATATATTACTATAGGGAAATTTTCACTTTCGGCCCTATAAGTTTGCGTGTTTGCAGAAACGGCCCTATCGTTTCATCACTTGCATAACAGGCCAACTCCAAGCCTAGTCGGTTCCACGTCAGCAACCAACCGCCTTTTAAATTAAAATAACTTTTCAAGTATAAAAGTAAAGGTTACTTTTAAGGGAAATTTGCACTTTCGTCCCTTTAAGTTTGCGTATTTACAGAAACGGCCCTATAATTTCATCACTTGCATAACATGCCAGCTCCAAGCCTAGCCGGTTCCACGTCAGCAACCAACCGCCTTTTAAATTTATATATATATATATATATGCTTCTCTATGCTTATTTGCCTATTTTAAAACTTTTTCTTGGATTGCGATTTGAAGATTCAACTACAATTGGTATAACTCAGAGAACTACAACAGGCTAGGTAAGATATCGATACATTATCTTTGTAAGATATTGCTTTCCCTTCGTTTTTAACATATACTAGGTAGACCAAGCTAGGTAAGATATCGGTCGATATCTTAGGATATCGGCCGCTATCTTAAGATATCGGCCGATATCTTAAGATATCGGTCGATATCCTAAGATAGCCTTTTAACCAGCCAATTTTCATTTTTTAATATTATAGCGCTAAGTCAAGTATTACCCTTTTAACCAACCAATTTTCATTTTGTAAAATATTGTAGGTTGAAATGGATGTTCCCCTTCTTTGTCATTTTGATTTCGTCCGTGTGGGAGATAATACTTACAACGGAGGACATCGAAGGATTGTCACTGTCACGGATAACATATCATTTGATCAGTTATGGAGAAAATGTATAAGGTCACGACCGGAAGAACATTCTATTACACTAACGGTTTCATTACGCATAGGGAATGAGCTTGTATTTGCTGAATTGTCTGACTTTGATGATCTTACAAACTTATTCAAAGCATATCGTATTGGTGATGGTGTGATAAATATTTATATCGAAAAATCATTAGTCACTACCGCCGCAGAAAATTTACCGTCTTTAGAAGCATTTCAACCGTTCCAGGAAACAAATGAAGATGATGGTGGTGTGAGAACAAAATATTTGATTGGAAATAAAGAAATAATGTTTGAAAAGGAGAGCATCGCTGCACCGATGATAGTCGACGATGATAGAAATTTGAATATAGGATTTTACCCCTATAGTAGGCCTCTGGAGCAACCCTCTTCAGACATTCCAATGAGTGAAGGAGATGAAGATCAAGGATATTGTCATCAAATGAATCTGATGCATGATACATCTCAGTTCAACTTCGATTCGGTAAATCAGTGGGAAACGTTTTTAGTCGGCCTTAGTCCATATCAATGGCCTTCCGAACCAATAGCTTCGGAGCCAACGATAATCGAGCCTTCAATACAACAGCCACTCGTACATCAAACATTCCCGCATCGGCCAACATCAATCCAAACAACTGCACATCAACCAAACGTACATCAACGGGCTCAATCTCAATCACGTAATAACCATCCAGTCGATGACTGTGATAGTGATCCTGAAAATAATGAAGCACCGCCGTCTTCCACTTCGCGTGTTCATACTAACAGGGGAATTAATCAACCTCTGGTAGATGAAGACTATCTGCTTAATGACTCGGACGGAGTATATGGATTCGGATGATGAGGAAATGTATAAAGGGGGACCAATTACCATTGGTCAGGCGTTTAGAAATAAGAAATCCTTTCAAAAAGCTCTTAAAGAATTTGCAATGGCAAATAATTTTCAGATTAAACCAATAAAAACCAGTCCTCTTCGAGTTACGGCGAGGTGTGTTGAAGTAGGATGTGCTTGGCGAATACATGCATCGAAATTAATAAGTGTGGACACATTTGCTGTGAAAACTTTCCACCCAGAACATACGTGCGGAATGCCAGCTTTCGGAAGCGAACATCGCCAATGTACGACATCGTGGATAGCTTCATTCGTGAGAGAAGTTATTAAAGGGCTTTGACGAGACTCCTGCTTCAATAATTTTTTATATTGAAAAAAAATATGGTATAACAGTAGGTTACTGGAAAACATGGAGAGGAAAAGAAATGGCGTTGAATGACATCCGAGGTAGCTGGAATGAGCAATCTAAGATGTTACCATCACATGTCGCCGAATTATAGCGGGTCGATCCAGACATACAGACCGAATTGTGTCTCGAGCCTGATAATGCATTTCAGAGATTCTTCATGGCATTCGGACCTTTCATTCGAAGCTTTCGTAATATTTTACGAAGAATAATATCGATAGATAGAACGCATTTGCGTGGACGATACAATGGAATGTTGTTAATAGCTACGGGGATAGACGAGAATAGGCATTTATTCCCTATAGCGTTCGGCGTTGTACCGAAAGAAAATGAAGATCATTGGACATGGTTCCTTGATCTATTAGGGAGACGTGTAATCGGTGACTTTGAAGAGCAGCTTGTATTGATATCAGACAAACAGAAAGGTTTGATGGAAGATGTGGAAGAAGTTTTTCCTAACGCCTTTCACAGCTACTGTATGCGACACCTAGCTCTAAATCTGTTTAATACATATAAGGATACAATATCTAGACCACTTTTCTGGGTTGCTGCCCGTGCATTTTCGGAAGCAAAATTTAAAAGAATTATGCGAAAAATCGAAGACGACACCCCCCCGAAATGTACAACATGGATTAAAGAAATTGGTGATCATTTCTGGGCGCGTGCTTATTTTCAAGGGAGGCGTTATGATATGTTGACAACTAATATAGCTGAAAGCATAAATAGTGTGTTGAAAATAGCAAGGGAAGAACCGATCGTGAGCATGTTAGAAACTATTCGCACAAAGGTAGCCGAATTTTATCTTCGCCGTCAGGAGGAAGGAAATAAAATGGCACACGTGTTAACACCGATGGCCCAAAAACACATAACACGAAATTCAGGATGGGGCCCGTCGAAAAAATGTTATACCATATGGTCACGATATATTTCAAGTTAAACATGGTGATTACACTCACAGTGTCGATCTAGATAAGCGAACATGTACATGTAGACGTTGGGCTATTCTTGGATTACCATGTTCATATGCGATCGCCGCATTATCGCACCGAAACAAAGAAAGAGAGATCCCACAATTTTGTGAGCACTGGTTTACCAGTAACTTATTTAGGAAAACTTACAAAGAACACTTTGTCCTGACCGTTGACAAGCGCCAATGGACTTCGCAAAGAGACGATATCCAAGTTTTGCCTCCGCACAAAATACGTTAAGCTGGCCGTTCAAAGAAACGAAGAATAAGATCTAAAGGCGAAGTTCGACCACTGCGATGTAAAAATTGTAACCAATACGGTCATAACCGTCGCTCGTGTAAATTTGTTAGAATTTGAGTGGGACATGGAGCACAAGTGGACTGTATAGATTAATAAACCCACGTGAAATTAACTTATATTACTTGACAGATTACTTTGGGCCACATTTCACGATTCAAAATAAACTGCTTTGGATCAGATGAAGGAGACCATTAATCATCATTCATCATCCAAATAGACTTTTTGAGAACATGGCCTTAGTATCATAAGCTAATTTTTAGCGAACAATCAGCTGTCGATGACTTAATCTAGCGGCCGCTGACTTAAGTCATCGGCCGATGACTTATGTCATCGGCCGCTAACATAAGTCATCGACCGATGACTTAAAATTAGCGGCCGATGACATAAGTCATCGACCTCTGAATTAAGTCATCGGTCGATGACTTAAGTTGGCGGCCGATAGATTAAGTCATCGGACGCTAACTTAAGTCATCGGCCGCTAACTTAAGTCAGCGGGCATTGTGAAATCTGAAGATCAAATACAAGTCTTTTTATAATGTTTATAAAGAATTGTTAGACATTAGGATAAATTGATACAACGAAAATTATATAAGTTGATATAAAATATTTAAAATTTTATAAAAATATATACAAAAATTTATAAAATTTTACAAAGATATGAAATATAAAGTTCAACTCTTCTTCCCAAACGTGCACATTAAATGTCCGATTTTCACTCTAAATTGTTGCATTTGTTTTTCTTCGAAATCAATATTCTGCCGTTGGGAGAAGTATTCCATGTAGTTCAAAACATATACACCGCAGTCCCAACCGTTGGTTTGGATCGGTAGAATGACACTGTTGAACGCCGATACCTTCCACTATTGATCGAAAGCTGACTTTAAACCGACAGCGTAAAGAAAACGCGGAAGGTGATACAATAGACACCCTTTATGCTCTTTGAACCTCTTTGAGCACTCTCAGTCTGCTGGATCTATTAATTTAATTTCATGATCAACTAATGAAATTATAGCCAACGCCCAGTGGCTATGTTTTTGGCTATGCATCGGAAGATAAATCTGCATAAAAACGGAAACGGAATTTTAAATAATTAATTTTATTTTATTTAAAAGTCGTCAACGTTAAATAAAGCGAATTTGTGTATTAAAAAACGTACCGTTCCACAGTCGATCGCGTGAATTCCGTGTTTATCATTTGTAAGTAGTGGTTCAAGTGGCTTTATATTGTTACAAACCTTCCACTCATCACAGTAGGCTTGCCATTTATCGAAGTCGCTAAGTGCGGCTAGACCTTCATTATCGATAAATTTTTCATATTTTTTCTCGTTTGCTATAAACATGGTCTAAAACAGAATTATGTAGTAAGTAAATATATTAAAAGAAGTGTGAATGAAAAGACAAATAAATGAAACAAACGAAACAATAAATAGTTGAAACCTTACCAAGGCGGACGCAGAAGCGAACCAGCTTTTTTCGGCATTTGTCGTGAACGTTTGATCGTTGATAACTTCAAGGACTCTCGAGTATGCGTCGATGACTTCATTGTCAAGCCACGAGTGTCCTTTGAGAACCTTTAAAAGACCAACTGTGATGTCAACACCCATGACAGTATTGACGATCACATTGTCCTCTCCCTCCGGCCGATTCCAAAAACTGAGCATATATTTGTGCTCCATCGATTTTGGCTCATCCTCCTCCTCCTCCTCCACAACCAATCTTGGTCTTTTTATAATGGCTTTACTTGTCAGAGTCTTTCTCTTCTTCCGAGCACGCAAGTCATATCCCTCGGCTTTACTTTTTCCAGTTGATAGTTTAACAAAAATTGATTTGAGGGATGCCGGCTGTGACTCACGAGAAGGCTGGGAAAGAGGAGCACCCTCATCACCGACTTCCACCAAGGGTTATTTAGTAGGAGGTGGAGGAGCTCCAGAAGTTTTGGGGGCCGTGATTTGATGGGTAGGTCGAGGAGCAGTGGGTTTTTGGCCAGAAGTTCGGGGGGCAGTGGATTGATGGCTTGGTTGAGGAGCAGTGGGCTTAGGATCAGTAGGTTTAGGGGAAGAAGTTTTGGGGGCAGTTGATTGATGGGTAGGTTGGGGAGCAGTGGGTTTTGGGCCAGAGGGTTTAGGGGCAAAAGTTCGGGGGACAATGGATATATGGCTTGGTGGAAGAGCAGTGAGTTTAGAAGCTGTAAGATTTCAAATAGAACAGATGAAAGAATATTATCCTGCATAATTACAAAATACATTAAAAACTGTCATTATTTTACAAAAAAATTTTATATTTGGGATTAAATTAGCGACCGAATTATCGACCGATAATATAAGTTATCGGTCGATAATTTACATTATCGACCGATAATATAAGTTATCGGTCGATAATTTACATTATCGATTGATAATGTAACTTATCGGCCGTTAATCTAAATAAGCGGTCGATAATTTAAATTATCGGACGATAATGTAAATTATCGACCGATAATATAAGTTAACGGCCGATAATGTTAATTATCAACCGCCAACTTATATTAGCGGCCGATAAGTTACATTATCGATCGATAATGTAAATTATCGACCGATAACTTATATTATCGGTCGATAATGTAAGTTGTCGGACGATAATTTACATTATCGGTCGACAAGCGTATTTGGAATTAATCTTTAAAAACATATAATTTTTCCAAATTTAAAAAGAAATGGTTTAGTACCTTCGTCAAATGAGATGTGACTGCATCAAGGTCCTTCTGCATTAAGGCATTTCTTTCTGTTAAATTAAAGACCTATGTTTTAGTGACCCTACTTCCTCTTGTAATGACCCAACTTGCTCTTGGAGAGTCTTCTTTTCTCTCCCTAGATGTTCAATTTTGAGTGCTTGCCCTTAAGAACTATAAATGCACGTCGGAAGTCATTTTTCATTTCTTTTACAGCCATTCGGAGCGTCTTGCATTCTTTTCTAAGCTCCGTTACTTCTTTGGTTAGGTTGGGTTGCCTAACAGGCTGTTCTCTTATTGGTTGGGGCCTAATCTCCGATTTGCCTTTGCCCTTTGATTCAGCATGCTGGCGTACAACGACTTCATACTTGTCGTTTTCGTCGCTGTCATTATCGTCATCCTCATCTTGGCTTTTCGGCTCTTCGTCTCTTTGTGGAGGACGTGTCTCGCAACTTGGGACATCGTCGTATTCATATATATCTTCTTCATCACCAGGCTCCTCGGCCTTTTCCTGCTCCCTTTCCATCTCTCTTTGCATCAAAAAGAGTCGAACCGATCTATACTATAATTTGTACTTTACAGCTTCAAGCTCTAAGATGACTTTAGACTTAAGAAATTTTTCTCGATATAAATTAGGATTACGGCTGAATTTCGAGTCTTCCCATTTCATTAGCCTAGGAAATGGATCTTTGAGCCAAGTACGAGCGGTGGCGACTCTAGGAAAGTGCTCAAACACCCAAATCTGTAGGGCGATAGTGCATCCGTAGATGTTGTATTGCCCCTTTTCTGACTTTTTCGCCATTTGATATACTATCTACTAAATTATTGTAAACTATCAGGCCCCACGGAAACTTGTTGAACTCTTCAATGTTATCTACTAGTGTCAAGTACCGTGCATCCACTTCCTTCCGGAAGTAAAAAAGAGCATAAGAGAAACAATAATGATAGTTTCAAAAATTCATCGTTGGATAAATCAGCACTATCAACTAATTCTTCAATACAAGGACTTTTAGCCGGCTTCCCTCGAAAGAATTTGTATTGAATAGTTTCTTCCTCTGGCACGGCCACCTTCTCAGACTCAGGTTCCGTCAACATATTAAGGCCTAAAATGAATGCTATATCGGACTCTTGCAGCAACACAGTGGTATTTCTAACCTTGAAAACATTATCTTTAACCCAAAAGCTTAAAATAGCATCAACCAAGTCTCCAATGAATCCTAATTTCTCATTTATCCTAAACAGATGACCGAAAATTGAACCATCTAAAATCTTCTTCCTCTCTTCATTACAGTGCAAGTAAAATTTCTTGACACCAACACTAGAACATTTCTCGGAGGGCTTTAGAGACAGTCATTTTAGAATCACTTAGTGGGAACTACAATATACATAAAAATAATTAATTAGCAAAATAAGTGAGGTTCAAAAACTTCTGACAACTTACATTATCGTCCGATAACTTACATTAGCGGCCGCTAACTTACATTATCGTCCGCTAACTTACATTAGCGGCTAATAATGTAAATTAGCGTCCGCTAATGTAAGTTATCGGCCGATAATGTAAGTTATCGACCGATAATGTAAGTTGTCGGCCGATAATGTAAGTTATCGGCCGCTAATGTAAGTTATCGGTCGCTAATGTAAGTTAGTGGCCGATAATGTAAATTAGCGGTAAGTTATCGGTAAGTCAGTGGATTGTTAAGAAACATAACTGATGACTGAATGTATTTAAATGTAGAAAAAAAAAATTACCTGAAAATTTGCTGTGAGCTTTTTTCCGCTTTCTCGCCGATAAGCCGCCGCTCTCTCGGTTTTACAGAAAAGCAAAAGTTAAAAGTAAAAAGTAAGAATGAATAGTTTAAAAGTAGGGAAATTTGCACTTTTGGCCCTATAAGTTTGCATATTTGCAGAAACGGCCCTATAGTTTCATCACTTGCATAACAGGCCAGCTCCAAGCCTAGCCGATTCCACGTCAATATATATATATATAAAATGGACCGTTGGAGGTCTGAGGCATGGTAGTTAAGGAAGTGGGGCGAGATCATGGCGAAGAGGCTCACCATGCTATGGTGAGGCCATAGTGAAGCCTTTTATTATTTTTTAAAATTTTTATTTATTAAGAATCAACAATATTATATATTCATATCATTACATGGGAGCTACAACTGACACACGAGATTTGAAGGCCATGATGTAAAGATATGATATTTTTAAATAGTTCTTTTATCATGTGAAAAAGAAAGACTTGATATTTTTCGTATCTATGCCATATGAAACACCATCAAAGTCGTCTGATTTAAAGGTCATGGTGTAAAGATCCTCTTTGCCAAAGTATGGTACTAAAAGTAATCTCTAACATCTGATTCAACATAGTCAAAGACAATCATTTGGTTCAATGTTTGACTGAAACAAACCAGATGATAGAGATCATGTTTCGTGTGAATCTTTGGCAGCAAAAATCTTTACATGATTGTGACGAGGGACGACATGCTAAAACACTAATATGCGAATTCGGGATTAACTTTTAGAATGAATTGAATAGCAGAAATATTCAAATCATACAACACATAAAATTAATTCAATTAAATTAATAAAACAATTAGATTAATCAATTTTAGCGTTCGCATGCGTGAAATTTTTCCGATCTCGAAAAACGGCTCTTATGAAGGAACTCAAGTTCCGTTCTAGTTTAGAGCATCAATCGACAATCGCAATATCGTCTCTTGACTCCCCGGGGATTTTAAATGAAGTAAGGCTTAAAATAATTCAGTAAAAGGGAACAATTTGGAATTTTGATTTTTATCATCGGAATTAAAGAAGATATTACCTGACAATAATCTAGAAAAGATAAAATAAAGGGATAGCTTTCCAAGGCTTCACACCAAGGGGTTTCCGAAGTTTCACACCACGGCTGTACGTCAGCTTCGCATCAAGTCGCACGAGAAACGATTGCTTACTCCTCAAGGTTTTAAGGATTCACTCCCTCGGTTGAAAACTCTTCACAAGCTCTCTAGGGTTTGCACAAAAACAACTCTCTTTTCATTCCATAATCAAAACTAATTAATAAAGTGTTTACAATGCCTTTATATAGGCTAAGAAAACCTTAAACAACCTAAAATTCACAATAAAAGAGTCCTAAAATAATAAAAGATTAAGAATGACAATTTCGTAACAAAAATAGAAGTTCTCGCAAGTCCGTCGTTAGGTGTAGTCGTCCATATGCACCGTGGGATCGTTTCACGTGCTTACCACGGTGCTACTACATTTGTGGGGCGATACGTCTTTGGAAACTATTCACGTATTTTCTACCTTCTTTTTGGCTTCCTCTTTATGCTTTTATCTGCCTTGCTTTGTGTGATGTCCCCATCAGATTGCCTTCAAATCAGACGGCTTGGATGGTGTTCCACATGGCACAGTTCCCAAACAATATCAAGTCTTTCATTTCAACAAAAAATAAGTGTAATATCCCGAAAATTACGCGTTAAACAGTGACCTCGAGATCCGTGCCCGACTGGTCATGGGTTGACCATGTAGGAGTTCACTAGTTGATGTAGAATATGATGAACGGATGAGATGTGAGTATTTGAGTGAATATGTGGAGAGTGAGGTAAGTCTGGAGTCACATACACCTATTATGGTGCATGTGCTCAATACACAAGCTTGAAGGGAGATAAAAGGGTTTAATAACCCTAAAATCCATGTTGAGTTGTTGGAGAGAGTAAAGAAGAGAGAGAGAGAGAGAAGTAAAGAAGGTGGGTGATCAAGGAGTTATTGCAACTGATTGGAAGGGGGATTTGAGCATTTAACACCGGATTCGACGCGGGGGATCCGCTAGAAGCAAAGCTGGAACCCTAGCCTTTCCAACCACTTGATTTAATCAATTTGAGATTGATTAAAGGTAAAATTTTGTGAATTAAATACATAGGTTATAGGAGTTTAAATTCAGTCAAAAGTGTTTAAAGTGATAGATTAAGTACTTAGAAAAATGAAGGAAAAAGAGTAGGAAAAAAATTTGGAAGAACAGCCCAAAGGGGGGCTGAATCTGGCCAAATCGATTAATCGAAATTAGGTTTCGATTAATCGATTTTCGCCAAGAAGTTAAAAAGTCAAAGAACCCGAATTCGATTAATCGAACTGAGTTTCGATTAATCGACTTTGGATTTCGATTAATCGATTTTGGTGTCGATTAATCGACTGGGAACCTCCAGTGGCTGGAGGAAAGTGACCTGGGGAAATCGACTAGTTGAAATGGGATTTCAATTAATCGATTTCGAATTTCGATTAATCGATTTTGGGAATTCGATTACTCGAATTGAGAATCGAATTGATAGAGTAGAGAATTTTCGATTAATCGATATGGGATTCGATTAATCGATTTTGAATTTCGATTAATCGATTTTGGGAATCGATTAATCGAATCAGTTTCGATTAATCGATCTTGGAGTTCGATTAATCGACTGACTTAAAAAATTGTTGACTTTTTAGTTTGACTTCAAGATTCTCGGGGGGGTCTTGGACCTTCCTTATTGCATCTTTAATGATGTGTTGCATGTGTTATGTTGTACCATAGGTGGTACGTATGATCATGGGCACAAGGAGCCACGCGGGACCTTGATGCGTGATTTATCAGAGATTTGAGGTAGGGAACACCTTGAACATGTACTTTAATTTGCAAGAGCATGTATGTAGTGATATAGAATCAAATTGAAAACTGTTTTATTGCTTAAAGTTTTGTGAAAAGTGTGTGTGAGTGACACCAATACGAGTATCTAATGATGAGCCATCCCCAGGGGATGAGGAAGTGATTTAATAAGAGCATCAGGTGTGATGCAAGTGAATAGATACATCCCAGGGATGTATCTAGGATTGAATAATGTTTGATAGGGCTTAACTGATATAAGATACCACACTTACACAGTGAATAACTATATGTAAAGCATTTGATATTTTTGTTATTTGAGGTTTGATAGGATACCCCACCGACGTGGCGGGAAACCCACGACTGACGTGGCAAGATATCCGTGACCGATACGGTAGCGAAACCGTAAGCCAGTGCGGAGGCTTATCCGTATACAGTAAAGCACACCCCAGGGGTGTTGAATTGAGATAAGTTGAAACCCCGCCACTGATCCCCAGGGGAAAGGGGCTTGGGTACTAATTGTATTCAGGGAATACGTTTAAAACTGTCTATATAGATGACGATGAAGGGTATCTCATCGGGGCTCGATGCTATATTACTCGGGGATTACTTAAGTTGAAAGGTTAAGTTTTGCTTTAGGCCTAGTCAGCATCATTCATGAGTAATTAAAAGACATGTGTAAACTACCAGTAAAATGTGATTCTTTTCTACTATTTTCTTAGTAATTGCATAGGTACATCATGCATGGCATATCATGGAATATATGTGAGTTTTAATTTATATGTTCTCTGTGTTTTGTTCCCTATTGAGCTATGATGTAGCTCACCCTTTAGATTATACGTCGCAGGTCCACTATTAGCAGCTGCTGAGGCTTCAGGGGACGTTGACCCTGGTGAGTCGGACCTTGCGCCTGGTGACCAGTTGGAGCCGCCTCTGGAGGACTTCTTCTAGAGGACTCCGTTGTGCACCTTTGAGAGTTTTGTGAGCGTATTTGATACGGCTTGGTATGTCAAGCCTTGTTTTTGATTAAACAATGTAAATAAATGTTGGGATTATTCTTTTGGGCGAACCATCCTTGATGATCAGCTATTATCGATGGTTCGGGCCGGTTCTCCATTCATGCAGAGGCATGAAGGTAGAACTATCTTTTGAGTAATATTTAAATGGTGATTTATTTCGCAATCCTATTTATGTTCTTTCCATTAGTGTTGCTTGATATACCAGTGTTCCGTGCGTAGTCAAGGGGCACGGTCAAGATGATCGTGCTGATGGCACGAGTTTCGGGGTGCCGAAATCCGGGCTGTCACAGTAAGCCTATAAGTGGATGTGAACCATGGATCAAAATATCGTCCGATACCAATACGTATCGGACGATACGTATCGGTTTTGGACCTCACCGATACGATACAATGGGTTTTTATCGCCCCCCTAAAAAAACAATCAAATTATCGTTCAATGTATCGTTCGTATCATCCATATCGTTCAATGTATCGTTCGTATCGGACGATAATTTGAAATTATCGTCCGATAATTTCAAATTATCGGTTTTAATGTTTTTTTTTTTTTTTTTGGGAAAAAATTGGAGAGTATCGTCCGGAACCGATACGTATCGTCCGATACGTATCGGTTTTGGGGCTGGACGATACGTATCGAAAAAACGAGATTTTGATCCTTGATGTGAACTATCAGTTTGATGATCTTTAATATCAGTCATTGAAAATACGAACAAAGACTACTATTAAAGTGGGCAGTTGGAATTTATAACGGCAACCATTGAAAATCTGACGCATACAGGGTCAATCTCCATCTATTAAACACCAGCTTGGTGTTTAAATGACGGATCCATCACTTTAATAGTGTACAATCAGTTAAACACCAGCTTGGTATTTAAATGACGGTAAAAAAACAGACAAAAAAAAAAGTAAACCATTAAAATTAATCGGTGACTGTTATTTTTGGTCACTTTAATGATACGGATTACTCACAGCTTAAACCATCAATGGTGTTTAAATCATTAACAGGGCCCCACAAAAGAAAGAAACAAATGAAAAAGAAACTAATTCCCATTGTGTTGCTGCCATCGTCGTTGTTGTTGTTGCCATGGCATACCATATGGCAATTTTTCTTGCTATTCGCCATGGCATCGCCTGACAACCATGGTCCGAGGTTTAAACCCTGAAACAACATCCCATTGTGGTGCCACAGAGCACTGCAAACGCCATGTGGCACCACTCCTCCCTAGAGTTCACCCCTCATGAGGGGTTTTTAGAAAAAAAAAATTAAAACTATAAATATATGGCCCCGATCTAACAGTGGTAAATGAAGTCTTTCACCATTTTTCATAACAGCCATTGGCTACTGTGTTCAATGGTGATTAAACGTTTTTATTTTTAAAAAAAAATTTGGCGATGGTCTTGGATTAACCTTGTGCACATTAACGTGGCTCTCAACTAGCGCTGTCCTAGGGTTCAAATCTGGGATGCTGTCCTAGGCTCCCACCCTCATATACATATGCTCTGAAAAAAAATTTAGGTGTATGTGACCTTCTATTTAGTAATAAAGTAAATTACAAGAGCGACCTGTGAGGAGCTAGGCAAGCCCCAAGATAACAACCCAAACCAAATCTTTATACCAAAGGAAATGAAGGATCCATGCAGAGAGAATCACAATTCACTCCCTCTTTGGCTGAAAGAGTCTGCTATGGAACTACCTTCGATACGGAGGTGTCAAAAGATAGAACCCAATTTCTGCATAGATAACTTACTTCCTCAAGGTAATCACATAATCTCCAATGGACTGGGGAGTTTTAACTAATCCATGCAGTCCTATTTTTTATTCAAACATTATCTCCACAATCCATTGCCTTCCTTGCTTATGCACCATATAGCCATTTGACTAATACTGCTTGATTCATTTCTTTATGATGCTTTACTCCTAGAACTCTCAACTCCTTTTGCTAAGAACCATTTGAGAAGGGGTGACGTACCAGAAACAAAAGAAGCTTGCTCTTTATACATGAATCCCAAGTTATGGAGCTGACACATAATCAGAGTTTTACGAACTTCTATAGTTCTATCCTCCAGAGTTGATGACTAGGGACTTTTGGAAGATTTCACAGACAGTCCTTAGCCAAGGAGGCTAACTTTGTTAGCCTATTTTCGAACAAGGTGGAAGGAGAACTGCGGATAAAAGGTAATTTTCATAGCTTTAAGGGTGTTTGGAAGCCTACATTAAAATTGAACCCCGATCAAAAGTGCCTCCCACAATTAGGATTTAGAGGGGTGGATAGGAAATTTAATGACCCTCCAAATAAATTTGTCTGAACTTTATTGTGTACACAAAAACACATTTCAACTCCCTTTAGTCATCTTAAAAAGGCTACAAAGTTTCAAAAGGCTTGAATTACACATCGAGGTAATTTGAGTTATACATGTTAATTGAATTAACAGATTAGTCTTCTTTGTGGTTCATTGTTGGTTGATGCAAAAATCATTAGATCAATCCTCTCAAGAATTTTCATGGCCCCAAAATTAGGAGAATAGGAATTTAAGTTGAATTTTTCTTAGTTAAGCCATCATAACATTTTGGACTTTCCTTTTCAAGTAAGCATGATAATATTATGCAAACCTAATTCAAATATTATTTAGTAGGAATAAAATGTCAAGGTTGACAATGCAAACACTAGTTGAGGTTTCCTAAAAAACTAGTAACCAACCTGGGTAAGAAGGTAGCCCCAGAAAAAAGAAGATTGGATCAAACCAACGGTTCCAGGATTCCAATTATACTCTGCTGACATGGGAAGGATAGCGATGCTCATATTTACCTGCCAATTAGAACAGTTCACTCAAAATTAGGTATGAGCTTAAACGTGTAGTTTACATGATATTAGTAAGTTCCCACAATTCATAGAATATCTTTTTCCACATTGTCCTTCAAAAAAAAAAATACAAATAAAGCTAGTTACTTGAAAGCAATTACTACAAAATTATTGATTAGTGAATTATTATGCCAAAAGGCATGGAATGTGTGCAGTATAGCTTGAAAAAATGTAGTAATAAATGAGGAAAAACTTGATTGACCATTTGATAGAGGATTCTATGAAACATAATAAAATTTCCTGATATTAAAAGGATATAATTAGTAATTCAAAGACCCCAAATATGTAGTCTAGATATGCAACATCTACAAAAGATCCAATCATTTACTGAATATATAGGGGTTGCACTATGTATAAAATAAATAAAATCCTCTTGTAGTTGGGAACATAAAGTCCTCAATGTAAGCCCTCCACCAGATCAAAGAATGCGATCCCTAAAGAATCTCAGAGGTCGAATGCCTCCTCTATTATTCCAACCATTGAACCTCTCTCAATGTCTTCCGAAGTCTGAGGAAAATCAGTTTTCATATGGTTTATTTTATCTAATTACAGACAAACAAACACCAACCTTTTCAACAAATTAATCTGCAACCCATGAGTGTACTAGTATCCATCAAGAAAACTAGGCCATCCATCAGATGTGCTTAAAATAGTTTAAGAAAATATACCAAAACAGGTATCGATTTGGAAAATATCACTCAAATAGGAATCAATTTCAAATATTTACCAAAACCGGAACATGACCCCTGTTTTGGTCAATATTCATGTCAGGTATGCAGTTCCCTGTTTTGGTAATATTTTCCAAATGATACCTGTTTTGGGAAATTTCCCGAAAATTAAAACTGGTACTTAGAAACTTGAAACCATCTACTGTAGTAAGGTTTTAATTAACTTATCTGTCCTTAATAATCTATAGAATAGTTGGCCTAGGCAATCAACTAGCGGACATTGATCGATTGATTTCATATGCTCACCTCAACTAGGGGTTGTAAAGGTAAGATGGGGTCCCGTTGCTGAACCATTCAATTCCTAATTGATAGACTTTGACAACATGGTCTGGAACATAATAGCTTCCACCCATAGTGCTTTAAGCCTTCAACTACCCTCCAATAAGTGAGGGTATGAAAAAATACCAAATTTCACCCTATTCCTCTAAGGTTCATCTAGGAGTACTCAAAGATGGTAAGGCATTTAATGTAAATCCCTCCAAGTCTGTAAACAAACAAACAAACAACAAACCAGTCTCTTCCTAATGCATCATGAACAGGGGTTGTCAAAATCATCTAGTTTAGGTTTAATAGAACTCTCTCATCTGGTCACACAGATTCTTAGGCTTTTTTGGAACTTTCTTAGCTTCTTCCCATTAGTGTGTATCCCCATACTAACTTCATGATAAAAAAGCAGCATACTTGATCCACTATGCAAAGCCAAGGAAGAGCCAATGAAGAGGATGCATAAACTTCACTCTCTATCCTAACTTCACCCATCTCAAATCTTCCTAACTCCCAAGTCCTCATCTCAAATGCTAGAAACGTTTCTCCAGCACTCCCATCCTTAATATGCAAACGTTCACTCCGTTGAATATTAGAAAACAAAAATGTGAACAAATAAAAAAAAACCTAAGTATTTTATGTAGGATAAAGGTAGCCTTGTACCAACAACCAAGTATTTTATATAGGATAAAGGTAGCCCCGTACTAACGACCACGTAACATACCTCGTCCTACATTAGTTTACTGTTACGTGGCACTCAATCACGTGATCAAGTTCCACGTAAAGGAGCGGCTTGATGATCGTAATTGTTGTGAAAAAAATAATAATACTAAAATATATAAAAATGGACGGTCAATAGTGTCAACCATATGGAAAATGAACAGTGAAACCAAATGTCATTTTACCATTGAATTTTCATGCAATTGACTTTGTTGACCACAGGGTATTATATTACCCACTTTAAAAAAAAAATTCTCATAATAGCTTTGATCATCAAGCCGCTCCTTTATGTGGCTCCCAGTTATGTGATTGGGTGCCACGTGGCAGCAAACTAATGTGGGACCAGGTAAGTTACCTGCTCCTTGGTACCGGGCTATTTTTTTTTTCCTCTTATGTAATCAGACAACAGAGGAAGACTAGAACAGACAACAAAATGTGAACGAAAAAAAAGAAGAAGCAATCTAAGTACTTTTTATTAATCAGAAAACAGGGAAAGACTTAAGCTTCTTTATATAGATCAGAAAATAAGTATAAAGTGACTCACAAACAATGTGGTACTAAACCCCCATCAGACTATATCACACTAATGTAAAACATAAATATGAACCAAGAAATATTGGTATCAACCAAAATTAAATGAGTTTGCAGAAAATGGACTCAACCAATGTTAATTACTACTCAAGGACTAACAAAATTATCCCGGAAGCAAAACCACTTCAACTGGTAGATAATACCTACGGTCAGGAAATCACTCAAAAGACCAACAAAAACTATCAAAATCTATCCCCAGCAAGTCCATAGCATTCAAAGCTTCAATTATTAAAATCGTTTATAATTATAACCAATAAATTTTAGCTCAAAAACAACATTTGAATGAAAAAAAGCAGGTTAACTGATGTAACGATCAGAAATAATTACTTCTTCCATGAATAAGAACCATTAAATTACACATCAAATTCTACTATAGCGTAACAAAGGAATCGGACAGAGAACCTTACTCGATCCATATTACAAAGCAGAAACGCCGAGAAACAGAGAATAACAATCACCCATCTCTTCGGAAACTGTTCCCACCATGGAATTACGCTCTGCAAATCTCCCTCTGGCAGTTCCGCTTCCCTTAGAGCTTCCGAAAACTGAATCGAATCCGGCACCGAGTCCGAGATATCGCACTGCTCCGATTTCACATCAACGCAAATTTTTCCGGTTCGGGAACGATGTAACGGTTTCGAATCGGCCGGATTTCTCGATGGAATCCGATAAGTAGTAGAAGGCGATTTGAACGGAAAAGAACAAACCAGAAATCGTCGCCTGTGTGTTTCGAAATCTGCGCAAATGCTCTTCGACGAAACCCTTGTTTTCGAGTTCCTTGGTTTACAAAGAGGAGAAATATCGGGAGCGAAAACGAGAAGCAAAGCTCCCGCGTTCATGGCTCGTATGCGAGCTTTCGCGTGATTTTTTATTGGGCGAGAGGCACGTTCGAACTTGGAAGAGTTTCAAATTGGAGTTGGGGACTCGACTCTGTAATAGCATTGGTTCTCGTTTTAACACGTGTCATATCCTGTCAAGTGTTTAAATTTTTTATCCTAGGCAAAAGGGGTATTGTTATTTGCACCCTTTGAAAAGGTAGGCGCAGCCACTCCTCAATCACTAAATTTGAATCATTTGGGCATATGGCAATCTTCATCTTCCACAAAATAAATTTTGATAGCAGGCCCGGGACTACTTTATTTACGCCCTCGTGCGTATTGTTCCCAGTACCTTTTATGAGTTGAGATTCAGTAGTTTTGTCGCCGACGCATGTATGGGCGAGTGAAGGCATTCGCCTGCAGGGTGACTTTAAAAAGAATAAAATAATTAATAATTGTTTTATTTATCTAAGAAGAGTAGTAAAAAAAATTTCCTAAATTTTGCTTTGGGTATCTTTGTTCGCACCCATGCCATCTCTAAAAGCGCCATGTCCTAGACCCCTTAAAGACCATTGATTACTTCAGATTAATGATGAAGATTGTGTTTCAGCCCAACATGAGATCATGGTACCCCTATCAAACGGTAAATTTTATATTTCATGTGTCACTGATCCCCAAAAAATGGCCCTAAATTGACATTTAGGCAAGATGTCTTACATATGATTCAAAGACCATATTTTTGGGATTTGTGACACTTGGAATAAAAATTGACCATCTTATAGGTGCATCATGATATCAAGAACTCTTGTGTTGAATATCGGGACGAAATATGGCGTCCATCATCTGATCCGGCTTAATCAATGATTATCAAGGAGTCTAGGATGTGGCGCAAACAAAGGTACCCCTTTTGCTTTTCTTATAAAATAAAAGATTTCTATTTGGCAATAATGCGGGGTCCACTTTCTTGATTGCTTTTTAAGATAAAATCGAATTAAATCTTCAGCTAAAATTTAGCTGATTTTTTTTTTCGCCCACGACTGTAGCTAAAATCTAAAGGCGAATAGTTTATTTGCAATCCTTAAAATTCAAGATTCTTTCTTCTCAACGCAAGTTTTACATGCCACAGCCATTTGACTGTTTTGAATTCGAGATCTTGCTAAAAGTTACCCTAAAATTTCACACAATTGATCTTGAGACCATGGACTTGACGTCAAATGCTAGTTTTTCAGTTCTATGTGGCACACATCCCAAAACGTAGCCCAAATTTGGTGTGATGTGTGTCTCATTGTTTTTTAGTCACTTTATTGAGATTTGTGCCACGGAAATAAAAAATTGACCATCGGATGGTACGCTCAATCTCAAGATCCTTTGTGTGAAAGATTGGAGTGAAAAACGATCTCCATCGTCTAAGTCAAATCAATCAATAGTCGGTGATCAAAAGATCCTGTGAAAAAAATTGAAGTCGATGATCAAAAGATCATATATAGGAAAGACCATCTAAGCCGTTAGTTTTGAAAGCCATGATCAAAAGATCTTATGTTGAAAACAATTGGCACAAAACACGATTTTTATGATAATATATAATTTAAATATGATATTATATATTTTAATATCTTTTAAAATTATAAATATATATTTTTATACTTTTTTAATCCCAACAATTTTTCTCAAAGTTATTCCGAAATGAATCGAAATTAAATCTAATTCATCTTGCGCCCCGCCTAAATGAAAATCCTAGTTCCACCACTAGTACTATTAGATGGTCAAAAAAAAATTTCCATCACTGACATGTCCTAAAAAGTGACCCAAAAATCACATTTAAGGATGATGTTGCTACCTTGTTTTCACGTTACTTTTTGGGGATGTCCTCATGTAGAATAAAAAACTAGTAAGCCCCTGATCACAGGATCCATTGCATGAAAGATTGGAAAAAAAATATATAACTAGGGTATGATATAATTCTTAGCTAATTTTTGTCACAACAGAGTTCACTTGTTTTAGTTGATTCTCATTTTCTTTTCTAACTCCCTACAAATAAGGATTTACCTGCTCTAGCAGTAACCTCCCTGGTCTCTACTAGCTCTCTACCATGCTCTGATAAAGAGTGAGTAGAGAAGAGGGTAGAACTGCTAAACAGGTAAATCTTGTTATACAATGAGTTATTAAGGAGAAGGGGTACCTGCTAAAGCAGGTAGCGGAATTTTAGCAAAGATGATGGGAACCTGCTAAAGCAGGTGAACTCTACTATAACAGGAGTTAGCAGATAACTATGTCATACGCAGTCATAATCTCTACCATTATATCTAATACCATATGGTTCCCCTAAAAATTTTGTAGGTACAAATACATCGAATTTTATTACTCTCTAACCTTGAAAAAGGGAGCCAATACCGTAGTGGCAAATTTCGTTTTCGCCAACATTTTCGTAGGGGCGGGAGGGGGGGGGAGGTTGGATTTCGGTTCATTTCGGATAAATTTTGAGAAAAATTCGAAAATTTTCGAGAAAATTCCGGGGAGAACAAAAAATATTAAATATAAATTATATTTAAACTTCATAAAAAATTTATTTATTATTTTAAAAATGATAAAAATTAGAAAAGACTTATTAATTTCGGGGAAATTTCACCGAAATTTCGTTAATTTCAGTGAATCGCCGAAAGTTTCACCCGACCCCTATTTCGGTAAATTTCGGAGAATTTTGGAGAAATTTGTTACTATGGCCAATACTTGTACTGTACATGCATTAGAGGTTGCCGTAAATTAAGCAAATTTTATCTTTTCACCACTCACTTGTTGTCGCACCTTAAAAAAATAAAAAATTGCATCTTAAGTAGTGGAATGTCTCTCTCTAACAAACACCAGAATGTGAATATCTCTCTCCTCTCTTTCTGTCTAACCAACACTATAAACTTACCGAAAAACTCATATATAAAAGCCCATTTTTCATAAAAAAAAATAATTGAAAAAGAGTCCAAAAACCCATATTAATCCAATTTTTTATATAAAAAATGGAACAAAAAAATCTATAAAAAGCTAAATATAAATTTTCCAAAAAACTCATATTAACACTAATTTTCATACAAAAAATTTTAAAAAAAAAAAAACCCAAAAACGTATATTAAATTCAAATTTTCATACAAAAAAAAGAACTAAAAACCCCCCAAAAAACTAACTCTAAACCTTCCAAAAACACCCATATATAAAAACCTATTTTTCAATCAAACAATTGAAAAAAAAAAACCTCAGAAACTCATATTGAACTTAATTTTTCTTACAAAAAATTGACCTAAAAAAGGCCCAAAAATACTAACTATCAACGTATTGAAAAACTCATATATTGATACTCATTTTTCATCCAAATTTTTTAAAAAAAAATCTCAAAAATCATATTAAATTCATTTTTTTATTAAAAAAAGTGACCAAAAATAGCCCAGAAAAACTAGCTATAAATCATTTATAAACCATAGATTCAGACATTAACCTCTCGAAATGGTCGAAGTGAGAGTTACGCTGTCTGAAAACCTAAAATTTACTGAAATTGTATCAAAAACGCTTGATATTATAACGATTTTTTCAAAGCTTTTTTTTCGTTTCAATCTCGATAAATGCATCTTCTCCTCTTCATTTGAGTAGTTGCATAATCATGGCAGAGAAGATCATGACTATTTTCAGTCTCCGTTTCGTTACAATCTAGGTTTGTCTTTTTATCTTCCAAGTTTTCTCCCAATTTGTCTCTTAAGAAGAATAAGAAATCCTTAAAACAGCAGTTACCCATCTGTCACGGGGTCGCTCTTCTACAACCTCAGTCCCGTGCGGCACCTAACGCCCGTTGCTCTAAGTCAGCCTACTTCTGATATCAATTGTCGTGGGGCGTCCTTCGACGCGCTACCTACCCGCGCAGTGCTTTGCTATCGCATTCAAATAAGCCAACCTATCTACACATCAGCTCTAATACCACCCGCCTAGAGGTCGGGAATTCCTCCAATGTGGTTACCTCTGTTTCGGGGCCTACTACCCAACTTATCGTGCCCCTTACGACACGCTCATTTGTACCACTGTGCTAAACTTGGCCTGCTCAAGCTTCACCTTGTGCACTGCACTAGTTCCTCGCTTCACAATAATCTTGGCATGCAGCTCCTCATGCTATCATGTCTTGCGCACATACCAAACCAAGCCCACAACCTTGTGCCTCGTGCCCAACTGAGTCCCACGCAGCCTGCCTTCGTGTGCATTCCGAATTATTAGCACTCATTCATCCTTGGCCCATATGTTGTCGTGCTCAACTGAGTCCCACGCAGCGCTCGTTTCTTATGACAAGGTTGCGCAGTAGTATGCACCGCGACGAGTAGTCCGGGGCCAAACTTCAACCTCGCATTAGGTGTCATACGGCATCGTTGCGTCGACGTCCTAAGTCCACCCTTTAAGGCCTAGGAGACACTTGCACCCCCTCTGGCAACGCAAAGCCCCGTGTGGGTGGAAGACAACTCTCCAGCTCCTCTCCCACATAGAAGGGTAAAACAGTCATTCGGCCAGAATAGCAGGAGAACCTCAAACCCCTTTATTTGACATACCGCAATGCCTTCGTATCGCTAGCCCAGAGTAGTGTACTATTAGATGGTCAAAAAAAAATTTCCATCACTGACATGTCCTAAAAAGTGACCCAAAAATCACATTTAAGGATGATGTTGCTACCTTGTTTTCACGTTACTTTTTGGGGATGTCCTCATGTAGAATAAAAAACTAGTAAGCCCCTGATCACAGGATCCATTGCATGAAAGATTGGAAAAAAAATATATAACTAGGGTATGATATAATTCTTAGCTAATTTTTGTCACAACAGAGTTCACTTGTTTTAGTTGATTCTCATTTTCTTTTCTAACTCCCTACAAATAAGGATTTACCTGCTCTAGCAGTAACCTCCCTGGTCTCTACTAGCTCTCTACCATGCTCTGATAAAGAGTGAGTAGAGAAGAGGGTAGAACTGCTAAACAGGTAAATCTTGTTATACAATGAGTTATTAAGGAGAAGGGGTACCTGCTAAAGCAGGTAGCGGAATGTTAGCAAAGATGATGGGAACCTACTAAAGCAGGTGAACTCTACTATGGTAGGAGTTAGCAGATAACAATGTCATACGCAGTCATAATCTCTACCATTATAATCTAATACCATATGGTTCCCCTAAAAATTTTGCAGGTATAAATACATTGAATTTTATTACTCTCTAACCTTGAAAAAGGGAGCCAATACCATAGTGGCAAATTTCGTTTTCGGCAACATTTCGGTAGGGGGGGGAGGGGGTGGATTTCGGATAAATTTTGAGAAAAATTCGAAAATTTTCGAGAAAATTCCGGGGAGTACAAAAAATATTAAATATAAATTATATTTAATCTTCATAAAAATTTTATTTATTATTTAAAAAAATGATAAAAATTAGAAAAGATTTATTAATTTCAATGAAATTTCGCCAAAATTTCGTTAATTTCAACGAATCGCCGAAAGTTTCGCCCGACCCCTGTTTTGGTAAATTTCGAAAAAAAATTGGAGAATTTTGGAGAATTTTGGAAAAATTTGTTACTATGTCCAATACTTGTACTGTACATGCATTAGAGGTTGCCTATAAATTAAGCAAATTTTATCTTTTCACCACCCACTTGTTGTCGCACCTTAAAAAAATAAAAAATTGCATCTTAAGTGATGGAATGTCTCTCTCTAACCAACACCAAAATGTGAATATCTCTCTCCTCTCTTTCTGTCTAACCAACACTATAAACTTACCGAAAAACTCATATATAAAAGCCCATTTTTCATAAAAAAAATAATTGAAAAAGAGTCCAAAAACCCATATTAATCCAATTTTTTATATGGAACAAAAAAATCTATAAAAAGCTAAATATAAATTTTCCAAAAAACTCATATTAACACTGATTTTCATACAAATTTTTTTTAAAAAAAAACCCCAAAAACCTATATTAAATTCAATTTTTCATACAAAAAAAGAACTAAAAACCCCCCAAAAAACTAACTCTAAACCTTCCAAAAAAACCCATATATAAAAACCTATTTTTCAATCAAACAATTGAAAAAAAAAAACTCAGAAACTCATATTGAACTTAATTTTTCTTACAAAAAATGGACCCAAAAAAGGCCCAAAAATACTAACTATCAACGTATTGAAAAACTCATATATTGATACCCATTTTTCATACAAATCTTTTTTTAAAAAATCTCAAAAATCATATTAAATTCATTTTTTTATTAAAAAAAGTGGCCAAAAATAGCCCAGAAAAACTAGCTATAAATCATTTATAAAACATAGATTCAGACATTAACATCTCGATATGGTCGAAGTGAGAGTTATGCTGTCTGAAAACCTAAAATTTACTGAAATTGTATCTAAAACGCTTGATATTATAACGATTTTTTCAAAGCTTTTTTTTCGTTTCAATCTCGATAGATGCATCTTCTCCTCTTCATCTGAGTAGTTGCATAATCATGGCAGAGAAGATCATGAATTTTTTCAGTCTCCGTTTCGTTGCAATCTAGGTTTGTCTTTTTGTCTTCCAAGTTTTCTCCCAATTTGTCTCTTGTTTGTCTCTTAAGAAGAATAAGAAATCCTTAAAACAATAGTTACCCATCACTTGTCTCTCGTTTGTCTCTCGTTTGTCTTCCAAGTTTTCTCCCGAGTTTTCTCCCAATTTTTATTTTTTTTCATGCGTGTGATGTACTTTTTGTTATTTTTTGAATGAAATCCCTTTATTACCGATAAAAATAATAAATAAATAGCAAGTTAACTGGTGTAACGATCATATATAATTACTTCCTTGCATGGATAAGACCCATTAAACTACTCATGAAATTCTACTAAATCGTAACAAAGTAATCGAGTAGAGAGCCTTCCTCGATCCATATTACAAAGCAGAAACGTCATAAAATATAGAACAACAGTTACCCATCGCTTCGGAAGCTGTTCCCAGAATAGAATTAAGCTCAAGTAAGCTCTCCAGAACTCCCTCTAGTAGCATTGCATGCTGATAAGAAAAAATGGTATTGAAAATGGCCTCGAGGCACGTAATTCACTACGCTGTCTTAAAGACAATAGACGCCCTCACGTCGTCGGATAAACGAAGATGCAATAGAATTTTCAGTGAATTTGCCTTTAGGATACAACAGAGCCCAGTCTTGCCAAGAACCATATCCTCTTTATAAATTGTACTTTCTAGAGAAAGAACTTGTCACACAAATTTTTTGATATATAAAAAAATTCTTTAAAAAGTAAGAACGTAAGAGAAGAGAAGAGAAGAAATAGATGTTATTATAGCTTCTGTTGTGTCTTGTATGTCTTATGTTATTTTAACGAAAATTTTAATTATCCCTATTTATAGAAAAATTATAAATCATTGTCTTTTAGATTACGGTGAAAAGATTTTCTATTTGTGTCTTTTTAGAGACTTGTGCTTTTACGATAAAAAAGATAATCGATTTCACTTGTGTCTTTTCAGAGAGTTATGTCTTTTCAGATAATAGTAAAAAGATAAATTGATTTCACTTGTCTCTTTTCAGATTTGCGGCGAAGAGATGCTAGACTTGTGTTTTTTCAGATTTACGGTGAAAAAATAAATCAAAATATAAAAAGACACTTTTTAGAGAAAAAATGATTTTTACAAGTTTGTTATTGAATTATTATCAAGATATATAATGATAATTTTTATTTTTATTTTTAACACTAAAATATATATTACTACACTAATATATATAACAATCCCCCACTTTTTTCAAAATATAAAAAAAAATTGAATATCAAAGCGATCATACTAAGCATCATCAGAAGTACTGATTGGTTTGAACCTTGGACTAGTACATACAACTCAAAATTTGAAAGGACTTTAAATAGCTTATAGCTTTGAACTTAAAACTTGTCTAACAAACCAGAATTATATATACACTTACTATGACATAAATCATTAGTGACATAAGGCTTGCGCTTTATAATATTGCGCTAAAATCCTAATTTCATAAGTATCTCAGAGAGATAATCGAATCTTTATTGAATCGGCTTCACTTCCATATTCATATAAGTAAATCTGTCATGGGTGCTCTTGTAACCACTTTATCACATCAACAAATGAATGTCTACAGAATCATTAAGAGTTAAACTCACACTCGCACATTACAAAAGATGTGCACGAAATTTAAACCATAGGGATGACCAATAAGTAAAATACATTTGTGTACTTTCAAGGGTCATGGAATAGTTTCTTATTTCGTTGAACTTGGGAATTGAGATCTCCAACTCTACTAAGTTAAGGTTCAACTACTATGTCTTTAAAGATGTCGGTCTTAGGCTCATCACCATCGATGTTTTCAATATTATATCTCTGGATAGTGTTTTTGTAAGCTTCAAAGTCACTCTGCCTCTTTTGCTCCCGCAAACAACGTTATATAATTTTATTTCATACTTGAATCAGAAAGATATGTTTGTTTCTAGACCCTCACGATACTGCTCATCCTACCAAAGTAAAAATCCATCTACTTCAGAGGAGTCAAAAATGCAAGTAGCATAAGTAAATCCCTCTACGAATAGTTTCCCAATGCTCCACCCCTGGGTTACTAGTTTACTCAATACCCCCACTATAAATGCTATATTGGGTCTAGTACACTTCATTAAATACATAAAAACTTCTATCGCAGTGACGATAAACTGTAATTCTTGAACTTGTTTAAGAATCGATTTATCGTCACTGATTACACCTGGAAATGTTAATTGAACCTGGAACCGAGTCTACGATATCACACTGCTCTGATTTCACATTAGCGCCAATTTTGCTTGGTCGAGAATGACATAACAGTTCAGATTCGACCGGATTTTTAGATTGAATCCACCAAACAGTTGAGCCTGATATGAAATAAAAAGAACAAACCAGAAATCGTTGTTAGTTTAGAAATCTGAAATTTGCACAAAAGGTCTTCGAAAAAACCCTTGTTTTGGAGAAATATCAGCAGCGAAAGCGAGAAGCAAGGCTCCGACTTCATGGTTGTACGTATGCGAGCTGTCTATTGATTTTGGCAGCCATGTTTCAAAACAGTTAGTCTACAATGGGTGTCCACCCATCATGTGCATTAAAGCAGACCACACATCTGTGTCACTGCATGACGTGCATGGACTTCCATGCATTGAAAGTATGTGCATGTTATACAGTCACATAGACTTGTGGGCTATCGTGTCCACCCATAATGGGTTAACACTCATTGTAGACACACTCTTTTCAAAAATCACTTTGACCCAACTGACCAAAGCAAGGATTAAAATTTTGGTTATCGTTTTGGTTTTGGTCTTGTCCGAAACCAAAATTTCGGCCGAAATTTTGAAATTTTAGCTGAATTTTTTTTGTTTTTTTTTAAGAAGCAAAATAACAGCCGAAATTTTGGTTTCGGGCAAATTATCGGCCGATAATATGCTACCAGTATACCAAAATTGAAGTATTTTTCATTGCGGGGGCCACTGAAACCAATGGGTTTCTGCCGAAGACTTGAGCCTGAATTTTGAACCATGGACCCAAGTACATGTCTACCATATTCCACCGAGGTATCTGACCTCACCTCTTTAAAGCATATGTGCGTTTTGAAAAATTGTTGGTTTACAAGTCTACAGCAGGTGTCCACACGTCAGGAGCGGACACGGTGTCTGTTTAACTTTATGACCATGCGTGTCACAGAACTTTAAGACCATGCGTATCAGAGAGTAAAAAACGTATGGACTGGTTTACTGTTTTATTGCCCTTGAAGAGAAGACTCTAGATACTCATTATAAACTAACTCTTTTAGGGCTCGTTCGAGAGCCAAGAAAGCGTCGGAATCAGAGGATTGTCTCAGATTGTAACTCCATTCGGAGTGATTCTTACCATTTCCTCCATTCGCGAGTTGCGATGGGCCCCACATAAACCAATTCTCTTTTCGAGCGATAACGACAGCTCAATTTCGGAGATAAATGGGCAGGAAAGCTCAGATTCTGAGCTGGGAGAACATAGTTCTCTCCCTCATATACACTAGATCGAGCCCACCCCATTGCGGGAAGCAACTACAAGTTCTAAAAACAGATCATCAAAGCCCTGCTAAACCTCCTCGTCGCTAATCTCAATTCGGAGAACCAAACACCAGCAAATCGTTGGATCTCCTTCTCGAAAAAAAATCCGGCGATCCAACAGCATCGGAAAAGTCCCCTGAATCCAAAGCAAACTCTGACCGTCTAACATCTAGACAGCTCGAACCAACGCTAAGCGATCGGACCCACGAAACCTTAGAAACCCTAGAAGTGGAACCTTCATCGTCTTCTTTCTTCATCCCATTAGAGAAATCAAAGCACTTCATGCTATAGAAAATGCAAAATCAAGAAACCCTAGAATAAGCTTAATATCAAGGAGAATAAATAGTTGTGGCAGGAGGAGGAAGAGGAGAAGAGAAGGGAACAGATGCATGAGGGAGATTGACCCATGACCCGCTCAAGTCTTGAGGCAGGGGTCCGAGCCCCTGAAACCAAGCCCTCAGAAATAGGTGGTAAATGAACGGTTGAAGTAGATACGTGGAATATTGGTGTCATTCTCATATTTGAGTACATTTATTTGCACCTACTGAATCGTTAAAAGCACCCACACTAAAAAAATCTTTGATTGCTTTGACTCGAATGATAAAGATTGTTTTCCCCAATCTTCCTCATAATGGATCTTCAGATCATGGGCGTACCATCATACCATCATAATGTCAGTTATTTTTTTATTTCATGTGGTATACATTTCAAAGAAGTCACCAAAAATCATATGACACAAATTACGTTCAATGGGATGTATGCTACACTCATGATGTGAAGATCCATTTGGGTGAAAGATTAAAGCAAAAAACGACTTTTACCATCTGATTCAAAATAGTCAATGATTTTTAGTGTAGGAGCCTCAAAAGATTAAACAGGTGCAAGCAAAGGTACCCAAACTTGAATATGCAATAGTGAGCACTCTTTGATAGGTGCAAGTAAAGGTACCCAAACTTGAAAAACTTGTGGGAGTAATGGCTCCCTTGTTTATTTATTGATCTTATTATTTAAGAGACCTGCAAAATAGTCGGATCGGCTAGTTGAGTTTTTTTCTAGTGTCAATGAGCTTCTAATTTGTATTTGATATATATATATATATATATATATATATATATATATATATATATATATATATATATATATATATAATATTTTTGTGTTATAAGAATAGTGTCGAGAAATATATTATAAAAAAAATCCGTCACATAAGTCCAACCTCGCATGGATTGGTAGCCTAAAAATTTTTAGTCAAATACGAGTAATACAAGTAGTCCAATGATTAACATTCGTATGATGGCAGCACAACCGCACATTCATCCGATTCTAAGCTTTTCAGAGAAAAACTTAAAAAAGAATGAGAAAATAGCTTTTCTGAGAAAAGTCAGGAATTAGGGCAACTTAAGAACAATTGTAGGAAAAAGCAAGAATCAGAGTCTACTAAAAATCAGCAGGATTCTGAGTTATCAAGATTCAGAGCTTTTCTGGGAAAAGCCAGGAAACACCTGAACAAGACCTTAGAAATGGTTGCCAAACAAGGCCAATTGGAAGAGCTTCAAATTGATTCTCGTTTTAACACATCATATCTTGTCAAGTTTTTAAATATTTTATCATCGGTAAAAGGGTACCATTATTTGCACTCCTTGAAAAGTTCGCACACTCACTCTGCTTCTTATAGCTAGACAATGTAGATCAATTTTTGACTCAGTCTTTTAGGCAATAGATTGTAATCTATCATACTGTTAATTTTGATTCCACGTGGCACACATTTATAAAATAAAGATGTTTCGTGGAATGAAAAACTCAGTCTCATGGTATACCCATAATCTCAAGATCCATTACATTAGATTGATAAAAAAAACAACCACCATTATTTAATTCAAGCAGTCAACTGTATTATCCTTAGAGATTGTGTGGGTGCAAATAGATATATACGATCTTAATTGTTTAAATGCCAGTGAAGGTCAAAAGCACACTGTCACTAACATGGATCCAAATTTCGTCCGATATCGGACGATATGTATCGGTATCGGAGGTCACCGAATATATATGTATTTTATCGGACGATACATTCAATGTATCGTCCGATACCGATATGTATCAGTTTTGGGCTCGGACGATATGTATCGGTTTTCCGGCATTTTGATCCATGATCACTAATCTCTCATACAATTGACGATGTTGCCATAAGCCCATGAGTAGATTGACTCGAGCGGCCCTAGCCACCCGAACTAAAAGTTGATTCTGTTCATAGTTTCTAACCATTGGATCAAAGAACTTTTAGTTCCTCAAAATGGATCGTTGCCCATATGTTGTTTCTCCATCAGGTGGTAATGACAGTGATGATAATGACCAAAGACCGACAAATTGCATATGAGATGTTTTACGCGGCACACAACACCATCTAAGCCGTCTTCTTTGAAGTCAATTATATAAATATTTTTTTACCCTAAAGATTGGCATGAAACATGATCTCTATTAAGTGATTCAATACAATCAACCATTGAGTAAGATGATAATGGCCTTTGAGTATTTGGATTAGATGATAGCTAGAGATCAGGTTTCATGCCAATCTTTGATATTAAAGATCTTCACTTTATGACCTTCAAATAAGACGGTTTAGATGGTGTTTTGCGTGACACATATCCTAAAATATGAAGTTTCTCTTTTTGAATTATGTGCAATAACACAAATCTTGTGTGCAAGTAGTTGCTCACTAATAACCTCAATCAGAAAGTCAAAACAATTTTAGGGCAAAACTTTTAGGCTGAATCTAGTCACTCGAATCTGCCGATGACCACCAATAAGCGCACACAAAATTGAGTAGGGTCCGTACCAATGGTGCCATGTTTATAGAATTATTGAATTGTAGTCATAGAAAATGGTTGAAAGGGTTGATCCTATGCCACATTTATATATATGGCTTACTTCATCAATTTTGAGCGCCATAAATGAATTTATATCAGGTGGAATTCAAAAATTGTTTCTTTGACCTATTTTTATAAACTGATTAGTGCTTTTTTTATTTTATCAAACTGATTAAGAGCCTTTAGGAGCCTTCAAATAGTCGGTTTAATAACAAATACTCAGTGATCCACATTAAGGCACAAAATTTATTTCATCGAATGGTTATAAACATTATTTTGAAATAAATCTTATCTATAAGTTGGCCTGTTAACCTCTTTTAAAGTAGACGACTTATGCACCATAGGTCAATAAAGATCACTTGTGTGGTGTGCACCATAGCCGGTGGTGCATGGGCAGTGGCTGTGCACCTAATTGCAATTCATTAAGAAGGGATTGACTTCCACGGATGATTAGTAATTTCAGAGATTTCTCCGCTCTTGCTCACCGAAGCATTGTGACCGAAAATACATGTTTTTTTCGAGACACACGGCTAAAGTGTATTTTTTTTCTTTAAAAAATGTATAAAAAGAGTTTAAAATATATTTTTTTGGAAAACATGCATTTTGAAAAAAGAAACACTTTTTTTCTAGAAAAATAAGTTTTAAACGTGTTTAATTGGCGAATAAACGTGCTTTCTTATAACAATGACACACACTTTCATATATATATATATATATATATATATATATATATATATATATATATATATATATATATATATATATGTTAATAGAAATTTGGTATTGATAATGACTCCGAGGCACATAATTTACTACGCTGTCTTAAAGACAATAGACGCCCTCATTCCGTTGAATAAACGAAGATGCAATAGAGTTCTCAGTGAATCTGCCTTCAGGATATAACAGAGTCCGGTCTTACCAAGAACCGTATTTTCTTTTGTAGATTGCACTTTCTAGAAAAAGAACCTGCCACACAGATTTTCTGATAAATAAATTATCAGAACGAAAGAGAAAAAAGAGAAATATTTTTTATTTCTGTTGTATATCTTGTTATTTTAACAGAGATCTTATCTCTATATATAGAGAAATTCTGAATCATTGTGTCTTTTCAGGTTACGGTGAAAAGATTTCAAATGTGTCTTTTCATAGAGTTATGTCTTTTCGGTAAAAATATAAATCGGTTTCACTTATGTCTTTTTAGATAACAGTAAAAAGAAAACTCAATTTCACTTGTGTCTTTTCAGATTTACTGTGAAGAGATGCCAGACTTGTGTCTTTTCACATTTATGGTGAAGAGATAAATTCAAATCTGAAAAGACACTTCTTTAGGAAAATAATATTTACACATTTGCCATTGAATTATTATTAATATATATATATATATATATAATTATAAACTTTATTTTGAAACAATAAAATATATATTACTACACTAATATATATAACAACCCCCCACTTGTTTCAAAATAAAAAAATATATAATGATAATTATAAACTTAAATTTGAAACAATAAAATATATATTACTACACTAATATATATATATATATATATATATATATATATATATATATATATATATATAACAATTCCTCACTTGTTCGAAAATATAAAAAAATTATGTATCAGAGTGATCATACTAAACAGCATCAGAGGTACCGATCGGTTTGAACTTTTGATTAGTACATACAACTCAAAGTTTGTAAGGATTTTAAGTAGTTTATAACCTTGAACTTAAAACATGTATAACAAATTGAAATTATATATACACTTACTATTACCTAAATCATTAGTGACATAAGGCCTACGCTTTACAGTCATGCGCTAAAATCCTGATTTCATTAATATCTCAGAGAGAGGACCGAATCTCTGTTAAAACGATTTTACTTCTATACTCATATAAGTGAATCTGTCATGGGTGCTCTTGTAACTATTTTCTCACCCCAACAAATGAATGCCTAAAAAATCATTAAGAGTTAAACTCACCCTCTCACGTTACAAGAGATGTGCACCAAATTTAACACCATAAGGATGGCCAATAGGTAATATACCTTTATGCATTTTCAAGGATCACGAAGTAGTTTATTATCTCGTTGAACTTAGGATTTTGGGTCTCCAACTCTATTAAGTTGAGGTTCAACTACTGTGTCTTTAAAGATATCGGTCTTCGACCCATCCCCCTCGATGTTGTTAATATTATATTTTTGTAAGCTTCGAAGACACTCTGCCTCTTTTGCTCCCGCAAATAATGTTATATACTCTGATTTCATACTTGAATCATAAATACATGTCTGTTTTTAGACCCCTATGATACTGCTCCTCCTACCAAAGTAAAAATTCATCTGCTTGTAGATTTTGAATCAGAGGAGTCAGAAATCTAAGAAGCATCAGTAAACCCTTCTAAAAGTTCAGGTTTACTAATATATTGTAAACTATAATCTATAGTTCCTTTTAGGTATCGCAATACCCGACGAAGAACTTCCCAATGTTCTAACCCTGGGTTGCTAATAAATCTACTGAATACCCTCACTATAAATGTTATATTGGGTCTAGTACACTTCATTAAATACATATGACTTCTATCTCAGTGACGATAAATTATAATTCTTGAACTTATTCAAGAATCGATTTATTTTCAATTATTTTAAAATCAAAATATTAGAGACTAGAAAAGCCTTTGTACTTGTATCCTCAATTAAATACTTCTTTGCTAATAAATCTCAAAATTTTATTAATAATGCACTTACAGAAAGTGTTAAACAACCTATCGCTTAATGCATTGAGGATGTGGTCCCGATAATTTAGATCATCTTTCAGCCAATTGAGTCGAGCATTGAATCATCCACTAGTCGTACTTTTCGTTATTCCTGCTACAGAAATTTGTAGACATGGTGTAGTAAGGGCGTAAGCAATCTTGAATTGTCACAAGATAAATTACATATTTTGCTGCCATCTTTTGAAATTTGACCGATCAAATCGGTCAAGTTTGATGAGATCTTGATTCATGAACTTTATACTCTAAGCCATTAGAACGATCTATTGTCTTTAAATTGTTAATAGAAATTTAGTATTGATAATGGCTCCGAGGCACGTAGTTCACTACGTTGTTTTAAAGACAATAGACGCCCTCACTCTGTTGGATAAAAGAAGATGCAATAGAGTTCTCAGCGAATCTGCCTTCAGGATACAACAGAGTCCAGTCTTGGTAAGAACCGTATGTTCTTTTCTAGATTGCACTTTCCAGAAAAAGAACCTGTCACATAAATTTTCTGATACACAAATGATAAGAACGAAAGAGAAAAAAGAAAAATATATCTTATTTCTGTTGTATATCTTGTTATTTTAACGAAGATTTTATCTCTATTTATAGATAAATTATGAACCACTGTGTCTTTTCAGGTTACGGTGAAAAGATTTCATATGTGTCTTTTCATAGAGTTATGTACTAGTCAAAGGTTCAAACCGATCAGTACCTCTGATGATGCTTAGTATGATCACTCTGATACACAATTTTTTTTATATTTTAAAACAAATGGGAGATTGTTATATATATATTCGTGTAGTAATATATATTTTATTATTTCAAATTTAAGTTTATAATTATCATTATATATATTTTTATTTTGAAATAAGTGGAGAATTGTTATATATATTTGTGTAGTAATATATATTTTATTATTTCAAAATAAAGTTTATAATTATTATTATATATATATTAATAATAATTTAATGAAAAATGTGTAAATATTATTGTCCTAAAGAAGTGTCTTTTCATATTTGAATTTATCTCTTCACCAAAAATGTGAAAACATATAAGTCTGGCATCTCTTCACAGTAAATCTAAAAAAACACAAGTAAAATTGACTTTTCTTTTTATCGAAAAGACATAACTCTATGAAAAGACACATCTGAAATCTTTTCACCGTAACCTGAAAAGATACAATAGTTCAGAATTTCTCTATAAATAGAGATAAGATCTCCATTAAAATAACAAGACATATAACAAAAATAAGACATATTTTTCTTTTTTCTCTTTTGTTCTTATCATTTGTGTATCAGAAAATCTGTGTGGCAGGTTCTTTTTTTAGAAAGTACAATTTAGAAAAGAACATACGGTTCTTAGCAAGACCGGGCTCTGTTGTATCTTGAAGGTAGATTCGCTGGGAACTCTATTGCATCTTCGTTTATCCAACGAAGTGATGACGTCTATTGTCTTTAAGACAGCATAGTGAACTACGTGTCTCGGAGCCATTATCAATACTAAATTTCTATTAACAATATATATGGGAGCTGGTTAAATCCTCCAATGGAGGACGGTGGCCGTCCTCCAAGATACACATGGAGCTCCACGTGGCACCCAAAACACTGTTTGGGTGCCACGTGGAGCACAGGTGGACGGTATAGATCAATATTAAGAAAAAAAATCAATTTTTTTTTTTAAACTCACAAGTCAAAGTTTGACGAGTTTCATTGGTCAACATTTCACGGTTTAAAAAACACACGGTGGAGATGAGTTTTCAATTGTATTTTTTTTCAACGATGATCTAAGCAATGCACCTGTGCTCCACGTGACATCAAAACAATATTTTGGGTGTCACGCGGAGCTCCACGTGGAAGCTTAGAGGATGGTGACCATCCTCCTATGAAGGACGAGCACCTTTTCTTATATATATATATATATATATATATATATATATATGAAATTTTTTTATTTTTTTTTCTAAAATTACCAAAATTTGTCATTTTTACTGTTATTTCGCAGAATTATACTTGTACCTAGACATGATCACTATGCACCCAAGAAATAGCCTAGATCATTACCTCCCAAGGGGTTGTCGTAATGATTGACAACTTGGATATGGTAGAATTCCATGAGACTAATTCAACCTCATAAAAATGGCTTGTAAGGTGAGATTTGCCCATGTTATATATATATATATATATATATATATATATATATATATATATATATATATATATATATATAATCCAAAGCCTCCAGCCCAACCGATGCGAGACTATTCTAATACAACCCAGCATGTGTTAGCGGCCAAGCCAAATCACGTGGACAATTGAATTGAGTGACGTGGAGTGGAGAAATTAATTCTTGATCTAATACCATGATAAAATTTCACAGGCCTAACTCAACCTCACACACTACAAAAAATTAGACTATTAGCGACAGCCAAAAATTACCGCTATTAACAAAAAATCTATTAAAGGTTATTAAGACGATTAGTAGCAAGGGTATTAGTAGCAATTTTTTTGTTAATAGCGAGAGTTTTTGACTGTCGCTAATAGTCTTATATTTTATAATAAAAAATTAGCTTGTAAACTGAGGCTTGCCGAAGTTATATATAGGCGAAAGCTTCCAACCCACATGCCATATGGAAATATCATTCACACTCCATCATGTATAGCATGTCTCTCTACATCGCTATGCCACCTGCTCCTCACGGTTGTGATCAATTCCAGTAGCCACTTCTCTTCTAGAATAACGGGATATCCCCAAGTAATGTGTGTATTCAGTGAATTAGTGAAATACTCCTCGGATGGTGGGGCGACGGCACCCTTATATATATATATATATATATATATATATATATATGGGGCGACGGCACCCTTTTATATATATATATATATATATATATATATATATATATATATATATATATATATATATATATATTATAAACGGCACTGATCATTCTCTACATACATCCATTGGCTTACAAATTGATTCTTTACTGAACGTAACAGCATGCCACTTGGTTTCATGATTGCTATTCTGATTTCGTAAGTGAGTAATACTTGGCATACCTTAGCAAGTGACACATGAGACCTTTATCGGGGAATATTAATTGTAAAGCAATGTGTGCTTCTTTTCCTATAAATAAAGGTATCTACTAATCCAACCATTTGTTGTTACACGCCTGCCTTTATTTAATAAATAAATAATGCCAACAACTAGAAAGAGGGAGCGCACCATTTTATAGTGACCATTGTCTGTATCCTGTTGTTCTGGTAGGGAAAAGGGTCTGCCACTACCCAAAAGGATATATGTAAATAACAAAAAATTGTAATAATAATAGGATATGGAGCACATCATTGTACTAAATGTTTTGCCTCTATGATGAGATGATCTATGTTGGCTATATATCTATTACAAAATTACGGGTGCTTGATTTTCTTAGGTATTTTCATAGGATTACTCAAGATCATGCGGTTGGTGTAATTTTCGGGGTTTGGTTTATTGAATCGACGGTCCATATTAGATCAGCAGTTGCACTAGCTTGAGGCCCATCAAGGAGTCTTAACTCTTAAAGTGAGGACTGAGGAGTACAATAATGTGATGGATTAGGATTTCATTTCTTGGAAAACAAACCAAAGCTCCTTTCCTCCTCTTCCTTAGACGATATTGGGGTCGATTCTCACTAACATTAATAGATTATCAAAGCTAATGAACAACCTCATTACTAAGTATCTATCAAAATCACACTTTAATAGTTTTTAGGAGCCTCAAAACTGTGGAAGTCATCTTTTGACACGATTGTTGAGCACTATCCTGCAATCATTGATACTTTACTGTTGTTTAGAATTGAGAGATCGGATGGTCTTAAATCTAATAAAATATAAAAATGATATAAATAACTTAAGTTTATTGTTATGTCATAACCATGATTTTAAGTATCAACCATATGTGATACATATAGACTGATATGTGGGTCCTGCTTGATTTGATACAATAATGTTATCCCCAATCTATGTGAGAATAAATATGGCATATATCAGCCGGCATTTATGTCATCTCGATTCATATTGACTGATAGGGCTGACATGCATCTTATATGAACATGGCCCAATATTATAAATATCCTTTGAGGAATTTTTTATTATTATATGAAAATATTTTTATATTTATTAATATTTTCTTTACAAAATACTTTAGGGTAGTTTTAATAACACCCATGATATCTTCTAGACTATACTAAAAATAAGATTATTAGCGGCTACCAAAAATTGCCACTACGGCCCTTAATAGCATGGGTCGCTGAAACACCTTATTTTTGTAGTGCGGGCACCTAAGCCCAAAATCATTGATTGCTTCGGATTAGAGGACTGGGATCATGTTTTGCTCCAATCTTCCACACAAAGGATCTTGAGATCACGTTGCACTTATCAGACGGTCAGTTTTCAATTCCATATGGCACAGATCCCAAAAATATAGCCCTAAAGTCACATTTGAGCGTGATGTGTGTCATGTGATTTTAGGGCTACTTTTTCTATATATGTGCCATGTGAAATCTAAAACTGACCTCCGATAGGTGCACCATTGATGATCTCATGATCCCTTGTGTGGAAGATCGAGATGAAACACGATCTCTATAATCTGATCCAAAGCAATCAATGATTTTGATCGTAGGTGCAATACCAAATACCTCATATGCATATATGCAAAACTAATATAAAGTCATGAAGGTGAAGGAAAATGACCATAGTAACGCATATTAATTTATTTTCAATTTTAATAGAAATAAAATTGCATATTCGATTTAGTCATAGTAATAAAATTATCCTAATTTTTTCTATTAAAAAAAAGATACAATATGTTGAGAAAAAAATAACGCAAGTCCCCAACGATGTGTGCTACATGCATGATGTTTCTTTGGGCTATGATACGTTTCAATGATGGATTACTTAAAGACTAGACCTTTTTTTATTTAATAATTTTGATGCCTTTTCTAAAATACAAATGTACTATTTCAGTTTTAAAATTATATGTATTAAAAAAAATTATTCTTTAACATATCTTAGTCAATTGCTCTAGTGGTTGATTTAGTACTTTTTTTTTTAAGAAAATAAATTCATCATACTAATTCAAGAGAAACAATATCATGAATACCTGGTGGAACATCTTCCAACCAAATAGAGTTAATAGAAAGAGTGGCACCATATTTTGTCAGAGTATCTACAGCCTTGTTTGCATTTCGGTTTATGTTCAAACATCTCCAAGATTGAAAACATAGAAGCCCATATTTTATACTTTGAATTATCATTCCAATTTATAAGAGGTCCTCTTCAGCATCATTGATAGCGCTAATCACGTAGGCCAAATCACTTTCAATCATGATATCTAGCAGATCTTAGTCCTCCGCAAATTTAATAGCTTCAAAAACTGCAAGAGCTTCGGTAAAATTGGAGTTTAGACCACTTGTTTCAAGTTTTGCAAGGGCAGCAATCAAATATCCCATAAAATCTCTAACAACAATCTTAATACCAATGCCTTTGGTTGTTTTTTTTACGACTCGTCCACATTTATTTTGTAAAAGCCTTGAGGTGGCGATGTCCAAGAAGAATATACATCAGGTGTAGCATTCTGGTTTTGAATGTGATTAACATTCGCATACTCATATGCAAAAGTAGCCGCAAACGATAGTGTTGTATGGATCGACTTTTGTACCTTCATGAATAAATTTGTTTCTGTTCGACCATATCACATAGTACAGAGAAATAAGTGGAATTGATCTTCACCGTGATTTTTGATAAAACTACTTACCTACTCTATAATGCATCAAGGCAGATTTACATGAATTCGGGTCCCAAATGGTGGTATAAATCAGGTTTTTACTGCCCATTCACATTCGCAAAGGGTGATTTAGTGCTTTCTAAAGCTTAAGTTCTAAGATCAAATCCTCTTATGTGCAATATGTTATTATTTTGTAATTAATCATATTAGAGCCTATGCACCCTATGTGAGTGTGTAGCTCCACACCATAGGGGAGTCCTTGTGAGAGAAATCTCTCCAAAAATAAGTCAGATGAAAAATAGGTTAAAATTATGAGTAATCGGGTATCATTATTTGAAATATAAATTCCATCAAAATTATAGTGGTTGCAACTAAGGAATTCTCTATTTAGGTAGTTGAGTGAAATAATTTACATAAGAGTATTTGCAATCAAAGATTGGTTTCACTGCTAACACCATTGACTGCCTTGAAACAAACAATGAAGATTATTTTTCCTCCAAATCTTTGACAAATTGATATTAAGACCATAGCCAACATATATGACAGTCAGATGTTGATTTCGTATGGAACACATTCTCAAAAGTGACCCGAGAACTCTACTTATGGAACGCCCATAATCTTGGTCACTTCAAGGATATGTGCCAGGTGGGATCAAACATATGACTGTTTGATATGTGGACCATTATCTTTAGATCTATTTTGTCAAAGATTAGGATAAAAAATAATTTCCATGATTGGATTCAAGGCAGTCACTAGCGTAAAAAAAGCTTCAATAAGTATTAAAAATGGTGATTGTGGGGTTCTCGAATAAAAAAGAGTCATTGGGTTTTAAATATCTCCAAGGCACCGATTGGGTGTGTATCTCAATAGGGAGTATATTCGCCCAAACTCGAATTCTGAGTTAATCCGAGCGAAAACCTCTGACCTCTCCATGTTGCTTTCACTCGGAAAAACTCAAAAAGTACATGGGGCCTATCGAAACTCACGAACACATGATTTGGGCAGAAAAGCTCCGATTTTGCATAAAATCTGAGAAAAACTTAAATTATGAGCAAATGTAAACTCTCAAACGAGGCCATAGAGTGTGTTTGGATATGGGAAAAATGATGGAAATTGGAGGGTCGGATTTATAAATCCCCAATATTCTACCATTTGAGTTGTAAATATGCTAGGAAAATATAATCCTAACTTCTCATATTTTATGAACAAAAAATAAGAAGGGACTCTTGCATAATCTTTTCCCCACAGAAAAAGGTCCTTACTTGTTTTTGGGCATCATTATTTACACCCTATGAAATTGTTATCATAACCCATCTCCACCAATAGGCATGCATTGACCACTTTGAATTAGAAGCTAGAGATAGTTTTTCATCCTAGTCTTTCATCAAAATCGATCTTGAGATCATGAGTAGGAGTGTTATCGGGTCGGTTCGGGTCGGTTTTGGGGCAAAATCGAAACCGAACCGATAACTATCGGTTTCTATTTTATGGAATCGAAACCGAACCGATAAGGTTCAAAATTGAAACTGAACTGATAACTATCGGTTCAGTCGGTTTTCAGTTTCTAAACCTCAATTTTATTTTTTATTAGGAAGCCATTATCAATTCATAAGGGTCAGACCATTAAAGACTCTATAGGTTATTGCCTATATCGCTAATTCGTTATTAATCATCCAAAAATAAGTGATTTATCAGATGGCTAAGAACATATCCCAAAAATTAATGCACCAATAGGACAGTCCAAATCGATGAATATTTTTTATACAATTTAATTTTAAATAAAAAATGGCAAATATATGAGAACAATTCAGGAAACCAATATCCCAAATGCAAAACCCCAAAATCCAAATCAACACAAATACAAATTACAAAGTACAAAGGGAGTCCTAAGAAAACCCAAAATCACAAATTCAAATACACTACATAAATCACAATTAAGCAAAATGGGGTCTTAAAACCCCATAAATACACATCCTTTAAACCCATTACCACTCCCCAAAGCCCTTAACTTAAATGGTTCTTCCAACAACATAAAAACACATGAGAATATAAGATTTCAAAAGGAAAAAATAGACTTCTTTGTTTGCAACCTAAGTTTTGTATGCACTACGCACTTATATAGCCGTGTAACACCACTATTGGTCTCTTATCGGTTCGGTTTCAATTTTTTAACGTTAAAATCGAAATCGAACCGATAACTATCGATTTCTATTTTTTAAAGTCGAAACCGAACCGATTTGCCCCAAAACGAAAACCGAACCAAATTTCGGGTCGATTTGGTTGGTTCAGGTCGATTTCTGCACAGCCCTAATCATGAGCATACCATCATATAGCCAGTTTTTCTTATACAACCCAAAATGTGGCTCTAAAATCACATGGCACATATCACTCAAATGTGCTTTTAGGGACACATTTTGAGATTTGTGTCAAGTGAAATTACAAAATGACCATCAATAGTACCCTCATAAATTAAAGATTATTTGTGGGGAAGATTAAATGAAATACAATTTCCATCCTCCGAGTCAAAGCAGTCAATGCATCCATACTCAAAGGGGATGGGTTTAGGTCAATGTTTCACAATATATACATTACTCGACTCCTTTAGACGCTTATTCACTCCAAACTCAACGTTCTATCCCTCTCTATGTATATCTCTCACAGTCTGAAGCTCTCTCTCTCTCTTCTCTCTTGATCATGTAATATCTTTCCACCGTATTTATATGGCTAGCCAAACATGAAAAAAATCTGATACATTCCTACAGTAAAAAAAAATCCACTGGCTAATTTAGGAAAAAAATAAATGTTTGATTTTCGCTAGGGAGAGGCGAGTTTCCATATAATCCATTATCATTGAAAAGAAAAAGCATTCAAGTCCTTTGTGGACATTTTGACTTTCCCAAGCAAGTATTTTTTAAGAAGCAAAAGTGCACAAGGCTGGCAAGTTTTGTGCATGCAAAGTGCATGTAGCTGATATGACGCGATGTGATTGACTGTGCAAATTGGGCCCTACAACACTTGCAACTAATTGCATCGCACTATGTCAATCGCCTGCACTTTATGTACACAAAACCTGCCTACCGTATAACATTGTCCTAAAGCAATGAGCATGATTTTTTCGCTAAATTATTCTTATATTTTACAGTGTAATTATAAAGATAGTTTTCTTGGTGTGATTTTTACAAAACAGCGATAAAAAAGCAAATGTCATTTTTTCTTCAGAAACAATGCCTCTCGTACTTGAAATGGGAAGCCATACATATCAACCCACGTAAAGCATTGATAATTTTTAATGAATAATTACAATGTTGTCATTGCCAATAAATTTTCATTTTATTTTTTCAAATGACTTTTTTTTATTAGGCATTCGACACGTGTATGGAGAATGCGTATGAATACGGGTCTATATTAGCTAATATGGGGTGCATTTTTAATTTTAAAAAAATCACTACAAAAATAAGATTATTAAGGACAGCCAAAAACTATTGCTATTAATAAAAAGTACTCTCACTAATATCCTTAACTGCAGTTTTTTGGTTAGTAGCAATAGTTTTTTACTGTGACTCAACCTTTTTTATGATAAAATTATACATGGGGTGCGTTTCTCTTTCTTGGCGCTAGTATAGTGGAACCTGAGGAGACATGTAGGCGGCATTAGAATTTTCTTTGAGCCCACACAAGATTCCATAGGCCCACATGATGGGAGTATTATTAGCTGTAAAGTTAATTTTTGTTCGCAGAGTCGATTAATGAAGGTAAAATGCATCTGAATTATTTGATTGCCTTTTACAAATAAGGAAATTATATACGAAAGGGGGGGTAATGGCCGACCGACATTTCGTTTATTTATTTATTTATTTTTGAGATGATGCTGACCGACATTTAAAGGGTCAATATAGTGATTAAATGATTTTATACTATTAAGGTTAAATATTTTATTTAATATCATTGAAGTGCGATTTATCATTATGTCATATAATGCATATTTATAATCAATCTAATTTTTTAAGTGACAATCTATCTTTAGAATATGTCTTAGCCCAAAGAAACATGCTTACAAGTGGATGTGAATCATCCAATTGATAAACTTTTAATATCAACCATTAAAATTAAAACAGTAGTTGATGTTATAAAATAGATTGGTTGATTTAAATCTCCTTAAAACCCATGTTTGAGCGTTTTGCACTTGAATCTATGATCTATGATTACGTTGATGGTACGGATCATTCACATCTTAAACAATTGATTGTGTAAGATCATTTAACCACTATTTTGATGTTTAGATGACCGTAAGGAGAGTCGGGTCCTATAAAAATGTTACGTGCCCTCTACACCATAATCCGTGCACGTGCCCTTTGATCCGGAGAGTCGGGTCCTATAAGAGATGTTACGTGCCATCTGCACCATAATCCGTGGACATACCCTTTGATCGAGAAGGATTGATTCACAATCCAGTTGTTGGGAAAATAAAAGTATGTCCTATATTTCATCATAAACCAATAGGTCGTCTAAAAATTTTAGTCGTCCAACAGGAAAGCAACATATACCCAACAGCGCCCAACTCGATCTGACGGGTCAATGGTATATACGTGCCCTGACCCGACCCGACCTGAAGGCTGGGCCAAATGTCTAATGATTGAACTGATCCAACCCGACCGGAAAGTGAGGTCGGATCTCATGCATGCCTGACCCAAAGGTTGGATCGAAGGTCCACTCATCTTGATGTGCCCAACCTAGTAAAAGTCGAACTTAGGATCATTAGAGTTAGAATTTTGAATTATGATCATGCAAAATGCATTGGTTTTAACTTTTAATTAATTTTTAAAAATATAAACTGTTACTTTTTAGATATATTCATAGAGAAGCTAATGAGCCAACTTATCTAATGAGGCAAATGATTTGCTTGCCAAGCTTGACTTGAACTGTGTTTTTGAATCACTATCAGTCAAGGGCATTCCCACAGTTATTGGGGATGTAATAGCTTTTGAATCCTTTTTTTATTGAAATGCTTAGTTCTTATAAATTAAAAAAACAAAAAAAGGTTTTAGAAAATAGAAACGGTTGACAATTTTTAATATAAAATTTTACAGTATGTGATAAAATTTTGCACTATGTATGTAATAAAATTTTTAATACATATATATATATAATATTTTTTGGCAATATGTGATAAAATTTTGCAGTATGTGTCATGACGCAATTGGCTACAGTATTTAGGCCCTACTATATGTCCAATCAGTCACATCACAGCCTATAAGCTGCCTACAAACTTGTCTTTAAAAAATTGTCCAGTGTCTTTTTACTTTTATACTAACTTTTGTTACGACTTAGATATTAGGTCAAAGGTCACAATTCTATACACGTGGAATATCGTTTGATCAATTTATGAAAAATAGTATACGTTGCCATAATTGTGTCATTGAACAATTTTTATTGTATCATCAAGAGTTCAAGACCTTATTAAAGCCTTAGAATGGACAGCTAAACAATATAAGGGTAATTCCGACACGAAAAATCTTTGCCTCGCATGGCTAGCCTTATTATAAGCTTGAAGTTTTAGCCTTGTTAAATGCAAAACTTTAATATTTCTATGAATTGAATTCTACTCCACCGTTGAATATTTCAAACTAGATGTTGAGAGATCTGCAATCATCCTCATCATGGAGGTTGCAAGAAGCATCCTAAATTAAGAGTGGAAGCTGGAAATAGAAATGCGGTGGAGGGATTATGAGGAGCTAAAAATTGTGATGTTTTATTTTTTTTATAAATACCTAAAAATTATATTGTTGCACGTTATTTAAAAGGCTTGGGCCCGTAATGCAACTTGAGTTAGATTGCAAGTAAAATCTTCTATTTTTTAAAGAAATTTTTATAATATAATTTATTTAACTCTACTTTAAAGTTGTAAAGTCTATAATAAAAGATTTTTAATATTTACATTTAAAAATCAAATGATGGCTTATGAGTGAGAGCAGTCTTTACTGCCTTAGAAATAATACAGTGACAAGAATCTTATATTATGGGTGAAATAAAGTTTTTTTTTTCGATATTTAATAAAATAAATATTTATTATTAATTTAATAATATTTATTTATTAGTTTGTTTATCTGTAAATAATTCATTAAATTTATTAGTTCCATGAAGAAAAGATGATGCTAATACTTAAACCTTGAACCTTCAAGTCAAAGTGACTTGAATTTTGAATTAATATTTGAGGAAAACTTTTTCCACCATATGTTTAAAAGTGTTGTAAAATTTTTATCCCACCTCACTATTTTATAAGAAATATCTATGACTTATATATGTAAACTTACCTTCTATATTGTTTGGCTTGATGAGAGGAACATAGCTCATGTGGTGATTCGCCACCACGCGCGTGTGCGAATGGTGCAATTGGCGCTTTTAAGGCGCACTTCGCACAACCGTATCGTCTTGAGGAGTCTTTCTTATTTATCTGAGTTTGTCCGATCGATTAACTTGTTGACCGACACGGATTGACTCTACACATGTGCATCGCCTGTGTGCCTGTGGCAGTTCCTGACCGTTCATGAAAATGGTCAGATTCGGACAAGTCAGTTTATGATTGTTGAGAAACCAAAGTTGTAGCTATTCAAGTGTAACTGTTGAATCCTTGCAACCTTTGATTGGATTGATCAGGACCCTCGATTACAAGCAACTAACAGGCACAAACCGCCCCTGAAAAGAGGCTTCGAAAGTTATAAATAGAGGTTAGATGAGGGATTCCATTCACTTGTAATTCTGAATCCTGCATCTGAGCCCTCAGAATTCGTGTGCCGATAAGAGTATTCTGTGTCTTTGTTTCGTTAGGTCTCACACTATAGTGCAATGTAATGTATAACAGATCGGTAATTCACCGAGACTTTATTGTATCCTGGAGGCAAATTTGCCATTATTCCGTTATATATAGGGCAAATATTGTTTTAAAGACAGCGATCTAATCGCGCCTTGAAACATTTTTCAGTCTATTTTTTCGTAAATATTTGTGCAATCCGCCAATAATAGTTCTTCCCTTTGTTCCACTTTTTCGATGTGGATACATCTTTAACAATGTGAGCATTGGAGACGAGTTCCATTTTCTCCTCCTTCTCTTCACGTAGACGAGCCTTTTCTTCTATGTGAAGATGAGTCAATAGTTCCTCCATAGTACGATCTTCTTTCGTATGTTTCAAACTCTTACGGTAATCTTTTCATTCAAACGGTAATTTTACAATAATCGTAGACTTGAAAACTTTTATCTATTGTTCTTCCTTCCGTAACAAGATTATTGAAGATAATCTGCATCTAGTGCACTTGCTTCAAAATAGGTTTATAATCATACATCTTAAAATTAAATAACTCACTTACTAAGTGTGTGCGCACTGTTACGGGGTCACTCTTTCAGCAGTGTCAACCTGTGCGGCACTTAACGCCAGATGCACTAAATCAACCTATCTCTGATACCAACTGTTACGGAGGCGTTCTTCAACGCACCATTAACCTGCGCGCTGCCTCGCTACCGCATGCAACGAGGCCAACCAATCTCTTAATTAGCTCTGATACCACCCGCCTAGAGGACGGGAACTCCCTCCCTCGTGGTTACCTCTGTTTCAAGGCCTACCATATGATGTATCGTGCCTCTTACGACACCCCAAAGTGCACCACTCGACTATACTTGGCCTGCTCAAGCTTTATCCTGTGCACTGCACTACTACCTCGCTTTACAATAGTATGACATGCCGCTCCACATGCCATCATGTCTTGCTCGCATATCGAACCAAGCCTGCAGTTGTGTGCCTACTTTATGCTATCGTGCTCAACAGAGTCCCACACAGTCCTCATGCTGTCGTGCTCTACTAAGTCCCACGCAGCGCTCAAGTGTTCTTACGAAGTTGCCTAGTTGTATGCACCGCAACGCGTAGTCCGGGGCTATACTTTAACCTCGCCTTGGGTGTCACACAGCATCGCTGCATGGACGTCCTAGGCCCACCCTTTCAGGCCTATGAGACACTTACACCCCCTCTGGTAACGCAAGGCCCCATATGGGTGAGAGGCAACTCTTCAGCTCCTCTCCCACATAGATGGTTCAAACACCATCTATGGGTAAACAATTAAAGGACCTCAAACACATTTGTTTGACATACTCCCATGGCACACGACCACACACCTTGATTTGGCATAAATCATGGCACACGAACCTCTGTCCATAGCATACAATGTCAAGTCCCCGCATCGTCCTCCCTTGGGACCATGTTGCGACCCCCGCAGCACGACTATGTCGCGAGGCCTCTCCTGGCCCTATGTCGCGTGTCCTCCTGGCACCACATGTCGTATCATCTCGGCACCAAGATGTCACATGCCCTGCCGGCACCACATCGCGTGCCTCAGGCACCAAGTCGCCACTCCCTCTACGTGGAGTACAAGCGGCTCGAGTGGTGCTGCGGATGGCCCAGATAGCCAAACTACATACCTTCGTCACATCCTCCTCCACTCAAAATCGTCAATGTCCTCGTTGACGCGAAGATACTTCTTAACCTTGAATGTGTCCTCATTCGATGTTGCAGTCCTTGAACTCCATGTCTTCACTATACGCCATCGATGCCTTGTCGCCTCATGACAAAGTAGTAAGCCACTGACCTTTTTGCGGTACTAGATAACTCACTCCTAATTTAGTTCTTAGGTCTGAGTCACCCTGGCTCTTCAGTCACAAGACCCTCACCTCTTGACTAACTCGGGGATGTCGCGTGCCCTCTTGGCACCACATCATGTGCCCTGCTGGCACCAATTAGCACTTCTCTGTAAGAACATGTCAAAACTGTACATGCTGTATTATTCATCGGCGCTTTCGCCTCACCTCAAGCCCCATATAGCTACAAGATGTCGCGTGCCCTGTCGGTACCACATCGCATGTCCCAAGCACCAATTAGCTCATTAGTATCATCCCTTCTGGATCGAACTTGGTTTTGATACCAAATATCATAGGATCACTTTTCTAACAGTGTCAACTCGTGCGACACCTAACGTTCGATGCGCTAAGTCAGTCTATCTCTGATACCAACTGTCACGGGAGCATTCTTCAATACACCATCAACCCGCGCGGTGTCTCGCTACCGCATGCAATGAGACCAACCAATCTCTTCATCAGCTCTGATATCACCCGCCTAGAGGACGGAAACTCCCTCCCTCGTGGTTACCTTTGTTTCAAGGCCTACCATCCGATGTATAGTGCCCCTTACGGCATGCCAAAGTGCACCACTATACCATACTTGACTTATTCAAGTTTCACCCTGTGCATTGTACTAGTACCTCGCTTCACAACAGCATGACATGCCGCTCCACATGCCATCATGTTTTACTCGCATACCGAACCAAGCCTACAGTTGTATGTCTATCTCATGCTATCGTGCTCAACGGAGTCCCATGCAGCCCTCATGTTGTCGTGCTCTACTGAGTCCCACTTAACACTCAAGTATTCTCGTGAAGTTGTCCAGTTGTATGCACCGCGACGCATAGTCCGGGGCCATACTTCAACCTCGCCTTGAGTGCCACACGACATCATTTCATCGACGTCCTAAGCCTACCCTTTCAGGCCTAAAAGACACTTGCGCCTCCTTTGGTAACACAAGGCCACGTGTGGGTGGGAGGCAACTCTTCAGCTCCTCTCCCAAATAGATGGTCCAAACACCATCTATGAGTAAACAACCAAAGGACCTCAAACACGTTGGTTTGACATAACCTCATGACACACGACCCTCTACCCGTAGCACACACCTTGGTTTGGCATAAATCGTGGCACACGAACCTCTATCCATAACACACAGTGCCAAGTCCCCGCATCGTCTTCTCTTACAACCATGTCGCGACCCTCGCAGCACGACCATATCGCGAGGCTCCTCCTGGCCCCATGTCGCGTGCTCTCCTGGCACCACATGTCGTGCCATCTCGGCACCAAGATGTCGTGTGCCCTGTCGGCACCACATTGCATGTCCCAGGCACCAAGTCGTCACTGCCTCTACGCAGAGTACAAGTGGCTTGAGTGGCGCTGCGGATGACCTGAGTAGCCAAACTGTGTACCTCCGTCACAGCACGCCAGCTTCTTCTACTTTATACTTCCATTCAAGAGCCTCCCATATCTCTTTTGCAGTCTTATAAATTTTATAGACATAAACAAGAGAATCGGCAAGAGCGTTGAGAATATAGTCTTTGTATTTGTAATTGTCGCTTTTTCATTTCATACGGATTCTACCTTTTTCAAGCATTTCATCTTCATGCTCTGATGGTGGTGAGTCCATAGTAAGAACGTATGCGACTTTCAAGGTTGTGAGTAAAAAATGTATTTTGATTGCCATTGTTTGAAATTTATGCCATTAAAGCACTCTAATTTAGTGATCTTCGTGTTGGAGAGTTCCATCATCTTTTGTGCCATAGAAATATTATCTTAAAATTGTTGGCAGATTGCACAAATATTAACGAAAAAATAGATCGAAAAAATGCCTCAAGGTGTGATTAGATTGTTGTCTTTAAGACAATATTTGCCCCCTATATGTAACGAGTTAACGACAAATTTGCCTATAGGATACAATGAAGCCTCGGTGAAACACAGATCTGTCACACACTACGTTACACTGTAGTGTGAAACCCAACAAAATGAAAACACAGAATGCTCTAGTCGACACACAATTCTGAGGGCTCAGATGTAGGATTCGGAATTGCGAGTGAATAGAATCCCTCCTTTAGCCTCTATTTATAACTTTCAGAGCCTCTTTTCAGGGGCGGTTGTACTTGTCGGTTGCTTGCAATCGAGGGTCCTGATCGATCCGATCAATGGTTGCAAGGATCCAAAGGTCACACTCGAATAGTTATAACTTTTTGTTTCTCAACAGTCATAAACTGATTTGTCCGAATCCGACTGTTTCCATGAACGGTCGGGAACTGTCACGGGCACACATGCGATGCACATGTGTGGAGTCAATCCGTGTCGGTCAACAAGTCAACCAAGTGTAAAGTGCGCATTAAAAGCGCTAATTGCGCCATTCACACATCGTACACGCGTGCGTGTTAGGGGGCGAACCGCCGCTACGAGCTATGTTCCTCTCATTAAGCCAAACAATATAGAAGGTAAGTTTCCATATATAAGTCATAAATATTTTTTTTAAAATAGTGAGATACGACAAAACTTTTGCAACACTTTTAAACATATAGTGGGAAAAGTTTTCCTCTAATATTAATTCAAAATTCAAGTCATTTTGACTTGAAGGTTGAAGGTTCAAGTATTGGCAACATCTTTTCTTCATGGAACCAATAAATTTAAGGAATCATTTAAAGATAAGCAAACTAATAAATATATACTATTAAATTAATAATAAATATTTATTTTGTTAAATATCCAACATTCCTCCCCTATTTACAAAATAAATATCAATATTTTTTGGTATTCTAAAATTAGTCATAATTCTGTATTGTGAAAAGTTTTTGTGAGGCCCACCACATTATTAAGTAATGGGTTGTTACTACTTTACTGGAAAATCCTCCATAATTTTGTATTTTAGGGAGATTAAGTTACACCATCTAAGCCATCTGACTTTGAAGGCCATGATGTAATGATCTTTGGTACAAACAACAATCTCTATCATATGTTGTATGATTCAGCAAATAACATATGATAGTGTAACAACCCGGGTTTTTAGATTTTATTTTAACGGTGTTAGATGATGCACCACACTATGTACTGTGCTAACGCTCCACATCAGAATCGAAACCCACCTTTTAAAATAGAAAATTTCTAATTTTTCCCATATCAAAATTAGACTTATTGCGAAGTGCTCGTCGATATGATTCCAACGATATTTAATTTGACGACTTCTGACAAGAATATAAAAAGTTATACCCATTTTAACTGATCAAGCAAGTCAAAGGGTATAATTATAATTTCGGGAGAGAAACACCAATTGGTTTGGTGCTTATGCAAAACGCTGGAACGAAACCTTTTCTCAAGCTATCCAACTTACGTATGAATTCTTATTCCGTGTAAAAATCTCTTATTCTATTAAATCTCCCACGAAAAGTGTTAATTAGAGTTAACCTAAAATTTTATACAATTATAAATAAAACTTTAAAAGCTCTCTCCTCTCTATAATAAGAAATTATTCTCTCTCGAGACTTAGACGAGCCGATACCTTGGGAATCGACCTTTTCAACCCGAATCGCCGTTGATCTTCCGTTCACGCTTCAAGAGGTGGGTACCCATCAATCCATCTTGTTCTTCTCAGATTCTGTCGCATAGGATGCGTTCGATCACAAGATCGATTATTTAAACCCAAATATCTCATAAATTAATAGATCTATATATTTAATATATGTTTTTCCTTGAAAGTTATATATTTTGTAAATTTGGTTTATATGTTATTTCTCTTTTCTTTTCAAAAAATTTCTTTTGTTTGAGCCATTAATATTTTACCTTATATTAGGTCTGTATATTTAATATGCTTACTTCCTCTTTTATGTCGGTAAAATTAATTAAATTTTAATACTTATAAATTTGATAGATTGACTTAATTGGCATAATATCATATTGATATTATTTATTTCTAAATCTATATAGTATAAATTTATCCTTCTACTAAGACTATAATAATATATATTATTGTTGCAAGTTTATATTATTATTTATTTAAAATTAATTAAGCTCAAAAAATTAAATTATATTTTTATTTTATTTAAATAAATAATAGATTGCACCAACTTAAAGTTTCGGGTCCGAACTTACAGCTACGAACCCGAATTCACGTCCACGAACCCGAGCTCGCGACCATTGATGCACCTGTCCCGGTATTTTGATCATAACTTTTTACTCCGACCTCAGATTAATGTGATTCTTGCGATGTTGGAAAGAAAACAGCGAGCTTTACAACTTTGTGTGAAATAGTCATTTCACGAATCTGACTTTTTAGAGGTCAAAAACAAGTTGGGTTCAATTTTGAATGAATCAAGGTTATTCGAATTTAAGATTATTTTCTAATTCTCATGGCCAAAGTTCCTGTGTATATTATATCTTAAGGTCTTTCGATCGATGGTCATGATAAATTATAACTTAATATGTATAAATACTGTTTAATTTAATTATCTAATTATTATATATATATATATATCTCAATTTTATCGCTTCAATGCGACCTCTTCGATAATACAAAGTGTTAGAACTTCGATGCCTTTATAAAATCGAACTCTGACTTTTACGATTATCGAAATCACACTTATAACTCTATTCTATAATTATATTGGTGTGGTATGTAAATAAATATAAGTATAAGCATAATCAAAATCTAAGTATAAACCATTCTGTATGTGTGATACTTTTGTATTTGTAACTTAATCAATTTATACGAGTTAAGAATATGTTAGATCATGAGTACGAGAGTGTATGAGATCATGCCTACGCTTGGGCGTGGTGATTCGCCGAGATGGTATCGAAGCGAAGAATACACCGTATTCATATGCCTTACAACTCATGGTGGAATGGGACCCATGACGAGTCGGGTGAGTGTGAATTCAGTGTAACTTTGTACACGGTGGCATATACAGTGATCCTATCACCCCGAGTTTTAATACGAGAGGATAAGATATGAGATATGATACGAGAATCGGGCGTTGGGCCTTTAGCTGTGGTAAGGTTTCTTTTACGGTCACGTGAAACTCAGAATATTGGCGTCCATGTACGGATGTAACACCTCTATGGTAGTATAAACTATCACACGAAGTACATCCAGGTTACTACGGAACTTTTTTCTTGGGAAGCATGAATTAGGAAGGTTGCCTCACTATAGTTTGTCATAGGATTAAATATAAGAGTATGATAAGATATGAGTATGAGATAAGATAAATTATGATACGAGTACGATAATAAGACATCGCTGTGTAGGCCAGCAAAAGATAAAGAACTTAAGTCTCTGTACGTGTCGTTCATTGCGTAGCCATCGTAAGGGCAATAACGTCTTTCAGCCAAGACGGATCTCTGGGAGAGATTATGAGTATGAGTGCGTTATGAGTGAGTTTGGCCATTATGTCTCCCCATTGGCTGGGTGGTGGAGTATGAGTATGATACGAGGGCGTTATAATATGGTGGTATGATACTATATTGACCCTCCCATAATAGCTCGGCTGACTCGCGCAGTCGTTTAGGATTTCACTAGTATGTTAGTTACGCTCATGCGATGTCACGTATGTGCGAGAATGATAATAAGACATGATATAATATGTTATGAGATATGGTAAGGTACGTTAGGATACGAGTGTCTAGATCATAGTCTTGCATTTATGATATGATATGAGTTTTATGATATGCACATGATTTTGTCTTCCTTTTGTTATCTGCCTTGAGATATTATGTTTATCCCTCACCAGATGCACCCACAATGCACCTGAGTAGTATGGGGTGGATTGGTGGTGTATCCCACTGAGTTTACGTGAGTGAGTAAACTCATCCCACGATAATCTAACGATTCTTGGTGATTACTGTTGGTAGAGTGACGTCGCCATCTAGATCTCGCCGAGATTTCATTGATTCATGAGCGTTGAGTACCAGGAGCCTTTGGAGGGCGACGTTGCCGATCACCAGGAGGACTACAGTGTTGGTTTTGATCCGAGCGCCGGATATTGATTTAGTAGACTCGGTATTGGATTTTGTCTTATATTATTATCATTGACTCTATGCTTTTATTTTATTTTTATCGGATTTGTCTCCGATTTGACTTGCTTGTTAATTGTAGATTGATAGCATTCTATCACATTTTATCAGACTTATTCAGTATTTATGATTACATTCATATTCCACCCTATTTGTTAGATCTCACGAATTTTGTGGAACCATTATTGCGCGAGATCTCTGATTAAGTGTATGTCCGCTTAGCATATCCGGGATATGTGCGGGTCATAACTCGAAATTCTAGGCCCTCGGGATGGGGTAGAATTTCGGGTCGTGACAGATAGAGATTGTGTTTCGTGCCACATTTTTGTATAATTTTTTATTTCATAGACTTCAAATCAAACAACTTAGACGAGATTTTGGGACAAGTTCACAACTCTTTATTTTAAGAGTGAGTCTACAACGGGTGTCCACCCATTCATCATGTACATTAAAGTCGTCTACAGATCTATGTGACTGCATACAATCCCACAGGCGTGTGGACTGCCTTGTCCACCCATGAAGAGTGGACACTTAACTCTTATTTTAAGGCTGTGTTTGTCATTGCTTTCTGTGAGAGTAGAAAAGAGCAGCAAGTGCTCTTTCTTATTGTAAAGAAATGTGGGGAGATCTAGAGAGAAGGATTGGAAGAAGATAAAATTAAGGCTGCTCTTTCAAATTAAAAAAATAATCCTCTTTAAAAAAGCATAATTTTTCATGATCTTTTAAAGTGAGATATTTTTCATATTTCAAAGAACAGTCTTTCGTTTTCACTTCCCCCTTTCCTTCTCTATAACTCATATTCATTTGTAACAACTAAAAGCATCAACTACACTTTTCTACTGTCCCAAAGCCACACACAAAGCCTAAATAAAGTGCAAAGAGTACAATTTTGAGGTGCAAGTAGGGGCGCTCAAAAAAATCCGAGCCTCGGCACTCATATAAATCGAGGTAAATATGTTGTCGCAATTTTTAAGCCTTGAAATCTGTGGTAGTCGTTTCTAATTGAGGAAATTCAGTATCAAACGAAAAGCTTGTTCAACGAAAGGACTAGCCGGGTGATAAGCAACACGGTAGGCTTGAAAATTGGCAGCAGATCCCATCATAGCTTCACCTTGAGTATAATAGGCACGAAAAAATATGGGTAGCCCTATTTTCACCCAGTAAACCCCTAGACCACCCACTCCAATATAGCTGCTTTGAATAAGTTATCATCACTTTGTGATCCTTTATGCACCGGCATCCTTTATGATCCTAACATCTTTTGTGTGAAAGTTGGGGACAAAAAATGATCTTGATTGGATCGATCACATGCCATATAAATTATCATCACTTTTTGAGATGTGTGCCATTTATGAAATCAACATCTGAATCATGTCATGGTAAATTGATGATCTTCAGATTTATTGGGACGAAGAGTTATAGTGAAAGATTCGGACGAAAAAAAAAGCTGTCAATGGTTCTAGAGTGGGGTGCTTTAGAGTTTTGGTGGCTGCAAGCAAAGTTTTAGTTGGTATTGGGCCCAATTCCTATGCACCCATGTGGACTTCTCCAGTAAAAAGACACGCTCAAAATCTGTAACTGTTGTCAAGAGCATGATTTTATGACTATATCGGACTTAGCAAATGGTCATATATAACTGGTAGTGGTCTGTGCCGGCCGGTACAAACCCCCTGTTTAGCTTAACACACCTAACACGATAACACCTATTCCGTACCGGTGAAGTCCCACACAATTCAGACGTTTTTCCCCGCCCTCAAGTCATCTGTCTTTTTCTCTTTCCCCGAAACAACAAGGAAACGAGATATCGCCGACAGGCTGATGCTTTAAAGCCCTTTTTCACCCACTGCATCTTTATTCTTCTATGACCCCACCAAAGTCCCGAACCTCTCTTCTCTCTCTCTGTTCTCTTTCTCTCTCTCCTTTATGAAGCCAACCCATCTCTTTCTTCCTTCCTTAACTTTCTGCAACTCTCACATGGCATTTCACGAGCTCAACCTCCTCTAACCATGGCGGATGTACGGTCTATCTTAAAAAGGTTTCTTCTATACTTGTATCTGCTCCTTTTCCATCTAGGCTGCTTTATCATCACAACCCAATCACCACCATCAAAGAAAAGAAAGATCTCTCCGACACCTCCGTCCACTCCTCCTACAAAATCCTGTAAGTCTTTTTCCTTCTTCACCCCATGGTCCTATCTCAAACGTCTCTTTCCCTTCAAAAAGCAAAAACACCCAACTCATACTTCTTCTCAGCACTCCCTCATTTCCGTATCATCTGGGTCTTGTAGAGAACCCGATATAACGCTCGACCGCTCCACTTTCGCTCACCGAACCGATATATTTCCTTGCCCGATATGCGGGGAGATCTTCAACAAAACCCCACTTCTCGATCACCACCAATCCACGAAACACGCCATTTCCGAGCTCTTTGAAGGGGATTCGGGACACAATATCGTCCGAATCATCTTCAGAACCGGTTGGGACGGCCATTACAAGAGCCCAATGGTACACAAAATCCTAAAAGTCCACAACAGCCCCAAAATCTTATCGCGGTTCGAAGAATACAGAGAAGCAGTGAAGTCGAAAGCAGCAAAGAGCCCAATCAGAAGAAACGAACGCTGCATCGTAGACGGGAACGAGCTTCTTAGATTCCACTGCTCCACCTTCATATGTTCGTTAGGACATAGCGGGAATTATAGTATTTGCAACCACCAATATTGCAGTGTCTGTGGAATTATAAGGTACGGCTTCTCGCCTAAGTTGGATGGTATACCGACGCTATCTAATAGTCGGAGAGCACACGTGTCGATCTCTGAAGATCTGGAAGAGGAGTTCGGCTTTATGAACGTGAAGCGGGCGATGCTGGTTTGCAGGGTCGTGGCCGGCCGTGTGGCACGTGACCCTGGTGGTGTAGTTGATAAAGAGGATCCGGGGTTTGACTCGGTGGTTGGGGTTGGGGGGGGCCGGGACAGCTTGGAAGAGGAGCTCTTGGTGTTCAACCCGAGGGCTGTGCTGCCTTGTTTCGTCATTGTGTATAGCTTGCGAGGGTAATTTGGGTACAATAGGTTTTGAGTTTGGGTTGTGGAAATCATAAATAATTGGATTTATAGATCTATTTGTAAGTGTGGGCATGCATGGTAATGATGATGTTTGTTTCCCATTTATAAAGAAATTTGTGTTGTAATATGTGTCTCGTTTTCCTTCTTTGTGCACCTTTGAAGGCTGGTGTTACTACCCTACCATATTATGTTACTGGCACCTCGGTTAAGTTAGATGAAATATTATGATTGTTTTGAATCATATGATGGAGATAATTTTTTATTCTAATCTTCTACACTAAATCTTGAGATCACATTTAGATATTGATTACACATGCGACATATTTAAAAAATAGACATGATCACAATATATCATCAAGCGTGGTTCACATTCAATTTTTTGGGATTTGTGTCATATAGAATCAATATTTGACATCTAATGGTTGGCTCACAATCTCATGATCTTTTTAGGGAAAGTTGAGATTAAAAACAATTTTTATTATCTGATTTTAAAAGAGCAACAAATTTTTTTTGCTTTGCTTAATTGAGGTGACCGTAATATAAATCCGTGTGGTAGACCTTTCAAACTCTGATTATTTATATTAAAAAAAAATAACTATCCTCTTTGAATACGTGTATGGCATCCAGATTCCCGAGAACTGCCCATTGGGAGAGTTGGTATAAGGTGTCTGGAGTTGAACACCAGATATTGCGGTAAAATGGACGTATCTTCAATCTGTTACGTTGAAAAAGGTGGGGACTAAGTGTGGATTGCACTCGGTCCAAAGATTTTGCTGATTGTATGTGTTTTACCAATTGATCAAAGTACTTTCTGATCATTTTATAAGGAATAAAAATCGACTTTATTGGGGCGTTAAGATCTCCAAGGTAAAGGTTGAAAAAAAATAGTGGCATTTGACTAGATTTACCCCTTTGTAATTGTGCATACGCATTCCATTATCCTTAACAATCCTCACTTTTTTGTTGTTATGTAGTCAGGCTAAGCTCACGTTCTTTGTCATGGTGCTTCTTAATGATCTTCATGTGATGCTATTCTTGCCACGTGATTTTGTGTTTGGATTTTTGCCGCGCAAACCTCACTAATCGATATCAAAGCACCCACCAAGGTGTTGTTGCAATGGTAATTGAGGACTTACGTTACCTACGTGTAGTGAGGGTGTGTAATTTGTAAAATAATTGTGGCATGGGTGGGCCACTACACTCTGGCGATTATTTCAAGTGCAAATTGGGATACGTTGTGCATGAAAAAAATTGTATCAAACCTTCTTCCATTTTGATTTTGTGGAGTTTGTTTTTATATTTTTATGGATGATGTAAATCGTGCACCGGCAGTTTGATGATGCAAGTAGAGGCATGTGATGGCAATTTAATTGCAAGATAATAACATTATTTAAAAATTCGGCTGGGCAGGAAATAGAAAGTGAGAAAGAACAGAATTTAGAGTTATACTGAGTCTCTTAATGAAAAATTCAACACAATATATTAACATGAGGACAGTGATATATGGCGGACCGCAAGCAACAGATCATTCAATGAACCACTTATGTGGCGAGATGCAAGCTCAGTGGGTCCCAGGCTCCCCAGCAATGTAGGTCGGGCCATCCACTTGCGTTGTGTCACATAAGCAGTCCGTTGTTGGTCCATTGTTTGGGGTCCGCTCATTATAATTTTCCTTAACATAGATGAGAGGGATCAACATTTGAAAATTTCTGTTCCCTAGGAAATGACCTTGTGGCCTATGCCTCACATATATAGTGGACGTTTTATGTCAACGAGAGGCACATTAGTCTCTGTGGGTATTTGGATGTGTAGCATGCCTAGGTCAAGTTTGCTATGAGCAAGGGGCAACATTTTATTATGCAAGATAGATATATAGAAGGCAATTGTGGAAATCAGTGATATACATTCAGAGTGCCTAGGTGCCTAAGACATTAAAGTGCATTAGGCTGTATTTGGGTTAGCTCTTCTACGGCAAAGATCATCTCTTTTGCTTTTTGGCTCCGATCGAGAATTGCTTTTATGTTTGGTAAACAGCTCCTCAGTCCTCACCCCATTTCCTCTGACGAGAAGCTGTTTTAAGTGATAAAATTACTCTTTGTCTCTGCTAGAACAGAGAGCAGACAAAGAGTTGTTTCTGCTCTTATAAAAGCTAACCCAAACACAACCTCACAAGACCTAGCTAGAATTAATTGTTGAGTGGGGTGAGTGAAAATAAAGTTTAAGGGCTCCGATAGAAAATGAAGCAATCACCCAAAAGAGACGGAGAATGGCGATTACATTTGCTATTGTTTTCTCCAATTTTCACTGGTCCGCAGACAAAAACTCTTCCACTTGTTATCCGTATATAAACGAAAATGAGTTCATTATAAAATACCAAGGCGCGCAAGAGGGTGCGACGCACATTGGATTCTCTCTTATCATTAAGAGAAGTGAACAAAGTGACAATAGTGACAGAAGACTTTCCATTAACCCATTGTCCTCTCTCTCTCTCTCTCTCTTGGAAAACTCTTTTTATCTTTGCGAGAACTGCACAAAGTGACAATAGTGCCAGAAGACCTTAAATTGCAGGCAAAGGATCGTATGTCCTGAATAGGAATCTTACCAACCACAGAATAATAAGATCAATAGATATTTAGATGCCCCATTTTGTTTTTACCAATCATTGGACTTGGACTTGGGCTTGGGCTTGTCCAAGACCTCGGCCAAGTTTCACTTATTGTAGGAAGCAGTAAATGCGCCCATTGGGATGGTTTCGACGTCAAAATCTCTTATGCCTAAGGGATTTTAATTTTTAAACCGCTGGTAGAATCATATGGGCCTAACTCAATCTCACAAAATCGGCTTGCAATGAGAGGATTGCCCCAATTTATATATTGCCCAAGGCAATGATACCAAGGCAATGTGGGACTATTGCTCGAGCCCTCTCACGTGTAACTTGTCGCTCTACATCCATTTGGTTATCTTCTTTGATACCATGTAGAATCTCATGGGCCTAACTCAATCTAACAAAACTAGCTTGGAAGAAGAGAATTGCCCCAAGTTTATATATATATGGAAAAGGTGTCCGTCCTTCAAGATTTCAGGTGGAGGTCCACGTGACATCCAAAACATTGTTTCAATGCCACATTGACCTCGGGTGCATTGCTTAGATCATTTAAAAAAAAAAGAAATTGAAAACTCATCTCCACCATGTGTTTTTTGAGCCATGAAATATAGACCATTAAAAATGATCAAACATTGATTGATGCTCTTAACTTTTTTTTTTCTTCAAAATTTCTTTCTTTAAAATTGATCTAAATCATCCATCCATACTCCAGTTGCAATTTTAAGAGTGTTTTGGGTGCCATATAAACCTCCACGTAAATCTTGAAGGACGAAATCGACTCCCTATATATATATATATATATATATATATATATATATATATATATATATATATATATATATAAGCTATGATACCCAAGTGATGTGGGCCTAATTCTCCGACCCTACGAATTAGACCTGAGCGGGTTGATAACATGGCTAGCAAGGCCACACCAAAAACCTTCACCACCAACAAATTTGATTCTAGCGATCTCATTAGTAAACTATTGCAATTGTTTACAATTTCCTAATATTTGCTTGGAGTAGGAAATTTGCACTCAGAGATTCTTTTCATGTAACTAGGATTTGCAAGTGCAATATTGTTGATTGCTGGAGATTGTTTTCCGTCCCAATCTTGTATGACGGTCATAAGTTGATTCCTAGAGACATACATCCCAAAAAGTGACTCAAGAACTACATTTGATGGTATATTCAATATCATGTTCACTTTTTTAGGATGTGTGTCATTTAGAATAAAAATTGACCGTATGATGATATGCCCATGTCCAAAGATCCATTCTACGAAAGATTGGAACGAAAACCGATCTTTATCATCCGATTCAAAGTAGCAAAATTTTGTAACATAAGTTCCATCAAAGATTTGGTGGGTGCAAATAAAGGAACCCTTTTCTTAATTAATTGTGGAAATCTTGAGTTGAGGTCATGTTTTTTCACAACCCACAGCCGGGTATAACGGGCTATAATGGCAACGGTCTCAGCTATTGTTATAATAAGTTATAAAGGTCAGATTTAACGACCTTTACACCATTAGGTCATGTTCGGATATTTTTCTAGTTATCTCAGAAAAGCTCAGATTCCTTACAACTCTGTTTCCTACAGATTTCTTGCAAACTCAGATTTCTAGCTTTTCTCAAATGTGTTCTTTTAGGCATAAAAAAAACTCTGATTCTTGACATTTTATAGAAAGAAAGGATTTTTTGTATTCTTTTAATTAATCCAGAAAAACATAGAATTAGTTTACTTTAGGGATATCGTATGACCATAGGAATGACGGTAGAGTATCCGATACCATGTTGTAAATATTTGAAGGTCATTTTCAACCGATGCACGATCCATGAGAAGTTAAATACTTCCATCGGTGCAATTCTGTAAAAAAAATTCCTACAATTATACTACCCGATCGCCTAGCTCAGCTTGCCTTATGTCGGGCTTGGGTTGAGTTTGTTTGTCCTATGGTTGGGATCAGGCTGATCCCTTGGCGGCCCAGAGGAGGGTTGGGCCATGGTTCGACCCATTAACAACCCTTTTTAAAATTCACCCATGAAATTTGAGTTCACCTACTTTAAACCCATTAAATGCATGCTTTGAATCTGACGATCGAGATCATTTTTCGTCAATTTTTTTTTTGCAATGGATTTTTATATCATGGGCATACGATCAAACGGTTCGCTTTTTTATTTCATGCAGCACACATCTTAAAAAATTGACCTTAAAATCAAGTTTGAGTCTAATGAGTGTCAGTTCGTATTTTTTACCCTTTCTGGGATATGTGCCCTGCGATGTCAAATACGGACGGTTGGATGGGATGCTTATGATGTCAAGATCCATCTTGAAAAAGATTGGGACGATAAATGATCTACATCATCTAATTAAATGCAGTTAATGCATTGTAGCGTGAGTGCTCACAAAGATTAGATACATGGATTGTACTCATTAAAAAATGGGTACCTTTAATAGAACCCAACATCATTGATTGCTTTAAATCAGAGGATTGAGATCGTGTTTCGCCCTAATTTTGCACATAAGAAATCTTGATGCCATTAACGACTATCATATGCCAATTTTCGATTCCACATGTCACATATCCCAAAAAGTGGTCCTAAGATCGCATGATACACATCATGGGCAAAAGTGACTTTAGGACCACGTTGTTGAGATTTGTGGCATTTGGAATCGAAAATTGACCGTCTGATGGTATGTTCATTGATTGGAGATCCCTTGTGTGAAAGATTGGAGCAAAGACGATCTCCATCTTCTGGTTTAAAGCGATAATTAATTATGGGCGTAGGTGCCCAACAAGAGTTGTAGGTGTCATTAAAAGTAAAACTTAAGAGTACCTTTAAATCTACCAACCAAATCATTGAATTCACCCACACTTAAACACATTGACTTGGTAGAAACAGATGATGGAGATCGTTTATCCTCCCAATCTTGAACAAGATGGATCTTGAGATCATGGGCCTACCAAGACGATTAGTGTTTAATTTCTCGTGGCACACATTTCAGAAAAATGACCTTAACATCATGTGCATGTTCAAAATTGATTTTAACGTCTATTTTTTGGGCGTGTACACATGAAATAAAAAACCAACCGTCAGATGGTACGATCATGTTCTCAAGATCCATCGTGTGAAAGAAAAATTGACCTTAAAATCAAGAGCAAAGGAGACCTTACCGTGCACCATGAGGTTATTGCACACCCAAGCCCCACTCACAATTATTATTTAAGGCACGTTTTTTATTTTTTACTATGGTTTGGTGCTTACTCCATTTACCTAAATTAATGAAGAAGGTAACTTCCAAAATTGAAATTGTCTTCTTCTTCCTCCAACTGCTCCAACTGGAAGGACAATTAACCAGAGAGGAGGAAAAACCTAGAGAGAGAGAGAGAGAGAGAGAGAGAGAGAACTTCTTGTTGGTTTTTCTTCTTCCTCCAACTGGTGAACCAGAGGAGCAAAAGTTGATTTTTTTTTCTTCCTCCAACCGGTGAACCAGAGGAGCAAAAGTTGTTTTCTTCTTGTTCCTCCAATCGGTGAACCAGAAGAGCAAAAATTCATAAAATCTAGAGAGAGATAGAGGAGTTGCTATAGAGAGAGGAGTTGCTAGAGAGAGGAGCTCAGTTTCCAATCATTCCCGAGCAAATAATTTGGAAATCAAAAGTGCATCAAAACTCAGCTTTGATCCGAATCTGCGTAGAACCCACTACGGTAGCCGAACATGGGAAACCCTTCGAAAAGCTCAGAAATGACTACTTTCTGAGCTGAAGTCAGTTTCCGAGCCGAAATGAGCTATTCGAACATGGCCTTACTATGCGCGTAAATTAACAAAAAACGGCAATTCGAATGTTTGGTTGCTATATTTTTGACAAGTGTGTCCTCATTATGGATTAAAAATACGTGAATATCACTAAAAATAACAAAACAATATAATGCTAATATAGGGCGCTTATAACAACCTTTGTAATACGTTAAAAAAGTAAACAAAAATGATTTTGAAAATAAAAAAAATTGACAAGGTTTTAAAACCCCGCTATTATGATTTAAATCGAAAACAGATGCTCACCTTCATGCCCTTCATAGCCGTTGTAATGAGTTTCTAAATCCATACTTAAAGGATACAAGTTATAGCCCAAGAAAATTAGCTTGTAAGGTGAGAATTGCTCAGATTATATATAGCCAACGCTTCCGGCTCATATCGCGTGGGACTATCATTGTTATGACCCGGATCATAGGATGAGCATTCAATGACTTTAGATGTCATGAATCACCAAGCCCCGTATGAGTGCTCCACACTCTAACTCAACCCACACACACAACCATTAATTTAGAAACTTTATAATTTTAGTTGGACCCGGTTACTAGCTAGCAATATATTATATTTTTAGGAATAAAAAAAAAAAAAACTAGCCTTTTATGCCCCATGATTCCCTAATTTTAGAAGGGAATTTGGGTCTTTAAACTCTTGCCTTTTTGGCAAATCATGCCCAAATTAAGTCTTCATCTTCTCTCTATAAACTCTCATATCCCTAGCTTCTTCCTCTTCCATCTATCTCCGCCACTCGTTCCTTCTCTACCAATATCTTGGCACCATTAATGTTGTGATAATCCCTTTCTTTCTCTCGCATCCAACCAGCCTAGCACCCGCCGACCCACCATCGAAAACGCATCACTAAAGCGACAGCCGTCGCGCCATTTGAATCGACAACGTAAGCTATCGTGGGTGCCCTCAATCAAATAGATTATTCGGTTATTTTGAAAAGTATAGATATATAAATAAATTTCAAAACTCCCTGAATGGAGCTCTATATGGTTGAATATACATGTTGGATTTATATGAATATTTTGATATTAATTGATTGCTCACAAGGGAGCCACATCCCTCATCAACGGCTTCTTCTCAAGTCTTCTACTTCTTCAACAACAGAAATCATTGAATCCTTTTATGCAAGTCGATAACTCTTAAATATATATCTGCTTGTGTGTGTGTGTGTGACACGGGAGACAAACTAGATCTACTTCCCCAACCCGACTCTTAAATATATATCTATTTGTAAGGTATTGATCCTTGTTATTATCTTTATTCTTTTTTTTTATTACTTTGCTGATCATACTAATTTCAGTGACACTCCAAACAAAAAGAAAATTTATACAAAGTTCAATTTTAATCTACATTGACCATTTATGCTCCCATAAGAATTCATGTTGGTTAAAATTCTATCTGAAGGAAAACGTGTCGAAGCAATGCCCACTTAATTTAAATCCCTCGTACCATTGAATCGTTAAGGCCATGTCCCAACTCATGAAATTAGGAATTTATTTTATTGCAGCACATAAGTATTGTTTTTGTATCTGTCCATTTTTTTTTTTTTTTTTTTTATTGATTTATAATTTCTATCTTCAAAACGCATTCAATTGCTACCTGTTTTGACCCTGGTCTCTGTAAGAGAGAAATCCAAGGCAAAAACTAGCTTTAGAGAGAGGAGAGTGTAGACCCAACTTCTAGTATAAAATTTGAGAGAGAAAGTGAAGGCCCAACCTCTAACCTATATATTTAGAGAGAGAAAATGAAGAAGGGAGAGTTTTAGAGAGAGAAACTCTCAAGAGCTTCCTCCTCGATTGGTTTTATGTGTATATAGGTGAGTTCTCCGACGACTTGTTCGCCGTCGGATGTAATCAATCGGCGGTCGACTCGACCAAACATTTTCGGTGTCGGCCGTTCCAATGAGTATTTAGAGCATGGTTTTGTTTTTTTCTTTTAATGGGTACATGTTACACCAATAGTTCGGTGCAAATGCTCGTATAGCCGTTGATTCGAGAGAAAAGTAAAATATTAATATACGAAGTCTTATGGGCCCAACCCAATAAATAGAACAAAGATGGGTCATCTCCACTAATTGAAATCCTCGAGAAATCTGACGGTTCAGAACTTGAGAATTTAGCCCACAAATCAAGAAAATTAAAAGGCTATCTGGATATCAGTGAACATGAAGGTTTTGACCCTTAGATTTGAGACCTTAGAGATCAAAATAAATTTGGCCCAAAGACCTAATACCTTAGAATCATCTTTCTTAAATATCTTATGGTTCAGATCTGTTCAATCTGATCGCCACATGGTAGGTACACTAAGTGTGCACTTGACTGCTAGATCTTGTACAACATTGACTGGAAGATCTAGTACGCTAGAGTTCGAATCAGGATCGGGACAAAAGAGCCAACCTTAGATAAAATTTTATTGTCTAACTATCTAATGGTTCAGATTAGATGATAGATGACTCTATGTTCATGTCTTCTTATTTTAGCCTTAGATGCCACATAAAATAATGCCATGAGTTCCCTTTGACCCTTAATTTTTGAGAATCAAGGCCCAACTGGCCCATAGGATCAACTTCAAAACGATCTCAATAGTAACTCAATGTAATCTAATGGATCAGAAAGTGTTACTAAAATTTCTAGGACGCGCTTTGAGGCTCACAAATTGAAAATTTTAGTGAGGGATATTAACCCTTGTATAACTAGGCTAAGTGGATCATTTGACTGCCACATTGACCCACTTTTAGGTCAAATTAGTAAAAGGTGTCGATACAGAGACTGCACAAATATTAGGAAACTTTAAAAACAGAAGGCCCATCGATCGACGCCCATAGAAGGTTTCTCTAAAATTTTTGTATGAAATATCTGTTCTGTTCAAATGTTAATTATTATATTATATTCACAAGTATGTAAGGTGTATGAAATAGTTTTTTTTGGCCAAGTTAGTCCTTTCATCATATGGCATGCACCACATAGAAAAATCACAATAGGGCATACGCACAATTAAAAAGAAATAAGCTATGTCACACGACTTTTAAGCTTTCGTCATGATGGGGTTCCCGTCACGGCCACGTGAAACTTGGAATGTAGGCATCCATGTACAGATGCAACACCTCTATGGGAGTATGGGCTGTCACACGAAGTACATCTAGGTTACTACGGAACCCGTCCCTTGGAAAGCGTGATTTTGTGAATCTTATCGCACCGTGGCTCACTTCAAATTAAGTTTTCAGCAAACAATAAGAAATGATATGTAAGATAAGGTAAGCTACGAATACGGATAATTAACTTACGTTGTGAAAGCTAGCAAAATACAAATTAAGTTTCTACACGTGTCATGTCTTGCGTGCCACCGCAAGATCCAACGTTTACAGTCAAGACGGGTCTTAAGAATAATACGATACGACAGTATCTCGAACGTAAGGGGACACTGATTTAAATGCATGCAACCTCATCAGGCTGGATGGTAGTATACGATATGATATGGAGGTTAGGTGATTATCTACACGTGGACCTCGCGTGATAAGCTAGAGCAGCGGCTCTGGCACAGGTCGTATACGTAAATTAAGTAAGATGTGAAGTACATTGTGTAGGCGTATGGAGCAATATTAAGTTTTAAGATATGCCACATAGGAAATGTCGACAAAACAGACACAAAAAGAGATCAGAACTTGATGCATCATATTCATTTCATGTTATGTCATGTCTTTCCATTTTATGTTACTTCTTTTCTTTCTATGCTATATTTTTCAATTTTGTTATGATAGATATGAGATCTTAGATATTTTTGTAATCATTTATAGCTGTTTGGTTTATTTCAAAATGTACCACAACTCAAGCGATTTCACACACGATCACCTGAATATTTTATGGTGGATCGATTATGCAACTTCTTGAGTTACGTGGTGAGTAAACTCACCCCTCCCAAAACTAACGATTCGGTGAGAACTCGATTTTTCATCGAGGATAGGGATGTCTTTGCTCTGATCGGCTCATGAGAGTGAAGACGTCGGCTACCATCTGGACGAGGGAATAGATCCGGCGGACTACTTTGAGCATTGAGAGATTCTTTAGTCATAGTTTTATTATTTTCAGGGGAGATTTGTTATTAGATACTTTTATTTTTCAGCACTAATTTTGGGTTTGCGTTGGGACTATTTTATTTTACGTAAAACCTCTGCTTGCTTTCGATTATAGATGTATGGTTAGAATTTATCACTTAATTAACGTCATCTACGTTTTCCGCTGTTGTTTTCTTGAATCATTTATTTTTAAATGATACTATTAAATGCCTTAATCCATATGCTAAACCGATATATGAATTATGTGTATATCCGCTTATCGTCTTAACAAGCGTGCGGTGTCATAACACGGAATTTTAAGCCCTTGAGGTCGGGTAAGGATTCTGGGTCGTGACAATCATTCACCCACAACTTCGAACTGAGTTACCAAAAAAATGAAAGAAAAAAGAGAAACTAGTTCAATCGTAGTTGATGAGTACTGAAAAATGAGGATATTTCACCCCTAAATACCTATATTTAGCTGTCCGATGAAGGCTATCTGATAAGATTTATTAGATTTGAAGTGTTTCAGGTAAATATGAGCCAAGTATAGAAAACAGTGCAAGAATTCTGAATATAATGCAAAAACACTGTAATTTCGGGTAATCAAGAACTTGGTGCGACTTGCGGCTAAATTTGGACCTTCAAGACGGCTGAATTACAAAATTGTCAAAACATGAAAGTTGTAGATCTTTTCGTCAGCTTTCCAACGGCGCAAGAATCGTCTCAATCCGAGTTCGGGACAGAAAGTTATGGCCGAAATACTGAAGCAGTGTCTGAACCACAAGAAATGCTGATTTTCACGGATTTCTGGGGTCGATGCATCGACCCTACAGGTCGATTAATCGAGCCAGAAATTGAGTCTGACACGATTCTGACACTGGAAACGTGATTTTGAGGATTTTCTGTCGGCTCGATGCATCGACAGCCATTAGTCGATTAATCAACCATAAAAAGTCGGTTTAGGATACCTTTGCGCGACGGATTCTATTTAAAGACTCAAACACTTCGGGAAAAAGAGATTAGAATTTTAGAGATCTTTTCAGCATTAGAATTACGTAGGAGATTAGAATTAGAGTTTTAGTTTTTAGTGTTCTTAGTTTTTAGCCATTATTTTTCATAGAAATAGGAAGTTTTATTATTTCTTTTTGAGAGCTTTGTTCTTTAATTTTTCAAGTACTCATTCCTTCAATTTTATTCAAAGTTTATTTCTGCATTTATTTCGTTTTTGAAGTTCATCATACGTGTGGATCAAGGTAATTTATTTTGACGTTTAAGGTAATTTTAATTAATGTTATTTTCCCGTCTTTATTTATTTACGTCATTTATTTACAATATGTGTGGCTAAGTTTATAGGGATGGAGATCTAATGATTCCCATCCGAGGGATGTACTTTTAATAATATAAATTTAGGATTAAAATATGAGATTTTATTTTTATGGTTGTTGTGCTATCATGAATGGATGAAATCCCCGCCACTAACCGGGATCGCGTGTGCCGAGTCATGCCCGGGATCCCAGATCTGTGACGGTAATTTTACCCTATCATTGTTATGGTCTTTGTGTTTTCGTTGTGTGGATTTAATTATGATTATGTTCTGGGATCGAGTGTGCCGAGCCATGCCCTGGATCTTGGTTCTGTAATGGTAATTTTATCTTAAATATCCCTAATCTGAATAAAGTGTGCCGAGCCATGCCCTTGATTTTAGATTTGTAAGTGGTATTCTTGTTGGAATTTTCACCCACTTTAGGGATGATTTTTATTTGAACCTGAGATCATGTGTGTCTAGCCGTACCCTTGATCCCAAATCTAGATATATGAAAATCATCTAAGTCCTGATTGCAGGGATGCGACGTGGAACCTATTAGGGTGTTGACCATTGATCTTCCATAAAAGATGTTTGTTACCAATGAAATATCTCATAAGTTAATCCTTAGATTTATATTATAGGAAGAACGGACCAAAGATGGGAGGATTTAGTATCTTCATCTTTACTTTTATTTGTTAATCATCAATTGAATTTCAATTTGTAGTCATTAATTACCATCTCACCAACCACTTAAATCATAAAATTGGTAGAATACTGTTAGATCTTTATAGATTTCTAGAATTGCTTTTCTCTTTTAGATGCTTTAAAATTAGTCCTCGTGGGAACGATCTCGTACTCCGCACCCATTATATACAAACCGATTCGTGCACTTGCGAGTAAAACATACATTAAAATATCACATCAGTAGTTTCTCTTAAAACCAAAAAAAATGTCATGGAGCTTAACAATATATATAAAGTCCTTATTTGTTATTAGTCATTTCTTTTACAAATTACGTTGGGAGATCTCCGGACTCATTCCAAATAACATCCCCGAAGCTAGCATTTCCCGTTTCTACGTAGTCCTAAGAGTTGATTTTGAACATCACTTTCATATGTAATCCGTTTGTGAGGTGAAGCGTGGAGATAAAACTTAAAGGCATGATTTTTATAACCTCCGTTAGCGGTAGTTCGTTACGTTGACGTTGTCACACTCTCTGCCAAGGATTAAAATTTCGGCCGAAATGATTGAAATTCCGGTCTAAATTATCAATTTCGGTTCCCACTGAAACGAAATTTTGATCCTTGCTCTCTGCCTCTCAAAAGTGCCTAGGGGCTAAGAGACGGGCCAGATGCAGCAAAGTGACTCCCGAGAGAAAATTCCTCACCAGTAAGGGAGCAGGAGACGGACATTGCACATCAGGGCCTACAACCAACCCAAGAGACCCAAACATGGTATAGAAAATCGGCCGATACCGATACGTATCGGTATCTTGGCAAACCGATATGCATCGGTTTCAATACGTATCGGTCCTATAACTCGGTATCGGTATCGACCGATACGGGCCCATATCGGTAGATACGTATCGGTTTGAGTTAAGACTTTAGATTTTTTTTACCGATATCCGTGTCTGAAACCAATTTTTTACCTTGGAACCAAGGGCTTCTAATGGCTACGGCTATTATATATCATTACATCTTATAATTGTAATAAATAATAACCTTTATAAGGTATATCATTACAATTGCACCACGTGTCATTTCTATTTTTATTTTTAACATAATTAAATAATTAAAAGGTCAAAAAAAAAAAATGTATAATCTCATTATAAGGTCGTTATAATCATGGTTTTAAATCTCGGCCATAACTGATGCATTTTGATGTATATATTAGATTAGGCCCCTTCCCATAGGATATACACCCTCTATTCGCATATGTATCGGCTATAATATCGATCCGAATGCCCTTTAGATAATCTTTTAATTATTTGTATATAATATTTTAAAATAAAAAATTGTTCCTTTAATATCGGCCAGGTTGACTGATACCTATCCAAAATTTCGAACACATATCGGCCTGGAACGCTGACGATATGCCTCATACATTTATTTTAAATCTCTGGTTATAAGTTATAACACCTTTATAACCCCTTATAAAGGTTTTAATTTTTTTTATTTTTTCTAAAAGGAAAAAACTTGTTATGGGCTTTTATAGAGTCGTTTTAATGCCCTGTAAAAGAGTATTGAAAGGTGCAGAATTTCCTTATGACTACAGAATTATGGTAGCTGAAAAAGCAAGTAATGAGGACTTTTAGATATGTCGACACCAAAATCTGGCACCTTTTGGTCAAACTTTGACCATTTACATTGGGATCAGGGATATCATAATTCTCTGATTTCGGGGACCCCCTGTTAACCATTATGGGTCATACTTGGATAGGGCTGCAACCTCTTATTTTTACACTGTTTTGCCTGAAGCAACTACAAGCTTGAGCCAGCTGATGCAACTAATAGGTGTGTCAGGGTACTCTTTTTGTTGCACATCAAAGTGTGCAACATAAATTCAGTTTTCACGTGATGTGGGACCCCTCCGGGTTGCGCATCTTGCTTGCTTTCCCTCATTATATATCCCCGACATTTAACCCATTTACCTAATTACCCTCTCCTTTGCTAATCCTCGTACGCCACACCAGCCTTTGACCTTTCGATTTTCATCCATATCCCCCCAAATCTGTTTAAACCATCCATAATCCCTTCGAACTTACCAAATTTCTACCCAATTAAACTAAGCTGGCCCTCTAGGAAGCCTTACCTTTTGGAATCCCTAAACTACCAATGCCTCTTCTAGCTTATTATTTCTTGTCATTTTCTTAAAGAATTCTTAGATAAGTGACATTTATCACATCTAAGGGCTGCACTTCATTCTATATATCACAATCCTTGCTAATGAAAATGAGTCAATGAATGTTCAACACTTGCAAAGAATCCAATGGCCATTTTCCTTAAAAATTAAGAGCCTCTCCTCTAGCAGAGGGCTAGCAATTTTAAACAAAGAAACTGTCATTTTAGCCTCTCAAATAGCTTCTAAAAACCCTAAAAATTCTAGAAAAATTCCCATAGAGAAACCCTTCATCCTCCGTCCTGTACTCCTCAATTCTAGAACCCTTCATTTAAAGCCTCTTATCTCAAGCCTTTAAAACAAGAATCTAAGGCCTTTGGAGGGGGTTCACACCTCCATATTCTACTTCTCCTCTCATTTTCTAATAACCTAGTTTGTTTTATTTTTATTTTTTCTTTTCCCTTACCTGATGATCATCTCCGTTACGCCGCCGAAATTTCGGTAGAGCAAAACGCTGGAATAGGGTCTTTGGCCTTCATGCAAAGGGAAATGCGGCCCATTTTTCTTTAGTTTTTAACTCAAATATCCTTCGGGCAAGGGCAAGTTCTGCCCAATTCATTTCACGAATTCGGGCCTAATTGGGCAAGAGGAAACTCCTCCCAAATTTACCCTAGTCTCCAGGGATTCTTTTTGCCTATTGCAAAAAGGGGTCTTGGTTCGAAACCCTAAAACTCTAAGCTCGATCGATCGACTCCAAAATTCGATCATTCGATTTTGAATCGAGCTCTGCCATATTACAATTCACTTAAATTTGATTGATCGGTTTCAGAATTCGATCATTTGATTTTGAATCGAGCTCTGCCGCATTACAATTCACTTAAATTTGATCGATCAGTTTTAGAATTCGATTGATCAATTCTAGACAGAGTCAATTACAAGATTTCTTCATTTAAATTTGATCAATCAATTTCAAAGTTTGATCGATCAATTCTGGACAGACTCAACTACCAAATTTCTTCTTTATGCTTTGATTGATAATTCCAGATTTGATCGATCGCTTTTCCACAGATTTTGATCCAGGTGTCAGAATCTCCTGAAATTATTGAAACTCGACAGAAACAATTAGTTTTCTCTCATCAAGGTAAGTGTACATTTTAAGGTATGAAATATGATCATATTTCAACTATTATCATCTCACATAATCATGTAAATCGTGATCCAATTACCCACATCTTGAACAATCAATTTCAAAATATTTCTTATATGTCCTCACACCAAATATGTAACTAGTAATGCAGAATGGAATTTAATAACGGAAGCACTTTTCGTCCAATCCTTTTCAGGGATATTTAGCTCATAGCGGCTACATGAAATGCTTCCAGTGGAACATGGCTCATAAGGATAATGTACTCTTCAAACACATCACCCTATATCATAAATTAGGCAAAAGCTGAAATTGTGCAAATCTAAGAATATTTTTTTTTATCGAATGTCTGCAAAACAAGATTGAATAAGAAACCAATTTCAACCAGTTGGATCTGATTATTGTCCTCCAAAACTTATGCCACCTCGTTTATAGTTTTGAGTTCTTATTAGGTGGCATCAGTGATTTATGACTAACCTAAAGATTAGGTGGTGATGGTTTCAAAGTAGGCAAATCTAATATAAAAGTTACTTTTTAATGATTGATAGTGGAAGACACTGATCGGGGATATAAACCATTATCTAAATCCATTATTTGAGTCAAAGCAATAAAATGTCATTTAAAATTAAGAGCTATCATCTAAATCCATCATACTATTAATATTAGATGCCCTTTACCCACTTAAAATAAGATGATGGAGATGTCTTTCGACTAAATCTTTTGCACCATTGAGATCAAGGATCAAAATTTCGGCTGAAATGCTTGAAATCCAAAATTTTGGCCGAAATTTTGGATTTTGGTTACGGTCATGTCCAAAACCGAAATTTAACCCAAAATTTTGATCCTTGATTGCGATCATGAGCGTCAAATTTGCACGGACCACATAATAGTTCTATATAGTACAAATCCCAAACAGTGACCCCAAGTAACAAGAGTACTGTCTAATCCGAATACATTTCTAAACCTCAAGTGCACCACCAACTCTGGTAGTGAAGGACACCACACCATCACTCCTCCAACTAGAATCTTTAGTTGGTCTTTTGTATGGTGGGATCTGTTACCCCTTGGTGGTAAAAGTACACTAAGTTTTTGGTAGATAGATCCTAAATGGAACAGTCTCCCACTCTCACCCAATTGATTAGCAACTGCTTAGCTAGTTGTTTTTGCACATTTATGCCACTCCTTTTAAGGAGAGAAGTTTGTTTATTTTTTATATACATCAGGGCTTTGAAAGAATGCCCTTTCAAGGTTTGGTCCATATACTTTCCCGAACTAAGATGAGAAGGAAAAATTGATTCCAAATACCAAAATATTTGTTGGTACTAAAATATTTGATAGGAAGGCGGTAGGATCTTTTTAAATCTTACATTTTCTTTTAGGTGTTATCAATATTTCATGATTATTTAATCATAATCATGTTACATAATGCATAAATGCATGTAATTTTTTCGCCTGTATAAGTTAATGTTGTTGAAGGACTAAAACTATATGAGGAATTTCTTGATAGCTCTTATCCTAAACTTATAACCACAAGATAATTCCTAAAAAGGATATTTGAAGCCTTATATTATAGGAAATTCCAGAAATTTATTCAGTACACTTAGAAATATTACAAATTTCATGCCAGGTGATGCTATTGTTCTATGATACATCACTATTTGAAAATGCGAAAAAAACTACAATAGTGGGGTGGCATAGACAACGAACATAATTAGTTAGTAAAAACTTGACGATTTAAGTCTGTCGTTTAAATTAAAATAACAGTGATAAATAGATCAATTACATAATTTAGTAGTTTATATATATATATATATATATATATATATATATATATATATATATATATAAAAGATAAATTATATATATTATTTTGAATCATATGATGAAATTTGTGTTGTGACCCAAGATTCCACATATGAGATCTTGTGGACATGAGCACACTATCAAACGATTGATTTTGATTCTCATATGGCACATATCTAAAAATTGTCGCCCTAAAGTCGCTTCTGAGCGTGATAGGTGCCATAAAATTTTAGGGCACTTTTTGTGATCTACGCTCTACATAATACAAATGGATCGTCTGATGATATGCTTATGGTGTCAAGACCCAATATTAGGGATATTGGAGCAAAGAACAATCATCGTTGTCTTTATTCAAAGCAATCAATATCTATCATCTATGTGGAATAGTGATGCCCACCAAGATTGATGGGTGCTAATAAAAATACCCTTCAAACAAGCAAACAAATACTTACTCTTCCTTTCTGCCATTGTAACAGCCACCCTCGAGTTTGAAGCAGAGGCGCCTTTTTTATATTTCCAGCTATTTACCTTTTTTTTATTTTTGTCTCTTTCCCGTTTTCATTTTCATCTATTATCCTTTCGTTTTACAAGTTACGGTTGGAGAGGAAGAAGATTTGTGATGAAGGTTGGAGACGATGCCATTAAAAGTATAAATTGGTGTTGAAGATTTTCTCTTGATCGAGATTGAGTTTTGGAACTCTAATTTTACCATTTTTTGCAAATCAAAATTAAGATTTGAGGATCAAATCAAGTGATGACAAATCCGATAACATCGAAGTCATCTCTTCATCTTTTTTATCTACTCACTGTAAAAAAAAAAAAAAAAAGTGAGTTCTAAACTTCTAATGACGCTGATTTATTGGCGCGGCGCTCTATAGGCTAAACGTTCCGAGTGAGATAATTTTTTTTTTGGAAGGCCGAGTTGGATGATTAATTACGGCGCTCTTAAGTACACGTGGCGTTATTTATTAAACGCCGCTTCGAGGTCAGCATTTTTGGCGCCTAATTAATAGCGCTTAAAAAAAGCCCCTTCGGACGCTTCTCTCTCTCTCTCTACATCTCACTATTCCTCCTAGTAGATGTTTCATCTCTCTCTATATCGGCAAAACCCTAGTTCCCAAATCCTCTTTAGACCGTCTTTTCTTCTCCGTGCAAAACCCTAGCGCTCAAACCGTCTCAAGAAGTCCTTCTCTCTCTCATATCTTCACTCTCGTTCCCAGTTCGTGCCCATACGTTTTCTCTCGGGTTAGGTTTTCCTCTATTTTTTCTCCATTATTGCTTGGCTTTAACCATTGTTATTTCGAGATTCGCAATCAACTCAGAGAAATGCGACCCAAGGAAATGAATGATTTTATTATCGAATAGAGAGGGAAATCTACGGAGCGTATGATTAATCACCAAGGTTTTTTCTTTACAGCTCGAATCCCCATCCATTTTCGTTAAAATATTTTGGAACTTTGAATGGATTTTTTTCATATTTTATTATTTTTGTTGAAAGCTTTTTTCGTTTCACCAAGTCTCTTTATATGCTTTATTTTTAATTTTTATAATCAATCTTAAGATATTATTTGTTTCTCTTGTGCCATGCCGTTGTGTCTTCTATACTACATGCAGAATTGAAGCGGTTACTTTGTGGTCAATTTTTCGATTTGTAAAGATAAAAGGAGGAAGAAGTAAGAATCTGCTAATTTTTAAAATTTAATTTTATTCATTTTAATTGTTCCTAGTAATTGAAATCACATGATGTGATAAGTATATGTGAATTTATTTCTTCAATATTATGGCAGTAACATAGAGAATGCATGCCAGATATTTGATGAAATGTCTGAGAAAGAGTGAATTTCATGGAGTTTACTTCGTTTGCTATGTTCCAAAGATTGATTTATTTAGTTTTTCGTATTTTTTCTTAAATTTTGTTGTTGCTCCATGTTTTGATCTTATATACATCCAATTTGAGTGATGTGCATTGTTACTAAGGGATTCATTGCTTGCACATACAAGTGAACTATGTAAAACTGAAATGGCTTTGCCACATAGGCTTAGGGATTAGTTGACTGAGCTGCAAATCTGCAAGCTTCAGACATTAGCTCAGGATACTTTGATAAGAATATGTTCTGATAAGAATAGATTGTTTTCCTAGCTCTCACCATATCGAGAGAAGCAAGAGAAGGGATTGGCATCCGAAAAGTCTGAATCTGGTGTTCCCGCCAATTCATCTGGGATTTTGCGGCCCAACACTAACATCAGTAAGAGACCATTTGAGTCTAAATCGAATGAGATGCGGAAACCTATAACATCTAGCTCGAGAGGTAAACTTGCATCAGTCTGAAACAAAAGCCAAAGCTTGTGGCACTGGCTGTTGAACTAAGTGCTGATGAAGATGAAGAGGATTTTGGAAATGGGGCCGGTGGTGGACCAGGAAAACGGATGAAGTTAGGTGAACCGGATGAACCCATGCCATCGTCAGGACAAGGGGATGGTAATTACTGCTCGTACATATATTCTTGCATCCAATTAGGTTGGATTTGGGATTTGACACACAAACACACATAATTGAAGGCATCCATTCATGTTTGCTCAATGACTTGTTTTATAGCTTAGTATTTCTAGCTCCAGTTTTTTTTTGCTGAATTTTAATTGCTATTGTGTTCAATTACCTTGTCTATTCATCATGTACAGAATTTATGTCTATATGTTTGATTTACTTTTTGGTTATCCTGTAATTGTTCAAATCTAAAAACACCTAATGAACTAAGCCATGAAAAAATGATTAATTATGTTATATGAAGCATAAAAAATGTCATTTTACCTGAATTCTTCTAGTGGAATAAGCCATTAATTTTTTAATCATTAGTGTGCCATCAAAGTTCAATGTATTAGGCATTGTTGTCATCTAATGTCTCTTATGAGGCAACTCTTTTGGCATACGCTAGTCCATTTGGGAAATGTGATTCATCTGAAGCATGGATAGGGCTGATCTTTGTGTATCTATCTATTTTGTGACCTCAACTCTCCCCCATATATTGTCGAGGTTGATTCCCTTTGTTCAATTAGGGGACTAAGGTTTCGGTCTAACTGTCTCTGTCCTTCTTGATAGGTTTTAGGAGGCCCAAGATCTTATGAATGGCCATCCAATTGTTTTCCTCTTTTGTCCTGACTGCTGAGAGAGGTGGATTGGGTGGAAAATGGCCTGGGCAGAGATAGAAATTTCAAATCTCTCTCGTTGTTTTGAAAACAGAATTCTGATGTCGTAGGTGCATTTTTTTTTATCACACTGTGCTTTCTTTTTTATATCTTGAATAAAAATTTCATAAAAGTAGTTAAACCCATGATGGATTCAGCTCTTTTTTCATTTTCATCTTTCAACAATGTGATTGTAGTTTCGTCACTCAATAGTTATTTTATGTTGTAGACCTACAATTTTATTTTTTTAAGCAATAATATATTAAAAGGGAGAAGAGCACATAACTTTGCCGCAACAAGAGCCCAAATTATGAGAGAGCACATGTTCAACCCAAAAGGAAAAAGCAAGGAGCAGCTGGGCAAGAGAGGCAGACTAGGGTACCCCACCTAGGCCAGGCATGTCACGGACTCATGGCAGATCCTCCCACCCCTTGATAAGCTCCCCGCTGTTATCAGGAATCTCATCCCTATCTAGGACAACCCATCTAAGAGTCCAATCCCTGACACTCATGATCATAGCCGTGGGCCTCCTCATTTTATGGAAGATTCTATCATTCCTTTCGAACCACAAAACCCAAATGAGAGCCCATAAATTAGTTTTCTAGAAAACAATTTTAAGCCCAACAAAACCATCACGGCCCCATGTCACCATCAGGTCCTCACAAGAATAATGGAAAACCCAAATGGCATTGAATGTGTTCAGGACCAAGTTCCAAATATACTTCGCAATGCAACAGTGAATGAAAAGATGGTTAGTTGTCTCCTCCTTTTGGAGACACATGACACACCTATGTCGCATTCTTTTCCATTTCCTAATAAACTGATACATAGTAAGAATAGTCCTCCAAGCTAGGCTCTAGCCAAAAAAGGACAGTTTGGGAGGAGCCCAACCCTTGTACACGTGAATCCAGGTACAACCTCACAAAAAGACCTGAAGAAATCTTTTCATAGTTTTTTTGGCACCTTCTTGAATCTTTATTTAATTTTCATGCACTCTTGTTCTGGCTCTAGTCATGTTTAATTTTTAAGAGTTTTGAGTTTGAAGCAACAAAGTACCATATAATGAACTCTACTGTTCACCCATGAAAATTGACAATTTTCTGCAATAGTCACTGTTGTCATAAGCAATCGCTTAAGCAATTTTAAGCTATCAAATCGCATATGCTATGATGGCTTATTCGCATAAGCCATGATGGCTTATGCGATCGCATACTCAGTATGCGATGGCATAATGCTTGGAGCACTTATATATATATATATTAAGATCCCATTGCCTCTATAAAATGGTGGGTTGGGTCCTCTACTCCTCGCAACTATTTTGGCTTAAACTTCCTCTCTAATCTCTATTCTTTACTCTCAATCTCCTCCGATCTTTCCTATCTAGTTTTTTATTTTATTTTATGCTTTGTAATTTTTTTTTTAGTGAATTAAATTATTGTAAACTTAATAATATTAGTGTTAGTATGTTACAAAGCCTCAAAGGGAAAGATCAAGTTACTTTAATTTTTATTTATTTACTTATTTTTTTTGAAAAAAAAAGCGTATGTCATGGCTTAAGCAATTAAGGGATTCACTTAAGCGAAATGGAGCCAAATCGCTTAGCATCGCTTAAGCCATTTGACAACAATGACAATAGTTATTCTTTTTATACTTCATTGGGGATCAACTTAAATGATATATTTTTTTGTCATTATTTGAGTTACTGGTTCAACCACTTTACTTGGAACCAGATAATGATTGTTTCTTCCTTGTGCTATGTTTATACAGAGATAAAAATTTTGACATATGTATTCGGTTCCCTCTGCAAAAGGATTTTTTGGTTGATAATTTATTTATTTTGATGAATAATGAAAATATGCCAATTCATTTGCGAAGTGGGAATGCAACTGATGTAAAGTTTCATCTAGATCACATCAAATGCATATGCTTTATTTGATTTTGGTTGGTACAAAGGACCACACGAAGTTGTTCAATGGTAGTAAAAGTACTATATCAGGCAAAGAAATAGCTTGTGCCTCCCTTTCGGCGCTTTCAAGTCAAGTGTAGTGAAGGGGCGCCTTTGTCTCAAGCCCGCCAAGTTGGATTCAGACTCAGTGGTGCCTTGGCAAAATTAAATATAGATCTTTTATAGATTTTAGTAAAATTGGAAGGATTAATGGGTAGTCAAGCATCATAATATTATTGAGCTTATGAAAAGCCCTTGACTCATCAATCCTGACTAAAACTGACTTCCATTGATATCAGGACCCTGAAAAATGTGCTAAACTTTTGTCAGGATTCAGTGCTCGAAAGACTATTCATAAGCTTGATAATCTTACAATGTCAATTCAATCCCAAATAAAAATATTAAGATAAAATAAGAATAATATTCATATAACTAAGTCTTAAATAAGGAAAAACGTGATGAGTAGCTTAGTTGGGTTAGGCAGTGCAACTCCTTAATTGTTGAGTTGAATTTTTCTTGCAATCAATATAGCTTTGATTATATTGATTTTACTTCAGACTGCTGATTCTGCGCCAGACTTTCGTTGGCTCTTAGCTGATTTGAGTGGAACTTGGCCGAGTCACATCAAGTTGAGTAAGGCTCTTTTCACCTATTTTTCTTTTCATATACAGAGATATGGATAAGAAACCTAAAAGCTGTGTGTGCATCTTCCAGATCAGATTGTGTTAAGTGCATACTTTTCCTTACTGAAGGAAAAAACAGAACATTTGGATATTATAATTTGTGAGATACCTTCATTGTTGCTATTGCCTTGTTTTTTCGACTCATGTGGAGCAATAAACATAGTTTCATGCTCACATTGGACCAGAAAGGATAAAGTTTCTATAGCATGTCCTGTAATTGATATGCATTAGGGACATAACTGTGCTTGAAATAAACATTAAGTTGCCAAAATCCTCAGAAACTCCTTTTGACAGAGAACTCGGTCTGACCTGCTCGCTCCCAATGACAGTGAGCATTCTTTCATATATCTTTCCATGTGTGCATGTGGCATGCTTTTTTGCGCTCACTGAAGGGTTCACGATTATACTTTTTTGACAAATATAGACATACAATTGTAAATATGGGTGTGAAAAAACTCAACTGTAAACCAGCTGTGAAAAATGATTGATGTTGAAATCACTGAATTGGCTTCTTCTATTAAAAATAACAAAAACAAAACCATAGCTGCGTATTGTAACCACTTTCTCATGATATTAGCCGACATTTTGTAATTTATATGATGCATGTGATATATTATGCATACAATTTGTGTGTCTGAAAATAATTTTTCTTTCAACTTGTTTCCGTTCTTATTTTTATTGGGTTGATTGGGTTCAAATGGTTGAAGGAATGGCAGCTGTTCACCGAATGTCTCATCCGGAAGAAATTACTAAAGTGATTTGCTTAGAAGGAAAAAAGACCACCTTTTAAGGCTAGATCAAAAAGTTACCCTACAGAGCTCAAAGAGTAACTTCTTCCAAATTGTGATGTTAATCTGATTATAATGTCCTTGGGTTTGTTTATTTCCTTGAAATTCAGATGCACTAGCATTAAAATGATTTTCTATTACTCACAGTTCGAGACAATTTTCTATTCAGGGTTTTAGTGGTTCCATTTTGAAGGACCCCACTAATTGATAAATTATAAGAATTTTTAGATGTAGTGTTTTAAGTGGTTCGAAGAAGCTTGATTAGAAGCAAGAAGGCTACACAATGTAGGAGAACGAGATTTGTATCATGGCACGTGTTAAAAAGAAACACTTGGTATTTTTGCAACTCGTGTCACGTGGAACACCATCTAAGCCGTTTGGTTTAAAGGCCAAGACAAGGATCTTTGAAGCCAGATTGACATGAAACACAATCATACAAGCAAAATTTCAAGAAAATGGTTATTGCATTGAGACGTGTGCATAGAGAGCTGATATATTTTGATATGGTCAATTGATACATTTTGATGATTAGCAATTTTTTATTTTTTTGATTTTATGTTTTTATGAACTATGTGAGAATTGTAAGTTGTAAAAATGATGAATGTTCCATCTATTTATTTAAAGATGCAGACTTTGTTACGGAGAATTTGGATTATTATTAGTTTAATTTTATTTTTTTCAGATGAAAATTTTAATAAGTATCGTGAAATTTAATTATTTTTTTTAAAACACAAAAAATTAAAACAACTATTCCAAACTGTCATTTTTCCCCTACTTTCAGAACTTGTCGTTGTTTGAATGCGGAAACAACTGTCATAATACATCATTTAAAAATAAAGACGCAATATTTTTTTTATAAAAAGACATTTAATACGACTACTAAAAATAGTCGTTATTGGTCGATAGTTGATGACTGTCGCTGTTTGAGAACATAAACGACGGTTGTAATGCGTCATTTTGAAAAACTACAATATTTTTCCCAATAGCCCTCTTGATGATTAAAAACTGTCGTTATTTTAAAAAACGACTGTCATTGGTTGTTGTTTTTTTCGCATTTTCACGTAATGCATGATTTTGAGACAATTCATAAATGCGTAAAAAGATTAGATCTCCTTAGTGCATATGTCACTACATCTTGAATATAATGCTAAATTAATAGGTCTAAATCCTTTATATAGAGTAGCAACCAAGTGAAAAATTGGTTCACAACCAATGTGAGACTATTACCATACTATATGAACTCTGTTAATATATATAAAATGTAAAATAGAAATTTTAAATCTAATAAATATTGAATTCTTATTCTCTTATATTAGATTGTTCCCTTGTTGGTGCATTGACACGGCTCCAAAGATGTTCTTTAGCAGGAGTTAGGAGGTATTCAAGTAGTACATTTAGCTTCAATTCCCTAAAGCTACTTGGGTTTTATGCCCATAATATCTAGTATGTGACTTATAATAATTGATGTATTTTTTCAATGTCTAAATGACTAATGCCGGTGGTTGCTCAAGCTCTCACAACTATGGCAATCAGATCTAGGGAGCCTTTTAGATTACAAATATATAAATTTTGTACATGCTTTGGCACAACGTGGAGTGCAATCTCAGTTTTCGGATATATAATTACGTAATGGAGAAGATCAAGGAGCTCGATTGTTTAATAAGCCCTATGTTAAATCGAAACATACTTGAATATGACATTATTGAATGTGTTAATAGGATGGTGCTGAATGTATTAATGTGATTTTTTCAATGTATTAATGAGATGTTGTCGAATGTATTAATAAGATGTTATTATATATACTTTTTTGGCTTCTAATTTTTCTTTTTAGTTGAATGGATAGTGAATATTTGACATCATAACCTCAAGGGGTTAAGCGAGCTGGCCAGGTACCCTAGGGATTTAATCTTGTGCTGATCCGACATGTGCTAAATTTGATGTGCACATGTGCCCCTGGATACTCAGGTTATCAAAAAAAAAAAAAAAAAAAATTTGCCATGCCATCATAGGTTGATTTGTAATTAAGTATAATAATTATAACAGGTATATTGGCTCCAATTGGAGCAAAAAAAAGGCAGCTATGTAATTTAAAAAAATAATAATAAATGAAAAAATAACGGTTCATAACAGTTGTGTAATTTTTTGCAACTGACTAAGACCGTTGTTTGTGAACAAAAGCTATGTCATTATGAATTATTTTTTTTGTCAAGAACAACGGCTCGAAGTCGTTGCTTCTAATGCAATAGACTAAGGCCGTTGTTTAGTGCAAAAAAAGTACAACGATTTTGGGCCGTTATTTATTAAAATCACTGCCCTATCAACAACAGTCATGAAAACGGTCGAAAACAATTGTTAATTTACTTGACAATGGTTTTAGGCCGTTAATTTTTTGCGACTTTCACGTAGTGGTATCCGGATTCTTCTTTTTTGCCTCCGAGAAAGAGGTTGTAATACCCAATTTTATATCGTTTTAGGCCATCGTAGAGACTGTTCTTTAGAATGGGTTAATTGGGTACTTCACACCATCTCAATCGATAACTGGAGCACTTACTCGGGTCATGCGGTGTAGACCAGAGTCAGAGTCATATTATATGTGAAATCGGTTTCCCGTTACATGGTAAGTTTTAGGTAGTGACTCCATTTTCAGCCTCATACCGACCTCCGGGTAGTTAAAAGATATAACCAAGACACCAACTAGTTTGCTTAAATTTGTGTCAAGAGAAAACACCTTTCAAGTCGAGAATCCCCATGACAGCTCCTCCCCAATCACACACTTCTGAAATGATTTTCTAGCTATTTAAATCTAGTTATTGCCATATCATCATAAGCACTCAACTAAGTACGAAAATGGGTTGGGTCGCCCTTACCCATTTGTACCTCTTGTAGGTCCATTTAACCCAATATCTGCTACAACCTAAATAAGTCTCAGGCAAAAATTTGGATGCGACTTATAACACCAACATAATGGATATAGCAATACAGTTTTCAAACATACGAATTTATTTCAATAAAAGATCAAAATGCATATATCAATAAAGTTTCAGACTTATAAAGCCATATGAATATAAGCTCAGACATCCAATTTTTTCATTTTAGGACTTCTCTTTCTTGGCCGTGAGCCGGCCGTCAGTTCCCGCAAGCATCTCGTACTTATCCTTCCTAGTGAAATTGGTGCACTCAAAACCGAGGGTCCCAGCGATCACCCGTTGGACATAATTTGCGACTTCAATTGCTGACTTCCCTCCGGTACAAGTGAGTTCAGGGGGCAACTGGTTAAGGAACGTAATTTCGTAAGTGGGCATAGGATTCATGAAGAAAAAATTAGGGTCCATCAATTTCCACCCACGGACTGCAGTGCCATGGAACATGCTTTGCTTGGTAGTAATCGCGACCGGGACTATTCTATCGGTGAGCTCTGCGAAGAGGGCACTGAATCTAAGTAGAAAAGGTTCTCGGCAGGTCGTCCCCTCCGGACAAATCACTAAGTCCCCTTCTTCGAGTAGGCTTTTGATGTGGGCCGCATCCTTTTCCCTTTCTCTAGACAGTGCTACGGCTTTAATTGGCGCGATTAGTTCATTGAATTTGCTTATGCTGTAGGTGACACAACTAACCTTTCGTCCGAGAGCAACTGCGGTGACGATGGGGTCTAACATGGTTCTATGATTGCAAACGAAGAGTACTCCGCTCTGGCCCGGGCGAGGTGGAGGAGGAGGGTTGCCCTTTATAATTAGGTTTATTCCTAAAATTGTGTACATGTGTCTTACAATTCGTTCAGGGAGGGGAAGGTTGAGATAGATTCTAAGAAGTGAGAGAAAGAAGCCGACGGGCAACCACAGGAAGGTGAGTAGTGCGACAAGGGGGTTGGGTTTGTGGACTAATCGGCCATCATGAAAAATGACTGGGCTTAGAAGCTTGTTTCTGGGCAGTGGCTCGCATTTTGTGCTTGGAACTATGAACCCTTCCTGCACACATAGTCACGGTCAGCCACACGCAAATCATTATTTAGTTGTTTAAAAAACAAGGGTACAAAATACGAGTTGGTCCCCTAACAAAAATAGAGCAAGCTATCTAAATTATATATAAAATTTAACAATATTCAAAGAATATATGAAAGTCTTGATTTGTAGTTAGTGATGATTTGTTTACATTGCAGATCAGAGGAACTCGATTTAGGGATGTCAACGGGCCGTATTGGGTTGGGCCAAAATTTCGGCTGTACAATGGGAAAATGGCATATCCCTGATCTGACCCAATGGTGCACAGACCTGACCTGAAAACCCAATTCGACCTCGTGAAAAACCACTATTTTCCATGTTTTTTATACATAAAACATGGGGTCAGGTCAGGCCCACTCAACCCTTCCCGATACGACTCGAAGTTGGTGTCGGATGTCTCATGCCCAAGGTGTCAAAATCGATATCGGACTCGGGTATCGATCCATGGAGGACCGATATGTATCGGCTGATACTGAACGTATCAGCCTATTTAAAAAAAGAAAAAGAAAATAGAGGTATCGGTCGAAATTGATACCGTATCGGCCAATACCTAATACGTATCGACCGATACCAAGTTGAGATATCGATACGTATCGGTTTGCCAAGAAATCGATACGTGTCGGCATCGGCTGATTTTTTATTCCATGCATGCCTGAACCGATCCAATGGATCAAGTTTTAGTGAATAATTGGGATAAGTTAGCAGAACCTCAAATTCGTGATTAGTTGCGGAATTTTACAAATATTCGGAGCATTTGGTGACAATGTTCCTAAAGGCATGATGCCATTAATAAAGAGCTATTGCATGACGGTGCTAAACACAGCAAAATTATAAGGGAACAATTAATTATAAAAAAGAGAGATTATAATGGAACAATTGGTGCAAGTGATTTCAACTTCAATCTAAATCTCTATTGGCCACCTCGATGATGAACCATGGGCACACATAGTCCACCGTAGGAGCAAGGATACCTCTATTTGCGCCTATGTGAATTATGAGGGCGCCTACATTTTAAACCCACTGAAATCTATTCACTACTTGTAATCAGACGATGGAAATCAATTTTTATTCCAATCTTTTACCTCCATCATTTTACATTCCAATCTTTTACCATTAGATAGTCTATTTTTTATTTCACACCTTATATATGTCATGTAATTTTAGGGCCTATTTTTTAGAGATTTGTGTCATGTGGAAAAAAAAAAAATTTAATCATATGATTGTCTGTTTATGGTCTCAAGATCTATCCGGTGAAAGATTTGGATGAAAACTGATATCCCTCACCTGAATCCTAGGTGCCCTAAAAATCAAGTAGGCCCCAACAGAAGTTACCTAGGAGCAATTGCTTGCTTTTTGAATGGTAAATTAAATATGAAAAATAGTCTACAATATGGTTGATTTCTGCTCGTGAATGCTGAGATGAATAATATATGCCAATTGGCTGGCATATATAGGGCACCATCATCCTAGATCTAGCTACTCATAAGCTAAAAAAACGGTATAATAAATGCACCATTTCATGGGTTGGCAACATTAAAAGAATTTGTCTACAATGAGCTGACGGCTCATTGTCTAAGCTCAGTGTAAGAAAATTCACATAATTACATTAATGTGTCGACAATGAGGCAGACAGAAATAAGCTGCTTTGTCAGATGCACATTTAATGGGAACTTAGGCAGGCGGAGGCATTAAAGTGCATGAAAATCCGTGCACATAACAAGATTATAGATGACAAACATCAGCTCATTGTGTAAGAATATGTGATGAGCTGCCTTTGTAAGCAGTCACATTAAAAATGGTGCAACTCAGTCCTATCCGCCAATGATAGGTATATAATCAATGCAGAGACTTTTGGACGTTTTATGGACCATAGTGAGTTGGCAGTAGTAGGTCCAATGGCCGTCCACCAAGAGTAGTGCAGGGATCTCAAACCTCCCTAGATGCTGACATTTACACATAGGGTCGGAATTGAGCACAAGTCCAGTCTCGAAGCTCTTACCCATTAAGGTTAACCCTCTCTCGGCTCTAACTTATAAAGCCTAAGTTCTAACTGGCTTTAAGTTATTTGATGAGCTTGAAATTTCTAAGCTCTAACTTGGCCGTAAGCTCTTCTGAGCTTAAAACCAACAACTGAGCCAAGTTGTTGGGTTTGTAGCTAGAGATGGTAATTATGGTTGTGATAAAGACAGTAATAATGATTGTTGAGATAGGAACGATGGCTGTGCATGACAGTTGTTGAGATGTTGATAGCGGTTGTGTACGAGAGAGAGAGAGAGAGAGAGAGAGAGTCCAGTGCTCCTATGACTTCAAAAAATTCACTATAAAAAGTAAGATTATTAGCCGCGGCAATTTTGTGTAGTTAAAAATTGTCGCTATTAACAAAAAATTATTAAAAACTGTTAAGACTGTTAGCAACAAAAATATTAACGACAATTTTTTTATTAATAGCAGCAGTTTTTGACTGTCGCTAATAGTCTTATTTTTTGTAGTGAATTGAGAACTTAAGATGAGAGAAAGGAGAATAGTAGAGAGAGGCAAGAGGCAGCAAGAGCTTATTTATATGCAGGGATTAAAAGATTATCATATGAGAGATAAAAATTAAAAATAAAAATAAAAATTTCATGAGTTTGAATAAATTTGTTTTAGTTATTTATTTCTAGTGCTTCTAGCACCTTAATCCTTAACCTTGGTACAAGGTACGTACTCAAGTGGTGTAGGCAAAATGCTCAACCTTGGGAGGTGTAGAGATATTTATATGCATGATATGCAAATCAAAGCATGCTTTTAACCTTTCATTCTTTTAGACCTTAAAAATATAAAAGGGGAGTCCTTAATTGCACACGAAATACTTGAATTTGCACTGAATAAGTGAAAAGTAATAATAAATTTTTTTTCAAAATACCTAAGTTACCCTAATGATTGCACCTAAGTATAAAAGTTAAAAGAAGAGATCAAGAGACCTGAAGCTCAGAATTCTTTTTTTTCTAACACCAGCACTTTCGCAGAATTCCTCTTGGAGTCCAAGAGGAGACCAAGAGACGCGACTTCCAAACGCGTAGAGACGAAAAGAAATTATGGATCTTCTCCATCATGATTATGCAACAGATTCCAATGAAGATGAAGAGAAGAAAACCCTTCTTTGTGCTCCCTCGATTTCTTGTGCAATTAATGGCTCCCTATATATTATATCATTTTTTCGCCACACTCCATACTTCATACCTCTAGAAAGCTAAAATCAATCGGACACTTCATTTCTTACTCTTGCCCTTCTCAGTCTCTTCTTCCTCTTGTAGCTGTAAAGCCTGAAAACTCTTGAATTGAAAAATATAAAAATGCGAGAGAGAGAGAGAGAGAGAGAGAGAGAGAGAGAAAGCCCCCCACAGATCAAGTGGTTCTCACCATGGATGACCAACGAAACCCTACGCCCAAACAATCTCCAAATAACTTTGCAGATCCCTCAGGAGAACCAAATACCCTAAACCCCACAACAACAAAAACTAAGGCTACGTATGACATAGCTCTCTGTTAGCCTCTGCCATAGCATAGTTCACCTGCTTTAGCAAGTTCCCATCCTCTTTGTTAATATCCTGCTACCTGCTTTAGTAGGTACCCCTTCTCCTTATAACTCCTTGCATGGCAAGATTTTATGTAAGATTTACTTGTTCAATAGTTCTACCCTCCTCTCTACTCACTCCTTATCAAAGCTGATTTTATTTGCTCTGATAAGGAGCTAGTAGTGAGCATAGAGATTACTGCTAGAGTACACAGCCTAAATCCCTTTGCCGTCTCAACTTCTCAAAACCCAAATCCCGTTTTGTTGAACTTAATTACTCTCCCCCCACAACAACCCAAATTTCGGTCATTTCATTTGATGCTTGACCCAGATAGATCTTTGATTTTTGCTAGATTGGACGCCGATAAAAGGCAACTAACAGTCTAGAGAGAGAGAGAGAGAAGAAAAAAATTAAGGTACAACTTTTTTTAATTTTAGGTGTAATGACATAAAACATGTGCAAAGACAAATTTCACTTAACTCGGTGCAATCATATGGATTTCGTGTGCAATTAATGACTCCCATATAAAAATGGACTCATGGATGGCCCTTGGTAAAGGGTGCATGGATCGACTAAGGACAAACCCAAGGGTTGGTGAGTACGGTACCAAGTCTGCTCAAGGTAAAAATAAAAAATAAATGCTCATGAGAAGTTAAAAAACCAAATCTTTTAATAAAAAATAGTATTAGGCACTTGATCTGAGTGTCTAGCAGTTTTCTTCGTACTCATGCGACTTTTTGGTAGGCAAACCATGTGTTCCTTGTCCTTTCATTCCCACGATCTCAATATCTATGGTAAAAGAGATTGGGATGAAAGGATCATCATCATCATTTGATGGCGGTTTAATACCATCTAAGATTTAAAATATGGATATACTTTGTACCTGTTTGATTGCTTTGAATTTGATGATAGAGATCGATTTTAGTGCAATATTTTATATTAAAGATCTTTAGAAATGATTCCACGTGTCACACATTTTAAATAGTGATCCTAGAACATCTCCAATGATGTATTCTATATCTGATGTGACACTATAACGGCTCTAATTTGAGATTGATGTGAAGTGTTACGTGTTCTAATAGATATCTCACATCCTAAGTGGCCATATGAGATACTAACTTAGTATCTTATATATAGGATATCAAGTGGGTATCCTAGATTTTAAAAATAATATATTATTGCTTTTAGTTGATTTTTATAAATAAAATATCCTCCAAGGATTATAAAAAAAGGATACTTATCCGACATTTAGGATAAATGATTGGAGCGCTTCATATCCCATATTTTTGGTATCCAAAATTTTTCATATAAGTAAAAAATGGGATACACCATTAGAGCATCTCCAATGGTATATTTTACTGACGTGGCTGAATAAGGACTCTAATTTGAGATGGATGAGAAGTGGTGTGTGCTCCAATGAATATCCTATATCTTGAATATAGGATATCAACTTAGTATCTTATATTTTAAAAATAATACACTTTATTAATACCTTTTAGGATACATGGTTGGAATGCACTATATCCCAAAATGCTACATCGCAAAATTTGCAAATATAATAATCTAACATATTTGGGATATATGGTTGAAGTGTTTAATATATATCCCAAATTTTTAGTAACCCAAATTTGCCACATAAGCGAGAAAATAAGATACGCTATTAGAGATGCTCTTAGTGCCAAGTCGTCTACCACTTGTGTCAGCTTACCTAGTACTAATCCATTAAAAAAAAAAAACCAAACCACTAAAACCAACTTATAATATTTTATCTCTTTAAAAAGAGTTACTTTTGGGGACCCAACTTGAGCATGACGCTCTTTTTACGTGAGTCACTTTTTGGGCAGTGCGTAGTATGGAATTATCATGTGTTCCCTGTGATGTCTTTGATCCCGAGATTTTTTGTGTAAAAGATTAAAATGAAAAAACGATGTCTATCATCTTGGTCTAATTTAATGTAGTCAAATGTGATTTAAAATAAATGGTATATTAGATTTGCATGATATCTTTTGGATGGATTTGAAAGATTTAAATGAGATGATATAGTTTGTTTTTCTTCCCAATTTTTTGCCCTAAAGATCTATCACTAGGCATCTCTCAAACTGTGTACATGTAGATTTCATATGACAAGATAAACATCTAAAAACAGTAAATCAAACACAAAGTCACTTGATGCTTTTGCCCCTTTGCCATGTTAAAATTTTCCCGAGTGACTTTTTTTTTGCTCCATAAAACTTTAAATCCTAAACCTTAAACCATGTACAAACTCTTATCGTAAGGCGTTGAAGTTAGTAAAACTAATCAAAGAGTAGAAGAGGAAGAGGAAGAGGAAGAGTGGAAGAGATTGAAAGAGGAAGAGTGGAAGAGGAGTTGTCGACAACCAGCTAGGCTTTACTGCATTCCCCAAGCTCCGTAAATCCCAAATCAGATCGCATCGCGTTTGGGGCTAGTTAGGACAGGCACACTCAAAGTTGGCCCTTGCACACAAGTTAGAAAGAAAGATTTGGTGTTTTGAGGAATTGTGTCTTGTGGCAACACCATCTAAGCCGTCTGACTTGAAGGCCATAATATAAAGATCTTTTGTACAAAAGATTGAGATAGAACGTGATCTCTATCATATGATTCAACGTAGTCAAAGGTTATCACTTATTAAATAGTTGACTACTTTAAATCAATTGATAGATATTGTATTTTATGTCAATCTTTTGCACCAAAAATGTTAAATTATAACTTTTAAATGAGACCGCTTAGGTAATGTTTTCACATGACACAAGCCTCCAAATAGTCTTTCTTCTAACCTGTGTGCAAGGGCAAACTGTGTCTGAAAAGTAAAGCTTACCAGTGTACAGAAAGTGCCATTGTTCGAACCCCTTGAAACCCATCAATTGATCAAATGATGGAAGATCGCTTTTCACTCCCACTCTTCCATAAATGAGATCATGATCTTACCCTCAGACGGTCAACTTTTGGTTCCACGGGTCACATATCCAACTAAATATGACCCTAAAAGTAAGTTTGAGAGATATGTGTGCCATATGATTTTAGGGCAACTTTTTGGGTATCTGTGTCATGTTGAATCAATAACTAACTGTCTGATGATACCCTTAGGGTCTCAAGATCCATTTTCTGGAAGATCAGGGTGAAAAAGAATCTCCATCATTCAAATTTCAAGTAGTAGATAGGTTTTAAGGGGTTTCAAACATGGACGCTTTCAGTAAAATGGTTGGCACGAATAAAGGTACCCTATGTAAAATTGAAGAAAAATATTTGGCATGCTTAGACATATAGGAGTTAATTGCACATAAATGGAAGAAAAACCTTTGACATGCTTAGACATGTAGGATGTCATGGATAGGAATGGTTCGACGGCCACAATTATCATGAAAAGAATTAAAATATAAAATATAAAATAATGCCACAAGCAAGGTATCAAATATCGGCCGATACTTATCGGTAACGGCCGATTTGTATCGGTCTTCCAAAGATCAATACCCGATACCAATACAGATTTTGTTACCTTGGCCACAAGAGAGTTAATTGCACATAAAATTAACAGTAAAATCACATTTGACATTGACCATGCAAAGTTATATTCTTTATTTTAAGTTTTATTCACCAAATAACTATGATTATCCAGCCGATCACGAGATTGAGTGCCACAAACAATGACTGCAAATTAGTGTAGGACCAAATAAGTTATCTGATCCATAGTATCAAGCTACCTTTACTCGTAAAGAATACTCAATACTCCTGAAGTTTTTATATATGTTGTACAACCCCTCTACATGGACCTTAAAACGGACAGATTTTAAGAGCTCATAGATTTGGGCGTATGCACACGCAAGGTTCCTAGGCTGTGGTACCCAAACGGGAATCACGAGTATAGCTGATTCCACGAATCCAGAAGTCGTGAGAAGTAAAGCTGAACCACTAATGAAAGAATAATATATACATTAGAAAGGAGTGTTTATCCGGCTTTGTTTTAATAATCATAAAAAATGCAAAAAGTAATTATAAAAGGAAAATATATGATGAAAATTTTTGAAGTCTTTTGGAACTGTTACTTATCCGTTGATACAGTGTATTATTTATTATTTTCAACCCAAAAAAATAAAATTTACTGTAATTAATTGTAACGTATCAGGTGTTTTCTAAAACGCTGTTAGAGTGACTACTATAAAATGATAGCCGTTACTTTATTAATATAGACTACACTTTCCATTTCATCCCCAAACCCAGCAAAAAAATAGTATCAATCAAAATGCAAAATTCGCAAATTAGAGATCTCGGGATCAAACCTTGCAAATCGACATGAAATCGTGATCGGTTTCTCTATCTCCCATCCCCAAATCGGGAACGTTCTCCCCAAATTCTCGCTCGAGGGCGTCTTTCTTGAGCTCCCCTACAAGTACGCCTGGTTTTTTCACGAACCCAGTTGCTCTTCCCGATTTCCCCACCTCCAGCTCCGTCCCCAGCACCAAATCGGCCCCTAGATACCCTTTCACAAAGGGTTCCACCATAATCCTCGGATTCGCCGTCACAATATATCGCTTCCCGAAAGAACTGAACACTCTCCAGCTCTCTGGGTGGACGTCTTCAGCGTAAAATTTAGTCAACACGGATCTCGAGACGATCTCGATATCTCGTATTTTCAAACCAGCAAAAGAGATAAACACAAGGATCTCTATGCCTAGAGACTCTGAGGTTAGTGTGTAAATGATGAATACGATAGGAGCAGATAATAAGAGAATCAGTGCCCTAAGAAGGCTACCCGCCTCAAGCGCCACAAGCATGTAGTAAGGGAATGCACTTCGAGATACGAGGAGCGTGCCGTCTAGGTCTGCGGCAACCGCCTGATTTGATCTCCCCTCTGAGCTACACTTCGAGATGGGCTCGAAATGCCGAGGAGCCATTTTTGTTAGAGAGAGAGAGAGAGAGAGAGGCGTTGTGGAGAGAGGAACGAGGAGGGGGGGTGTATAAATGGAAGAGAAGAATGATACAAATTATGGAACTAATTAGTGGGGCTGAAGAGGAACAATGTGGGCTCTTTTTATTTATTATAATATTAGATGACCGTAAATATTTGTAATATTTTCGGTGTTTAAATTGGGCAGGTGGGAGGAGGTTCGTAGTAGTTGGAAGTTTAAACCAACACATAACTTGTATACATTGAAATTTGACTTAACTCTATTTTACAGATAGCCGTCCAGACTTATAAGTTGGCTCGGCTCGGCGGCTTGGGTTCAAACTTCATGCTATATTTTTGGAAATTGTCTACAATGAGCGGACGGCTCATTGCATATGAATGATGAACTACTTTGCTAACTCTGCCATGAGTGGTAGAGTGGACTTCTATACATGCAAAGGTTTTAAAAAAAATTATGTATTCGGCACTGCACAGCACAGCCGACAAGACGTCAGCTCGTTGTGGATCGACAAAATTTGGTATCATTTTCCTTTCGTCAGAACGAGTTGGTATTTGGTGGCCCGATTATCTACATTGGTCCCAATTGTCATTAAGATGATATGTCCCACGAGACGAGGCTGGCAACTGTGTAGATGGAAATTGGCCCTAAGCTCACACGCGTGCCACGCTGTCTCATTCGTTAGATTAAATGTAGAAAACTCCGTTAGCATCACATGGCTGGAATTCGTTTGACACTTTGACCCTCTTAATGTTTTTGCGCCAACATCTTCTTTGTAGGGCCGTATGGAATTTGGTGAGAACACTTCTACATATTTATTTTGTGGAAAATGTGAATAATTAGGATTAGCATAATGTGTAATAGGACTCTTTTTTTCGAAGATAAGTTATTCAAAGACTGTATTGTCTCAGTTTACAATTGGGCGACGGTTGATGGGTTTCTGATGGTCATAGGAGTGTTCTCACTTTATAATTTATGAGGTTTTTTCTCGGTCTCTCCGATTTCCTCTTGATGTAGGTTTTTTCCTTGACCTCGGATTTCCTATATCTGTTATAGTAATTATCCTGATTTTCTTCGAACACTGATTTTTCAGATAGCAATGCCAGTGGCACATACATGTGTTTTTATTAGTCTCCCCGAGACACACATATTATTTTTTTAATAAATACAAATAATTTAAAATATATATATATATTAAAATTAAAAGGGTAATAACAAATAGTTAAATGTCAAAGGAGCTCTTCAATCTAACGTGGCCCTTGAAACTGCTACTTTTGATATTTGAAGAACCTCTAGTCCCATTCCAATTGATCACTCTTCAAATCAATTCACTCTTCAAATCCAACATGGATTACAAAACTTGGTTTCACTCTTCAAATTCAAATATAATCCTATTTTAATAAAAATTGGGTGTTGATCAACATGTTAGATTGTACACCTGGTCATAAATGCACAGGTTGAGCTAAGCTTACTAAGGTTGTTTTCGTCATATTTGATATGAGACAATTATACTTTGTATTAGATATAAAGTCTAATTATATATTAAGGTTAGATTGAAGGAAACTCAATTTTGTATTGAGTAAAGTTAGATTTGTAACCCTAGTTTTCACAAATTAGTGAAAGTAACTCAGCATTACCCATGGACCTAGGCAAATTTTTGAATCACGTAAATCTTGTGTTTGCAATTGCTTATTTGTGCGTTATTTTGATTGCCATATTTTCTATTGTGGGACTAGTAAAGATAGATGAAATAATTTTAAAATAAAAAAATATAAAATATTTTAGATTTTAAGAGCATGATTAGAGAGACCCACCATCCTTAGCTCTTTAAATTCAAACTCACTCAGTTACTCTTAAAATATATGCCACATCACTAATCCAACAACTAGTTTTGAAGAGCTTCTTTGGAAATGCTTTTAGCTCTAGTCATACCTATCAAATTACTGAAGGCACCTACACTGTAATGGAGACTGCAATTAATTAAATGATGGAGATAATTTTTCATCCTGGTCTTCCAATGAATGGAGATGGAGACCATGGCCTTATCATACAGTTAGTTTTTAATTTCACATGGCACATGTGTCAAAAAGTGACATGAAATTCATGTGGAATCTACTCTCATTGAGAGTTGTTTTATTACTTAAAACAGCTCTACGCAAGAGCCAATAGGCCGAGAGCTACTACAAAATATGAGTTTAACTTCCTGCCAAAGGCAAAGAGTCATAGAATTGCTCAGTAGCCTAAAGAGCTAACTCAAATGCAACCTTACACCTAAGGATCAAACTTTCAGCCGAAATGACCGAAATTTCGGTCCAAATTATCGGTTTCGATCCTCACCAAAACGATAATTTACACTGAAATTTCGGTCATATTTTATATGGGACTCAAAACTTTTGGTCGAAATTTCGGCCAAATTATCAGTTTTTGGCCGAAATTTTTGTCCAAATTTTCGATTTCGGTCATGCCCAAAACTAAAATTTTGCCCAATATTTTATTCCCTGCTTACACCAGATTGAAGGCGGATTGTTAATGGTTGTAATTATAGTAATCCAATAGCAAGTTTTAAACCCGATTACAAAGTTTAGTAAGTGGATGATCAATTCTGTACGTGTGACACAATTTTGATGCTATGGTTCCACGAGGTTCACAGCCATCATATAATTGCAGACCATAAGAGTTAACGCATATACGGGGATAACAAAAGGTATTGCTAGTCTCCCTTTATTTAATGAAAAGACTGCGATTCATTTAAAAAAAATAAAGAAACTGCTAATTAAGAGTTCGGTTTGGGTTGTACCCAACTAGCTACCGAAAAAATATCAGTTCGGTCCGGTATACCAAACTTGCATCCCTTCATCCTACTGTCCATATACTGATGGCTGTAGCCGCTGTACATAGCCTGCAAATTATAATGAGTGGTCCTCAAACATCAGACCAACAACGGACTACTTATGTGGCGTGATGCAAGTGGCTAGCCCGACTTATAATGCTGGGATTCATTGCATTTGCATCGCTCCACGTAAGTTGTCTGTTGAATGATCTGATGTTTGCGGCCCGCCATATATATATCAGTGTCCCTGTACATAGCCCATATTAGTACTTAGAACTCTAAAAAAGCAAGCGATTGATCGGACAACTAAAATTGTCAGCATAATGTTTGGGATTGTGAACTAATCGATATAATGATGTGGAGTGAATCAGAAGGTTCATAGGGGGAAATGGTCAAGTCCAATTAGTTCAACCTGGTTTCGTGATGAACAGAATCTGCAGTCATTAGATATTAGAGAATCTTAGACTTCTATTATTTCCAATTTTATAAGATGACATTATCTAATATTCTCTTACATTTAATGGCTGCAGATCTTGTTAAAGATGAAATCAGGTTCGGCCAATTGGATCTGCCCATTGCCCGGTTCCTAGGCCAATTGTTGATTAGATGGCACGTGCCAGCCATCTCTAATGCTGCCAACTGGGAAGCACCATCATAAAAGCTCTTAGTTTCTCATTCAATACTTTACTTTATTCCCATCTGTTTTGGAGGGAAATGGCAAGGTCCAACTGGTGTTGAAACTTATTTCATGTTCAACCAATTTTACAGCCAGAATCTTGACTTTTATAGATTTCACTTTTACAGGATGACATGTAGTCAAAATTCTCTTCCATCCAATGGTTACAAAACTGATTGAACAGGAAATCAGGTCCAACCAGTTGGACATGACCATTGCCCTTGTTTTTGAAGTGATAAATCAGGTTTATTCATCATCAACAACAAAAATCTACTTCCTCGTTTTGTTTCTTTATTTCCTTCCGTTTTTTTTTTTCACATTAATTTGACACAAACCGTGAGATTTTATTGCTGAGTTGGTATCATGCGGATGAGCACTGGCTTAGATCATCAATCTTGTATGCATGAAACATATATCATAGCTGTCGAGATTTTCAAGAGGCAGGCTATGGCCGATGGTGTGGTCCGTGTGGATGGTATGCAAGATCCATCTCAAAAGCTACTCATTAAATAAACTCTTAAATTTTTTATTTTTTCTTAAGAAAAATGAATAATTTCGTTGTTCGTTAGCGGTGTGGGTCCCACAACTACAAGAGTGTCTTTACCACAACCATTGAAATTTGAGATTGCTTCATATCAACATGGATTTCACAACCTAAAACCGTTTGGCTACTTTGACTCAGACCAAGAAGATAGTTTTTTCTTGGGATCATAGGTCTGCCATATAGTTAGATGTTGATTACACATGGCACAAATAACAAAAAGTAAATATGAACCATGTTTGATGGCACACAGTGGTTAACGTTCACTCTTTGGGATGGATGTCATATAAAATCAATTTCTGATTGCATGCCCATGATCTCAATATTAATGATGTGGAAGATTGGGAGGAAAACTTCACTACAAACTATTAGTCCTGTCGCTACAAAAAACTGCCTTAGCTGCAAGTTTTGCTGAAACACCTTATTTTTATAGTGCTTATAAAACTTATCTCCATCATTTGGTTCAAAACAGTCAATTGTTTTTGTGGCCTTTGATCGTGACAAAACATTATTTTGTGGATCATCAAAGGGAGCCATCATTGCACACTAGAAGTTGGCCCTTGCACATAGTTTAAGATAAAGACCAAGTATTTTGGAAATATGTGTCATGTGAAAACACTATCAAATAAGGATCAAAATTTCGGCCGAAATGACCGAAATTTCAGTCCAAATTATGGGTTTTGGTGACCGAAATTTCAGTCATATTTGGTATGGGAATCAAAATTTCGGTCAAAATTTTGGCAAAATTATCGGTTTTGGTGACCGAAATTTCGGTTATATTTTGTATGAAAATTGAAATTTCGGTTGATAATCGAAATTTCGATCCAAATTTTCAATTTCGGCCATGCCCGAAACTGAAATTATAACCGATATTTTGATCCTTGCTATCAAAGACATCAGATTTGAAGCCATGATCTAAATATCTTATGTTGGAAATATTGGCACAAAGCACGATATTTATCATATGATTCAATACAGTCAAAGTCCATTATCTGATTCAATAGTTGACCACGTTGAATTATATGAGAGAGCTTGTTTTTTATGCCAATCTTTTGCACCAAAGATCTTTAGGCCATACCTTTAAAATCAAACTATATGTGTTATGTTTTCACATTGCATATGTCCCCAAAAATATCAACTCTTTCTTTTAAATTATGTGCAAGGATTAACTTTTTGTGTACAAGTAATGGCTCCCTTTATTTTTTTTAAAAAAGAGAGCAAAATGTCTTAATTATCTTTCAACCATTTTGCAATTAAACTTATAAAATTTGATGATAAAGGTCATGCTTTGTGCCAATGTTTTCCACATAAGATCATTAGATTACGTCTTCAAATTTGACATCTTAGATTGTGTTTTTACAGGACACATGTTTCCAAAATGCTTGGTTTTTCTCTTATACTATGTTTTGGAAGGCTAACTTCTCAAGGCCAACTTCTCGTGTGCAAGTAATGACTTCTTTGGGTAAATCTTCTCATGAGTTTATACTATATCAATTCATAAAAAATAGAAAATAAAACAACTTCCCATGAGTTTTACGGGACATGCTCTTATTGTATGATAAATAGCTTACACGCGATATATATATATATATATATATATATATATATATATATATATATATATATATATATATATATATATATATATATATATATATTGTAATGGCGGGAGCAATACTTATATATTTTATAATGACGCTTCAGGAGCAATACTTTGAGAATAAATCCCACACAATAAAACACTCACATTTAATAACACATAAGACAATAAATTCCATCAAACAATCCTCACCTTATTAATATAAGGGAGAAAATAAACATGGAGTGTAAAACCTGCATCTGAAGCCTCACAAAGGACGTAGGATACCAATAGAGTTATCACTCAATCGGTACCTTATGAGAGATTTCACTTGGGAAGTTATATGATGCCTCAAAAAAAATTTAATTAATAAATCTTTTAGCAAAATTCTTTGAATAGGTGGTGGATTGAACTTTTTATAGAACTTTTTATAGAATATTCAAGAGATTTACCAACTCTTCAAAATTTTCTCCTATTGTTCGAACCTTTAAAATTGTATCATGTGCTTTAATCATACTTTATATTGTTTATTATGATTGTCAATTGTTGATGCATGTAGGGCCGGCCCTAGGCCACAGCCCAAGAGGCAGCTGCCTCGGGCCCCCAAATATTTAGGAGCCCCAAATCTTGACTCTTTACCATCTAGTTGTTTAACATAATTTTTAATGTATAAATGTACTAACATGATTTCATTGTTTAATTGGTTAAGTGACTAGTGCTGTTTTACTTTTTATCCAATATTTACATTTTTTTTAAAATAGGTCAAGGATCAGGTCTCGATCTGGTTAATAAAGGTCATTAGCTGGGTTACTATCATTGGGCAAGACTGGCCATATATATTGATCTAGTAGATTCTTTAGCCCAAATTTTGACCGAATTATATTTGTTTGACCAAATCCTTTATATATCAGGTACCTCTAAGCGCGCTCATGCGTTCTCCGAAAGCGCCCATGTCCCAGATCCCTTGAAAACCATTGATTCATTCGATTGAGATGATGAAGTTCACTAATCAGACCCATCTTTCACAAAATGACGGTCAATTTTTATTCCATGTGTCACAAATCCCCAAAAAATGGCCTTGAATCATATGAGACACATCACGCTCAAATGTGATTTTATAGCCATTTTTTTGGGATTTATGACGCGTTGAATCACAAACCGATAGTTTAATAGGGCATCATGATCTCATGACCTATTATATATATATATATATATATATACAATTTTTTTATATTAAATAATCCTAACTTAAAATAGCGATTGCAAGCTTATTACAGTTCCATTTTTTGCAAATGACTTAGTCAATTTTGATCTATTCAACAAGACTTATCCAATAAACCTAATTTTGAAAATTTTTAAGCCTGTTAAAGTGCTAAAAAATGACAGTGACAAATTCAATGGCAATTAAACTAATAAAAAATGTTAAAATGCTATTGGTTTGTTTACTTGATCTGTCGAGTATGTTTTACTATTTAACTTTTCTCTTTTTGTGTTATATATTTTTTTTAATATAGACTTTCGTTAATTTATTAGTTGTATTTTTAAATTATAAACAATAGATGGAATATGGGGGTATTTGTAATCTAAATTTGTCAAAAAAAAATAATTATGACAATTTTTCTTTTTAATTTTTAAGATTAATATGAAAGAGGGGCGCCATTTTAGGAACTCGCTTTGAGTCCCAAAAGTCTCGGAGCCAGCCCTAGATGCATGTAGATTATGTAATGTACTTATTTTATTGCTTAATATATATAGGGGCGCCATTTTAGGAACTCGCCTTGAGCTCCAAAAATCTCGAGGCTTGTCCTAGATGCATGTAGATTATGTAATGTACATATTTTATTGCTTTATATATATATATATATATATATATATATATATATATATATATATATATATATATATATGTATATATAAAATTTATTATTGTTTTTTCGAATCTTTCTTGAATTTATTGTGGATAATGATCTTAATTTATAATTAAGAAAAACATGCCTGATAATTAAGTGCTACAACCGAAGACAATGATCTACATTTATTCTCTGTGTACGGACAACTAAGCCTCCCAGTGGACATGCATGAATGGCAAAGATGACTTTGGAGTCATCAACATAACCTGCACTTTTAGTGTCAGCCAATCAAAATAGTCCACGTGGAAATTGCTCAGCCCTCTAATTAATTGCAAGGATGATAATGGGTTTACTACCACACCGCTTTATGTTCCAGCAACCTCACTTAAACAAAGGGAAAAAAAATTAGTTGATTTCTTTAAATCAGATGATGGAGATCATTTTTTATCCCAATCCTCAACACAGTAGATCTTGAAACCATGGGCCTACTATCAGATGGTCAAACTGTGATTCCAAATGGCACACATCTCAAAAAGTGAACATGAGTTGTATTTCATGTTATGCTGTGATCACGTTTACTTTTTGGGATGTGTGCAACGTGGAATCACCATCTTCCTATCTGCTGATAGGCCAATGATCTCAAGATCTATTGCGCGAAAGATTGGTGTAAAAACAATCTCCATCCTCTGATTCAAAATAGTCAACAAATTTTTCCTTCATTGAAGTGAGTTGGTTGTAACATAAACTGGTGTGGTACTAACGTCAACCTAGTTTTAATCTAGATTTAAAGGGTGACATTATTTGCACCCTTTTTTCCTATAAAGTGTGCACGCTCCTCCACCATAAAAATTGTTGACTGCCTTGAATCAGATGATAGAGATTGTTTCTCATTTCAATTTTTCACACAATAAATTTTGAGATCATGGTGCACCTATTAGACGACCACATGTTGATTACACATTGCACACATCCCCAAAAGTGATTATCTGATAGGTACCCCAATCAATGATTTCTTACGGTGGAAGAGCGTGTTCTCTTCACAGGGTGCTAATAATGCCACCACGATAACAAACTTGATTAGAATTGTTTGCCAGACGATGTTATATGACTGGCAGATTTTCTGGAGACACGGTGTAGGCGACTGATATGACTGGTTGCAATTCGTTGCTAGTGCAGCGGGGCTCAAGCAATATAGATCGGGGCAGTCAGCCATATCGCACCACATCAGCCACATGGATTTTGTCTCACAAAACTTGCGTGTCGTTTGCAATTTTCGTTATTTTATCCAAATTATTTTGGGCTGCTACCGATGTACATGGTATTGGTATATTGGTGGCCGCCTTCAATACCAAGTGCCAATCTTGGTGTACGCCAAACCAATGCCATGTGTGTTCGTTTTAGCTTTTAATACCCCAAACGCCATTAAATGAGGTCTTTTTAGTAATTTTCAGGGTTGGCGTGTTGGTTATGAGAAATTGGATCAATTTTCAAATAACCAATTCTAATGAAAATGGTGCACCCAAATTCAGTTTTGGAGAAAGACACCTTTATTTTCAACCCAATCTTTTTCCTTCTCAACCTAATATTTTTCTTTTTAATTCATTGACTGTTTTAAATTAGACGATGAATATCACTTTTTGTCCAAATATTTCCATCATGGATCTTGAGATTATAAACTAAATTAGGTGGTCAGATAGTTGCGTATGACATAGCTCTTTACTAACCCGTGCCACAATAGAGCTTGCCTGTTTTAGAATTGGTTCAAATTCTCGTTTCTAACTCCCAGCAAAGAATGATTTACTTACTCTAGCAGTAACCTCCTTGCTCTCTACTAACTCCCCACCAGAGCAAATAAAATCTGCTCTAGCAAGGAGTTAGTAGAGAGGAGGGTAAAACTATTGAATATGTAAATCTTGCATATAATTTTCTTATGCAATGAGTTATCAAGGAAAAGGAGTACCTGCTAAAGCAAGTAGCGCGATGTTAGCAAAGAGGATGGGAACCTGCTAAAGCAGGTGAACTCTACTATGACAGGGGCTAGCAAAGAATTATGTCATCCACAACCATATTGATTCTAGATGACCCACATCTCAAAAACTGATCTAAGAATCGTGCTTGATGTATGCCCATGAGCATATGCACCTTTTGGGAATGTGTCATGTAGAATCAATTCACAAAAGGTGAGAGGCTAGTTTGGTCAACAATGGGGTGTTGATTACTAAGGCCAGGGGGCAAGGAGCAAAATTTCGGCCAAAATTTTCAGTGTCGGTCCTCACCGAAATGATAATTTGGATCGAAATTTCGGTCCAAATTTGTATGGGGCTCAAAATTTTGGCCAAAATTTTTAGTTCTCTATTCAAATTTTTTATTTTACTAAAGCCCGAAACCAAAATTTTACACGAAATTTTGATCCTTGCAAGAGGGTGAGTACTATAAGGGTCAAGAGGGCCTACCGCAATGAAGCTGGCGGTCTCGGAATGCTATAATGATGTTAATAGTACAGTTGTCTTATTTGGAGGTCTAAATTCTATCGGGTCACTGTTACTTCATTTTAGGACATAAATGTGATCATTTGCCGGTTGTATCTTGTGGGGCAAAAAATTAAAAAGAAAAGTCTAGGTGGTCATCTGCAAATTTACATTTGTTTGGTTAAAATCACGGATCTTTACTGTCCAGGTTTCTGCAGAAGTTTGTTTTTGACATGTTTGATGGGCTTAAAGTAAATTTTGAGAGTTAGTATTAAGTGTCCCATCTGTTCACACGAACAAACGGATGGGCGATGCCTAGACTTTGAGTTGTGGGGATCTGAGGTCTATTTGCGTCTCAAGGTTGGTGTCAAGCACAGTGCTCATGTATCTTAGACCCGCCCCAGCCAAGAACAATGGTGAATGATCCCTATTTGGTGTGGCCACGTGACACTGGAATTGGACTGTGGACATCTCCCTCATTCGGGTGTTTTCTAGCTTTTCTCATAAAAGCTCCGAATCATAAAACTCAGATTCTTAGCTGTCTCAAATTCCTAATTTTTCTCAGATACGTTTTTAAGTAAATCAAATTTCTGACTTTTCTCAGAAAAAATTTATAATCCCATCTTTCTTAAGTTCTTCTGGGAAAAGCTCAAAATCGACTTAATGTATGATTGTGCTACGGCCATAGAAATATTTTTTAATCATCAATCTATGTGTCGTACTTAGTTTTAATTAAAATTTTATGAGATGTCAATCCATCCGAGGTTGAACATAATTGACAGATTTATTTTAATAATATGATTTTATGAAAAGTAATTATTAAAACATTATGTATACATAGTGACTTTAATATAAAATCGACGAATTTAATAATTTTGAGGCCTTTTTTGAAGGATTGGCTTGCACCCATTTTTCTTTTGAAGTACACATACATTTTCACTATAAAATATTACTGACTTCCTCAAATGATAGAGATCATTTTTCATCCCCATCTTTCAACCAATAGATCTTGAAATCATGGCACACCTATTAAATGGTCACATATGGATTCCCTTTCGCACATATCCCAAAATTGATACTTAAAAAAATTTACAGTTTCTCTTGAAAGTCATGAATTTAACAGTTAAATCGCGATTGATCGTTGACTAAATTTCAACTTTTTAAACATTTCTAATTTTTACTTGATTTATTTTCCGGCTTTATTTTTCAAACTCTCTAATTTAACTTTTTCTCATTTTTTTAGATTTCCCTCTTCCCGGCTTATTCCCAAACCTGTCTTTGTGACTATTACATTAACATATAATAAAGAGATGTCATATAATTACAATGTGTAGTATCTTACTACACTTGACCATAGTCACAAAATCGGGGTTCGGTAATAATTCGGCAAAGTTAAAATTCGAAAAAATTCGGCAAAGTTCGAAAAGTTCGGGAACAGTTCGGAAAAATAAAAAAATAATAAAAATTATATATATTTATATTATATATATATATATATATATATATATATATATATATATATATATATATATATTTAAAATATTTATATATATTTTAACTTTTTAACTTTAAAATATATATAAAATATTAAAGCTTTTAACCTTTACCATTGGATCTTTTGAGAAAGGATAATAAGATTGATACCATTATAACATGATGAGTTGGTCCATGGGAACAAAAACTCAAAAAGTAGGTTTATTTAGCGTCACTTTTTGAGATGTGTGCTATCCGTAATAAAAAAATTAACCGTCTGATGGTATGACCACAATCCTTAGATCTAGTGTGCAAAAGATAGGGACGAAAATTAAATAACCTCCACCATCTTATTCAAAAGTTGTCAATGCATACCAGGTGGAGAAGGTGGGGTGAGACCTTCCCCTTCCACCTTGACCCTCGTGAAAGTCAAACATTTATGAGAATCCTATAGTCATCATCGAGGTAATCACATTGTTATACGATGAGATCGCTTACAGCGTGTTCTGATTTGCAATAATTGTTTAGTCTCACATCGATGGAAACAAAAACCATGCCACTGAAAGCCTCCTATATAATGCAGGTTCACTTAAGGCAATCTCACCAGTTGTGTGCTGACTGGTGAGCACAGAGTCACAAGTCTTACGCCATATTAAAAATTAAATAAAAATTAAATATTAAACGAAAAAGATCGAAAATTTTGAAATTTGTCCCTAAAATATAAGTATTGAAATTTCGCCGCAAAGAAAGCCGACTTCGGCAAAATCACAAATTATTTAATAATTCAACGATTTTTGTGACTATGCACTGAACACCCAAAATAAGTTTATTGAGATTTAAAGGTATTTTTTTATAATTATTGCGAATCTAAAACTAACCTTTCTCCTTTCTCGTCATGGCTAGGCTCACAATGACGGAATTAGATAATGAAACTAAAATTCAAATTATTATTTTAAAGACAAAGCAAGTTATGGATTTGGGTAATTTGCTCGGAGTCATTTGCAGGGAAAAAGTTAAAAGAATAGGTTGCATTGAAAATAACGTATGCTTATCAACTTTTGCAGGGAAAGATTCTTACGATACAACTAACGGTTCAACTACTTATGCGGTTTACAGCCGGGAATCAGATGCTAAAAATAGCTTTTCATCCTAATCTTCCACACATCAGATTTTGAGATCATGGCCCTTATGCGACATGATCAGAAGTAAGTACACATTCGTTATCATAATGCACCATCATAGGCCATGATCTTAATCACTTTGGGGATAAGTAGTATTTGTAATCATCATCTGACCATCTTTTATGTGGGCCATGCTTAACCGAATGCTGTAACATCAAGGTATTGGCAATCTGAATTCCCTTCACTAATTAAATTGCTCGCTTCTCTTTGCGGATCCTTTTAAGAGTCGTTTCCTTGAACCCTTTGGCTTCAACGCCCCCATCTATTTTAAGAGAACCACCAAAATCTTTTATATAAATAAATCAGCAACTCAGAAGAGGCAAAGCAGACAAATTATTTCAAGGGAAATTTATTGGATCGACCCCGTCAGATATATCTTTTCCCTTCAGAGGCCCTATATTTTTACCTTTATCCAAATCGACTAACTTTTAGTCAAGTCATTTTCAGCTAGCACAAAAAGTCCAAAATATCCATTTTTACACTTTTTTTCTTTCTATATAGTTTTAAATTTTAAATATTTACACTTTTCTATATTTATGCAATGTGAAATGAGATTTATGCCGTCTGATTTAAAGGCCACAATATAAAATTGATGGCACCAAATATAGACATGAAAAAGGCAATATCGCATCTTTAAAAAAAAAAAAAAAAATTAAACAATCGATGACGACTCTTAAAATACTCGATGACGATTCTTAAAACAATTGATGACGACTCTGGCGACTCTTTTCACAGTCGGTACCGACTGTCTAAGCAGTCGATGACGACTCTTAAAACAATCGGTACCAACTCTGTTAAGAGTCACTATTGATTGTTTTAAGAATTGCCATCGATTGTTTTAAGAGTCGCTATCGATTGTTAATTTTTATTTATTTTTCTTTTTTTAAAAAGGCAATATTGTCTTTTTTCGTGTCTATTTTTGGTGCCATTAATTTTATATTGTGGCCTTCAATTCAAGCGACATAAATCTCATTTCACATTGCATAAATATAAAAAAATGTAAATATTTAAAATTTTAAATAATGTAGAACAAAAAAAAAGTGTAAGAATGGAATATTTTGAACTTTTTGTGCTAGCTAAAAATGGCTTGACTAAAAGCTGGTCAATTTAGATAAAGGTAAAAATATAAGGTCTCTGATGAAAAAAGTATATTTGATAGGGTCGAATTGATAAATTTCTCTTATTTCAACGTCCTATCTATTTTCAGAGAACCGCTTAACTCTTTTATATAAATCAGCGACAGAAGGCAAGCTCCACAAATTATTTCAACGTCCCACTATTTTAAGAGAACTCACAATCAAAAAGTCAAATGGTGATTCTTACAGGGAGCCATTACTTACACAGGCTTTTGAAGTTATTGCACCGATTTTAAAAGAAAGACTTGCAAGTTTAGTGACCTTTATCATATGAAAATACCATCTAAATCATTTGATTTGAAATTTAAAAATATCAATTACAAAAAAATAAAACAAAATATAATTTTCATATAATAGTTATGATTTAAAGATATTAAAGGCTATTATATAATTTAACAGTTAGACCATAATAAATCTTATGACAAGTATTGTGTTTTGCTCCAATTTTATGTACCAAAGATCTATTGGTCTTGAACTTTAAATCAGATTGCATTTTTACATATCATATGTCCCTAAAATACTAACTTTTTCTTTAAATTCGATGCAATCACTTGAAAAAAGTGTTCAACTAACAGATGAAAAATCTTGTTACTCCTCAGCCATCGAGCAATGTAATATTGGAATCGACAAGTAATTTGTGGCCTTCGAAGAAAATTTTTGGAACCCGCATCTTTCATACAATTTAATGTTTGTTGGGAAGGGTTAACTGGGAAAGTAGCCCCTACCGGATGGTTTTCGAACGATTTCACCGTTCGTGAGTTTATGTGGGGTCTATATGTTTTTGGTCACTTTCCTAGAGAAAGTGATAGCTCCCTCGCAAACAAAATTCTCTCTCTCTCTCTCTCTCTCTCTAATTTTTTATTATGTATTGTGTACACTAAAGATAGTGTTCCCCTTTCTCTTTCTCTCTCCTAGTCTCTTTATCAGAATCTCTCTCTCAATCTCTTTTGTTTAGATACCCTATAATCTCTCTTTTTAGGTTTCTCTTTATCTCTTTAAATCTCTCTCCTAGATTGTCTCTCTCTCTCTCTTAATATCTTTTTATGTTTCTCTCTTAATTTCTGTCATTTTTCTCAAATTTTTCTCTCTCAAGGAATCTCCCTTATAATAAAAAGTTAGATTTATTAGGTGTGTGAGGTGTACCCCATCAGTGGTGCTCCTTTTCTATTTTCTAGGTATAATTACTCAATCTAAACATTGGAAAATAATTTATTCCTATGAATTCTCAAAGATATGAAATCCATTGGATCTACAAATCTATTTTCTATGTTTTTTCAAAAATTGTCAAATATGCCCTAAAATTATGTTTGCCACGTGATTTTTGAGTCACTCTTTTGACATTTGTATCACGCGGAAACAAAAAAATGACTGCTTGATGATACACCCATGGTCACAAGATCATCTCTCGAAGATTGGGATGAAAATTGATCTCCATCGTTGGATTCAAAGCAGACAATGATTTTTCTCTATAGGTGCCCTCTCTAATTCGGTAGGCACAAATAGAGCTATGGCTAATTAAATATTCAAAATATGTATACTTTTTCTATTTGTGCATCACTTTATTTTATGCGGGAAGAAAAAGTAGTGTGCGCATAGCATCCCTCTAATTTGTGAAGAGTACCTTTAAATTCACACATTGAAACTTTAAGTTCACCCACGGTGAAACCCATTGATTGCTTCGAATCAAAAGATGGTGAAATTTTTCGTTCCTATCTTTCACATGATGGATCTTGAGATCATTGGCGTACCGTCACATGGTCAATTTTTTATTTCACATGGCACACCTCCTGGAAAAGTGACCTTAGTGTGTGCTATGTGAAATAAAAAACTAACAGTTTGATGGTACGCCCATGAGCTCAAAATCTATCGTGTGAAAGATTAGGACGAAAAGTGATCGCCATTGTTTGTTTCAAAGCAATGAATGGGTTTTAGCGTGTTCAAAGATTTGTTGGGTGAATTTAAAGGTGCCCATTTATTAATCATGATCGAGATAGACAACCTCCTAATTCCACCGATGTCACTTTCCAAAAGCCTATTTTGTGGTGAGCATGATCCAAACATAGGGAAAGGTGGTCCGTGTATAAATTTTCGCGAACAGTGTTATACGATGGACAATTTTTATAGACAATTTTGCAAGCAGATTATGTGGCGCAATGTGACTGGCTGCACACATAGTAGGACTCGTGCCACATAAGTTGAGTGCAAAATTATCCACCGTTTATAATTTTTCTATTTTCTCCTCATGTTCTCATTACCATAGATCAAAATATCGGATTTTCGACACGTATCGTCCAGGCCTCCTGAACGATACGTACCGTCGTAACGGCCGATACATTCAATATATCACCGATACATTCAATATATTGGTCTGGTACCAAAAAAAATTATTGTGAAGCCACGAACATCCGTCCTAATTCGTTGGGTGAATTTAAAGGTGTCCATTTATTAATCATGATCACGATAGACAACCCCCTAATTCCACCAATGTCACTTTCCAAAGACCTATTTTATGGTGAGCATGATCCAAACGTAAGGGAAGGTGGTCCGTGTACGCAAAATTATCCACTGTTTATAATTTTTCTATTTTCTCCTCATGCTCTCATTACCATAGATCAAAATACTGAATTTCTGGTACGTATCAGCCGATACATTCAATTTTTTTTTTTGTTCTAAAGCCACGGATGTCCGTCGCTAAAATTTTATATGAAATTATCGGACGATAATTTTAATTATTGACGATAATTTAAAATTATCATATGATATAAACGATATATTGCCCGTATTTGACGATAATTAATTACCCTTTTTTTGGTATCGGTTTCGTCCGAAATTTTGAAACTAATACATATCGGTTTCGTCTGAAATTTTAGCCCATGCTCGTTATCATAGGTAAGATATGATATGATAAATTATTAATGGTAGACAGTTTTTGATAGACAATATTGCCGGCAGCTTATGTGGAGGGACGTGACTTGATGCATTCCTTAGGCCCCATTGCGCATGCAACAAGTCACATCACACCACATGAGCTGTCTGTAATATTGTCTGTCAAAATCTGCCTATTGTATAACACTGTCCTTTTGTTGTGTTTTTTTTTTTTTTTCAATTCAAAACTGATGAACTCATCTGTGGCCCTTATCTGTTAACATATGTATTTCACTAGAATTTGATGTAGCAAATTATGCAAATCAAGTTCAAAATATCGTTTTTGTAAAACTATAAATCTAGTGAATATATACTATGGTAAAGCAGGTACACAATTTACCATTAATCTTCATCATTTCTGGTGCATATTCTCCTCTATGTTTTCTTTTTGGTCTTTTTCACATAATATAAAATATTCATCCATATGCCCCTTCCAACAGAGGCCTTCTGATATATGGGAATTCTTTCATGCAGTTTCCATGTGGCACGTCCTACGGTCCTAGGAGCATGCATATGGCTTACAAGGCACGCAACATACACACTGTCTTTTCTAATTATAAGAAGCTAGGTAGATTAATCTTCTAACAAGTCTTTGATCTTTAAGGAATTTTCCATTGGACGAATTAAACCAATAAGCTTACTATTAAAGTCGATTGGAGTATCTATGAGTTTTAACTCCAATTTCTCTAGTTTCCCCTTAACCGATCTAGAACATATTGTAATGAGAAGCAAAGTGTTTTAATAAACTTAGATTGTTTTATTTTATTTTTTTAACGCTCGAGTATTCGGGCCTCTTAGAGCACTCGTCTAATTCTAAGAGCACGTGCGTGATAGAAATTTAGGATCGAAGCTCGAATCACATGACCAAATATACATATTTACAAGAACATTTGTACCTTATATTTATTTTTGAGTCAATGCGCCAGTGATCTCTATAATGAAAACGATGATCTTTGCCAGAAAATCCGAGTCCATGTTACCTCTCGTCTTCTCTAGGTTTAGCCTCTAGATGAGAATGAGTTAAGGTTAAAGGAAAAAGGGACGGTGATCTCCTTATATAGTCACTTCTCTTTCCTAATCCATCAAGAAAAGAGAGTGAATACATATTATTTATATTAGAAAATTACTTCTTATCGCCTCAAGATACGTGTGGTCAAAGGTCCAATCCAATTTTTAATAGAAACCCAAAGATGGGTTAACGTGTTGACCACAAAAATCTAGCATTCTCCCACTTGATCTACGCCTTAATTCATCTAAACATAATTTTTAAAAACGACACTCTGGGCTGACAAACTCTGAAAAGCGGATGATCATCCATTTTATATTTTATTTTAAAAAATCATTGACTCTCACTACCTTGATGCTTCGTAACAATCACCCAAATTCAATAAGAATATCAGTAAATGATCATGGTGCACATAGTATTCCATCTTACGAATCGACACTAGGCAATCCATCGTCACAAAACTAACATCATTAATGGACTTAAGTCTTTACTTAATGATATCAGGCAGCGCACACATATGTCGTATATATATTTGTCCAAATTCATATTTCAGAGTATGTCTTTCTGATATCTTATTGGCATGTCGTTTGTGACGCACGTCACTGATCTAACAGAAAGAAGACTTGCAGATGTGCCTAATCATATCTAGCCCAAGCATTTAAGGCAAAATGAGATCTAACTCCACTACTCTGTCATGTGATACAATCCTCATGCAGATAGTTATAACACAATCACATGTACCCTCATTAACACATGCACAATTTCATATGATGAGTCAACCATAATATATATTTAAAAAATTCATCAATCCAAGTGAGTTATCTCCTATTGCTTTGGTCATTTATAATAATAATCAATGAACAACAAGATTAACTTAACATCAACTATTTATAATTATTTAATTAAACTTATGCAAACTAAGTCTATCAAAATAAATGTCAAAGTACTAACTAATGTCTTGCAAAAATAAATAAATAAATGATAGATGCGTGATTTCAGTTCTAGGACTTCTCAGGTTGAGATGCTCTTCTTTTGACCTGCTTCAGCATATCTTTAAATATATAGTAGTCCCTCCGAAGATGTCCCTTTTGCTTACAATTCCAACATTCTAAATTTTAAAATTTGACTTTCTTATTGGACTTCTCCGCTCCAGCTCGCTTTGGATTGAAATTCTGATTTTGATTCTTTTTAAAAATCTTCTGGCTTGACGCACTCACCGCAGATGTGCAAACTCAACTTTAGCGGCTTTTAAACGCTCCTTCTCGATCACACATAGAGAAATTAATTAGTTAAGATCTCACTTTATCTCTTGAGTATTATAGTTCACCTTAAAAATATCAAATGAAGGCAGAAGCGAATAAACAACTAAGTGAACAACTAGATCATTACCAAAAGCAGTCTCTTGTTCCATGAGCCCTATAGCACACTGTGACATCTTTAAAATGTGCTCACTCACACTTCTATTTTCATCATATCTCATGTTAACTAATTGTGTAAGATAAGAGTACTCTAGAGACTTTCGCATACCCACAAACTGATCTTTAATATTTTTCAAGAATTCTTTTGTCGTGGTTGTAGGATTCAACTTACCCCTAAAAGTCTGATTAATAGATTAACTGATCATCATTATAGTCATACGATTAGTTTTTTCCCATTTAACAAAATAATTTTTCTCTAATTTCGTAGAGCTCATAGTGGGTGTGGGAGGTTTGGGCTCAATATGAATAAAATCATAGTCCATATATTCTAATGATATATCAATGACCATACGCGACGATGAATAGTTGGAATCGTCCAGAGGCTCAACACCTGTTAGTTACTTATTAATAATGAATCCGTCCATGACTCTATGTAGAAATAAAACATTACATATCACTAGTAAAATTAAGAAATATGTTGATTATATATCTAAATATTTATCAACCACTTTAATCGTATATCACTAACGATTTAATTAAAATACGTCATGATCATATATCCTCGAAGATTATGTTATGACCATATGCCATTAAATGTTCATCGTGAACTATGACCATATGTCATTAACTATTCTTTAAAGATTTAAATTCTAATTTATGGTTAAATCCGAATTAATTAGAGTGTAAGTCATATGCAAACATTCATTCTATGGGACAGCCCAGTCACATTGTATCAACATCACCTTTGGGCAAAAACTTTGACATGCAATTTGCTTCCCAATATCGTGTTTGAGAAAATATGCACAAACCTAATCACTAGTGTTATATGATTGATCCAAATTCTCCATCAGTTTTGGCCAGAGAGAATATCCTTCTCTCTCTTAAACACTTATGACTATTCTATTCACCCTGCTTATATGAAATTTCTAAATCAGTTTTAGCTAGAAATTAAAAACCTCATAGAAACATGTGTCAACTCGATTTTAATGAGAAACAAGTATCAAGATCTAAAAGTCACGAAACCTATATAGGTGATCACTTTTGGGCAGACCTCGGCCTATTTCAACTACGTACCTTCAAACGATCGTTTTATCGATCTACCTTAATCCCTATGGTACGATTTAAATTTTTAGATATGTGTCTGTCATTCAAACTAACCCACTTTCAATTAATAAATCAATGTTACACATTGCAATTGATAAACAAGTTAATTAAAACAGATAGTTTTGAGATACAAGTAGATTCAATAAACAAATTATCTAAAAATCATCAAACTATTAATATGTGGGCATGCACGCTACAAATCTAGTGAATATCAATAATAGAGCATGAAATCGTACATAATATTAACCTTAAACCAAATATAATAGTCTAAGAATCAAAATATCATACAAACATTATTCAAATGTAACTTTTATAGCTCATCATGGAGAGCCCATAAAGTTGTGCAAAACATCTTATGACACAAAAACAGACTTAAAACGAGTTTGTTATGATCAAAAGAAGTCAAAACACTTTATAATAGTCTCCAAAGGTCTCAATAACTAGCCTATCACGTGAATCTCGATGAGTAGATAGAAATCTACTACTCATGAGCTAAGATCGGACATAGGACAAAGAAGTAATAACTAAAGCAAATTTATGTTCAACTCGAGTCAAAATCAGGTTCAATTTTCCTTCAACAATTAAATTCGGATTACCAAAATTTGTGAAAGTAGTGTCGATCAAACATTGATTTTCAAAATTTTTAAGGTCATAAAACTCATAAAAAACAAATATGAGAGTATAACTGTCAAGGTCCCAAATTTCACAAAGTCAAACCTTGACTAACACAAATTTTAAGGTCAAATCAAAATTTGCAAAATTATAGAAAAAAAAAAAAAAAACCCGACATGCAATTTGTAATTAGAACTTCGTACTAATTTTAATAGCCACTTGGCACAGAGACATTATGGAGAGTTGGTGCCGAAAATAGCATCATGATAATAGGTTGCTAACTTTATAAAATCCTCATCTTTTAGTTGAGGAACGCACCAAGGTTACTGCTAATGCATATACCCTAGCATTACCGTAGACTCTTATTCATTAAATACGCCTTTTGACTTTCTCAAAGCAAGAAGAATTGGTTGCTCTTATTATTTAATATGCCATCAAACTCAATCAACACAAGAGATACTCAAAACATAGGAACGTATCCACCACAAAGAAGGCATAGAAGCCGTGAAGGTCATCACACTGAAACTGATCGCCGACTGATCCATTCCATGACCAACGCACTCCATCATATCATTGGGCGTTACGTGACCTATGCGCTCCACAAGAGCCCAAACTCAAACAAGCTCATAAATAAAATAGAGATAGAAGACGGCACATGGTCACCAGACCTTGCACTCAACACGGACGGCTGATGGTGCAAGCCACCGTGGGGTGATCCAACCGATTTCATTCACCCCAAGAGATTGGCAATCATTATAGTCACATAATCTTAATTATTGGTGGCTTAAAAACCTTAGCAAAAATTTAAATACATCAACGTACGAAGTCTAAATTAAGAAGAAGAAGAAAAATTAGACATCTTAATGTTTGATTGAGCAATGAAGTCATTCAGGCTCAAATACTGATTGATAGAAATTTTAGGATCTAAGCTCGAATCACACGACCAAATATATATATATTTACAAGAACATGCATACCTTATATTTATTTTCGGGTCGATATATCAGTGATCTCCACAATGAAAACGATAATCCCTACCAGAGAATCCGAGTCCACATTACCTCTCGTTTTCTCTAGGTTTAACTTCTAGATGAGAATGAGCTAGGGTTAGAGGAAGAGAGGACGGTGGTCTCCTTATATAGTCACTTCTCTTTCTTAACTCATCAAGGAAAAATAGTGGAGACATATCACTTATTAGGAAACTACTTTCTATCGCCTCGAGATACGTGTGGTCAAAGGTCCAACCCAATTTTTATTGGAAACCCAAAAATGGATTAAAATGTTGACCACAAAAATTTAATACTGCGCATCCTAAATTAACACATGCTAGGTCAACACAGAATATAAATCCCAAGGGAAACCTCAAGAGGGAGAGGAGATTCGAACTCAAGTCTCTTGCTTATGAAAACAAGTACCTGGCCAGCTACCCTAACCCCTTGAGATTAATAAACTCATATCTTTGATATCAAGTCTCTTTTGAAGAGTAAGTTGTGTATAGCAATTCCTTCCTTGTTATTGTCAAGATAGGCAGGTACAATTACAGTGCCTATTCTTTTCACTTTACAAACATGGAACAATCGACACTACTTCTACGAAATCCCATTCTAAATCTTGGAAAGCTGAGTTTATCATACCAAGTACAATGAGACTGTTTTAAGCTACAAAGCCTTCTTCAATTTAAACTTGAGATTATTTTCCCCTTTTGCGGGATGAGTTGGGAGAAGACTCATATATAGACCCTTTCGTGGATATAATGACAGTATTTTTTACATCCATCTAATACAAGGACCACCCGTAAGTAACAGCCACATAAAGGACATGAATAGTATTCATCTTTATTATGGGAGCAAATGTATGTGTATAGTCCACCTTGTAAGTTTGAGTGAAACCCTTAGTCACCAATCTGGCTTTATTCCTTTCAAGAGAGCCATCTTGGTGCATGTTCGGGCTTCTTAGAGAAGCCAACTAATCCCAGGGGGCATGCCCGCGTCGCAAGTTAGCATGTGTCTGCCAAATAGATCTTGAAGGCTTTTGGATTCCAGCTTGTTTAGCTAAACCTCAGGTCCAACCCGGCTGTACCTGGATGATGTTCCTAGGGCCAGATCGGCCCATGTGGACCACCCTTGGCCAATTGCTAAAGCTGTTAGGCCTGTGAGCTTACTCTCATAGAGACCAAGTTGGGGTTTGGGAATAAATCGGTTTGGAAAAAAGCTGGCAAAATTCGTTAAACTCGAGACATATATATATATATATATATATATATATATATATATATATTAATTACAAACTATAAAAAAAATATAAAAAATTGAAAATAGTAGTTTTGGACCAAAATCAGGAAACAAAATCTGGGATAGTGTTAGAAAATCACATATAATTTGTGAAGTTCGTGATTTATTCAGAAAATATGTTTTCTGTTAAAAAATTTGCAAATTATTCATGCTTTTTTCAAAATGTTGGTAAATTTGGTCACCATAGTTACTGTTGACTCTTGATTCTGGACTAAGGTTTTTAAACCGATACATACTGAGCATAAAGGTTGAGTCTTAGGATGAAAGATACATATTTTTTAGTATCTTAAAGTATTAATATACATACATGCATTGCTTTAATTTAAAGAATTAAAAATATTACTCAAAGGGCATTCTTGGTATTCTGCCTCATTGGATAAATACATGAGCCAACAAGATGTAAATATCAGTTATTATGAGCCAATATATTTTACCCCTATTGGATCGGGGCTTCATATCATATCTTATCGTTTCATATTAGGCCTAACGTTTATACATATTTGCTCATACGTATCCAATTTGGTTGATATTTAAAATAATGTTAGGATCCACATTGATGGTTGAGGACAATTATGTGGTTCAAGTGACTTGGTATTCGGATCACATATTGGACCCAGGATTAATTGCACCGATTCCAGTGGTACGACTTAGTTCTTCTTTAGGGAAATTTACCTGATCGGCCCTGTAAGATACTCCTTTTATGTCAGAAGCCCTGTAGTTTTATCTTTATCCAAACCAACCAGCTCCAAGCCTAGCCGACCCTTAGGTTAGCAAAATGCCCAAATTACCCCCTTTCTTTAACGCACAAAAACATCATCTTCTTCCCATTTTAATCTGGTACAATTTTTAAAAGTCAGATGTGGCAAAGGTGACGGCATCTTCTCCTCAATCAAAACTATTCCGATCTGCTATTTGGATCGACCCAGATACACCTTTTTCGTCAGAGACTGTAGTAGATTAGAATAAGGAAGAAGATGATACACCTATATAATTTAAAATTTTAAATATTTATATTTTTCTATGTTTACGCGATGTGAAACGAGATCTATTCCGATCCAAACTATTCTGAGCTGCTATTTGGATCGACCCAAATACACCTTTTTCGTCAGAGACTGTAGCAGATTAGAATGGGGAAGAAGAGGATACACCTATATAATTTAAAATTTTAAATATTTACATTTTTCTATATTTACGCGATGTGAAACGAGATCTATGCCGTCTGATTTGAAGGCTACAATATAAAATTGATAGTTCCAAAGATAGATATTAGAAAAAGGCGATATCGACTCTGTACATAGTCGGTACCGATCATTTTAAGAGTCGTCATCGACTCTGTACAGAGTCGTCATCGACTCTATATAGAATCGCCATCGATTATATAAAAAATAAAATAATAATAATAATAAATAAAAATTATGTAATCGATGACGATTCTGTACCGAGTCGTCATCGACTCGGTACAGAGTCGTCATCGATTATAAATAATAATAATAATAATTAATTAATTAATTAATTAATTTTTAATGTAATCGATGACGACTCAGTACAGAGTCGTCATCGACTCGGTATAGTATCGTCATCGATTACATTTTTTTTTTTTTTTTTATAATATAATCGATGGCGACTCTGTATAGAGTCGATAACGATTCTGTACAGAGTCGATGACGACTCTTAAAATGATCGGTACCGACTATGTACAGAGTCGATATCGATTGTGTACAAAGTCAATATCGCCTTTTTCTCATATCTATCTTTGGAACTATCGATTTTATATTGTACCCTTCAAATCAGACAACATAGATCTCGTTTTACATCGTATAAATATAGAAAAATGTAAATATTTTAAATTTTAAATTATATAGGTGTATCCTCTTCTTCCTCATTCTAATCTGCTACAGTTTCTGACGAAAAAAGTGTATCTGGGTCGATCCAAATAGCAGATCGGAATAGTTTGGATTAAGGAGAAGACGCCGTCGCCTTCGCCACCTCTGACTTTAAAAAACTGTACCAGATTAAAATGAGGAAGAAGATGATGTTTTTGTGCGTTAAAGAAAGGGGGTAATTTGGGCATTTCGCTAACCTAAGGGTCGGCTAGGCTTGGAGCCGGTTGGTTTGGATAAAGGTAAAACTACAGGGCTTCTGACGTAAAAGGAGTATCTGAGAGAGCCGATCAAGTAAATTTCCCAAATCCAGTGGTACGACTTAGTTCTTCTTTATTCATGGAGCCGTTCGTTTTTGGAGGCAGAGGTGCTAAGGTGAGTGGATTCCAGCTAATCAAGAGTACGATTCTCAGTCTTCTGATTGTTACCTCCAAGTTCCAAGTTCCAACATATCATAAGCAGTGCTTAATTCACGCGGAGAGTTGGAGACTTGAATGATGACCATAGTGACAAATAATTTTGTTTCGGCCAACATTCCGTAGGGGTCATTTTGGGTTCATTTTGAATAAATTTAGAGAAAATTTCAGGAAGTACAAAAAATATTAAATATAAATTATATTTAAATGTCATAAAAATTTTATTTATTATTAAAAAATGATAAAAATTAGAAAAGATTTATTAATTTCAATAAAATTTTGTTAATTTCACTGAAATTAATGAAATTTCATCGATTTTAGAAAAATTATCGAACGAAAGTTTCACCCGAACCCTATTTCGGTAATTTCAGAGAAATTTGTCCCTATGATGATGACCACGCACCAATCGTTTGGGTCCCTTTCAGTATCTTTTGCCCTTTTAAAAAGGGACCCGATTCTCATTACCGTCATTTAAAAGTGGTAATTAAAATGATCTTTAATCATCAATGGTTTAAGATGTGGGTGATCCTTACTATCATAGTGATAGATCATAGATTGAAGTACAAAACGCACAAAAATTGTGCTTTAGGAAGATTTAAACCATCTGATCTGTGGACTATAATATTAATCGTTGTTTCTAGTTTTCATGATTCATATTAAGTTCATCAATCGGATGATTCGCATCAATTTATATGCATGTTTTTTTGTGCTGAGCCGCTGAGATATGTTCCAATAATAGATTGTCACATAGACAATTTAGATTGATCACATATGTAAGACCACATGGCAAAATAATATAATCACACTTTAATGGTGTGAGATAAAAAGTTTGATTTTAATCGTGTAAGATCATCTTAATACCATTTTGGGGTTTAAATGTCAGCCACGAGCCATTATACCTTTCAAAAGTGGCTACACCATTGCATGTTCGGTCCCCTGGCCACGGATGTCGATATGGTTTGTCAATGGGTTGGATCCGGGCATAATTTTGGCTCCCCCACATGCCAAGGGTATATGCCCAATCAAAGGGTTGTTACAGTGGTTGACGACTTGGGTATGCTCTCCTAGGTCACCGGCTCAAGTAGTGACTCCTCTTCTGCGGTAATAGGATGCCTCATAAGGTTTTGTAATCCGAAAAATACTCATGCCGGTGGGGGCGAGCACATCCCTTAAGGATTAGTCCAAGTGTACCGTTGGGGTACCTTAAGTTACATGGAAAATAAAAAACGCAAAAGGTTTATGCCCGACTTGATACGAAAAACCGAACTGACTTGACCAGAATCGACTGGATAAACAATTTATATTAAGACCAGATGGAATAAATTTGTTTCCTAAATTTTTTTACAACATAGTGACAATAAAGAATTTTTTTTTAGGAACAGTGAAAGAGAATTGCATTCCTTATTATAAAAGTTTAATAAAAGTAAAGGAGACTTCAGAGTTATGTCTACTATCGATGCAGGAAACTTAGGAGTCAAATTATGAAACTATTTGGAGAAAAAAACATCGACTAAACTAAGAATCAAACATATCAGATATCAGATAACCGATTTGAATTTATGCAGAAAAATAGAACAAGTGAAGCTACTTTCCTATAAGGTGAACGTATAGAGAGGAGAAAAAAGAAAGAACCAACAAAGTGCGTATTGATTTTTTCGAAGACTTATAGTAGTGTACAAGTTAAGGTGTACCTAAGGTGCGGCCCATTACTAAAAAGAGTTTATTTTAGTTTTAACATATAAAATCACATCAAATGAATAATGCAAGGGAGCTATTACTTGCACACTCTTTTCAAGTGATTGCACCGGATTACACCGAATTTAAGAGAAAGACTTACAAGTTTCGCGACCTCTACGATGTGAAAACACCATCTAAGCCGTTTGATTTGAAGGTCATGATTTAAAGATATCAATTGCAAAAGATTATAATAAAATATAATTTTCATCATTTGATTAAATGGAGAAAGACTATTATATAATTCAACAGTTGACTTCAATAGATCATATGACAAGTGTCGGATTTTGCTCCAATTTTATCTACTTGAGATCTATTGATCATGAACTTCAAATCAGACGGCCCATATTACATTTTTACATTTCACGTGTCCCTAAAATATCAAGTCTTTCTTTAAATTCGGTGCAATCACTTGAAAAACGTGTGCAAGCAAAGGCTCCCATAGTGAAATTGCCTTTGGTTTTATCATTCATTTTCTAAATACTATAATATATGTATTATTATTACTATGATCATGGTAGAAACCATGGGATTGTGGCCAGGACCACCCCTTGTTCGAATCCCACCCCATGTTAGCCACTCGCAGTATTTATCCCTACTGATTGGCACGTTTGATGCGCCGGTGGTTGTCGCACCACCCCGAGACTTAATTGGTTGCTCTAAGAGGCTGGATACCTCCAAAAAATAACTTTTCATGTTATCCCCCCAAAAAAAAACTTTTCATTGTATCAACGGCTAAGAAGCTTTTCATTCCTGAAGAAAGCTAAGAAGTCGAAGACCATGAACCCTAAAAGAAAATAGGATTTTTTTAAAAAATCACCCTTTTAAAGTTACTTTTCTAAATTTTTCTCATACTTTTGTAAATATCGAATAAACTCATGTACTTAAAATTTAGTTATCTAAATGCCCCGTCAAACATAAATATCCACCTTAGAACCAAAATTACCCTTAAAATAAGAAGATTCTAGAAATTGGGTTGATAATAGGCTAATAAAAATTACATTAAAAAGACAAAAAAATCATATTTTTTCGCATAAATAAAAAATGAAAAAATTATTAAAAATCCAAAAGAAATTCAAAAAATTGGAAAAACTTTGAGAAAGATAATAAAAATATGTAAAAAATTACTACAAAATATTGGGTTTTTAGCGGCAATTCTAAACCGCCGCTAAAGGTTTTAACGGCGGTTGACTCAACCGCCATGCTTAGCGCCATCAGGAAAGGTATTAGTGGCGGTTATGGTTAAACCGCTGGCTAAATATTCCACATTTAGCAGTTTTACTGGTGGTTTTTGCAGAATCGTCGCTAAAAGTATGACACTTTTAAAAAAAGAGGCTGCTACTAATCCCCACCAAATAATGAATATCTCCAATTACTACTACTGAAAATCATTGACTGCTTTGAATCGAACGATGGATATCGTTCCTCATTTCAATATTCTACACAACTGATCTTGAGATCGTTAGAATATCATTATGCAGTAAATTTTTAATTCCACATGGCAAACATCCCAAAAAATGACTTGTGAGCATTATGTGTGCCACGTAGTTTTTGGTACACTTTTTTGAGATATGTGCCACATGGAAAAAAAATGGATTGTTTGATAATATAGTCATGATCTCAAGATCAGTTCTATGTAAGATTGGAATGAAAAATGATCTCCATTGTTCGATTCAAAGCAGTCGATATTTTCAGTTGTACTCAATAGGGGATATTCAGTATTTGGTGAGGGTTAGTAACAGCCCCCTAAAAATATAATCAGTATTTAATGATAAAAAAGGATCATATTAACTTATGATTTAAGGGTCAATTCAAATGCAGACTCAATTAATCCTAATTATAATTTATTTACCAAACAAAATATAAATCAAGAAAAGAGGAAAGCGGGAAAAGTTATATATAATTCACCCACACAGATTAATGAATAAGAATGGATATAATTATCCGAGATTTGAAACATCTTGATTGACAAGCATAGCATAACAAAAAAATCCAAGATTCCCAAATTTTACAACCTCCAAATTTAAATTTTATTGTGATCCCCCTGAAACACCAAAACTCTCCTCATAAAATCCAAATCCACTCAAGGCATTCCCAACTCACTACGTGAAAAAGCCACAAAAATCACTGCCTTAAATAGTGGTTTTTTCAAAAAATCACTGTCCTAAATAATCGTAAAAAAGGGAGTGATTTTTTTTTACCACTATACAAAACAGTGATTTACGAACTTCAACAACGACTGCTCTTTACAGTCATAGAAAAAATCACTGCTTTTGGCAGTAATTTTTTTATGCAATTTAAAAAAAAAAAAAAAATACTATTTAAAAAATAAATAAAATTACATCGATGATCTTTTATGCAATTTTTTTTATACTTTTTTTAATGCAATTTTTTTAATACTTTTTTTAATGCAATATATATATATAAAGAAAAAAAAACTATTAATTTCATATTTCAACACATCCATTCAACTCAAATGCAAATCATTCAATGTCATTAATAAAAAAAATAGATGCCCAATTCTTTTATTCAAACAAAATATTGCATCTCAATCTATGATCCAACCATTCAAATCAGCCAAATATTTTATACTCTACATGCCTAATCCTTTTATTCAAATAAAAAGAAGAAGAAAATAAAGAGAGTTAACAATCTAGGAACCCCATGGCCTGTTTTCAAAATAAAAGAAAAAAATAAATAAAGTTGCTTCGCCTCTCCTGCCAAGTGTCCCCGACCCCTAGTGATCCGTTTGAGGTAAGCTTGAAATTGGAAAGCTTCGCCTGAAATAAAATTGAGAGCATCATTAAAAGATCAACATTATCACTTGATGACTTGTTAAGTTTCTTAGTTTAACTACTATTATTTAACTACAAGAGAGAAAATAGGGGGAACAATGAAATAGATGAGATTTTCATATATCTTGGCTAATTAAATTTCACTTGAGATCCAAGACCCATTGAGTACTCGGGTCACTTTTTGGTTGTGTACCATGATGGACAGATCTTTGGCGCAAAACATTGGAACAGAAAACAATCTCCATTACCTTAGTCAATGTAGTCAAAAGCCATCTAAAATTAATGGCTATAATGTAAATCCAACATACCATTAACTTTAAATGACCTTCGACCACTTTATATTGGACAATGGAGATCACATTTCGACCCAATCTTTTGCACCGTACTTATTGAGAACGCATGCATCAAACCAGATGGAACTTACGGTGGTTCAACATGGCACACATCCCCAAAAAGCGTCCATACCAAAGAGTGTCAACACTAGGGTCAAGTACCTAATACCAACTCTCCTTAAAAAAATTGTCATACTGAAATTTTCCCAACAGGCAATATCAATAATTAGATTGTTCAGACATAAGCATACCAGTGATGTTTGTGCTGAAGCTTTCTTGGAAAATTTTGCATGTGATTTCACCAATCAAATTCTTCATGTCACTGAAAGAAATAAACAATTTTGATCATACCCTTAAATAGCTTATATAACATTGATGCTAAATTATTAGCTATCTGAATTGTAATTTCATTATATTCCACGTCTAATCACCAACACGATAAACAACTACTAGTTATATAGAAACAAAAGAATGTAGAGAAGCTACGTTATGATGACTACTAATAGCGTCATCAGATTTGATGGTAAGGGAGCTCCTTTCATTGACTTGGATCATCAAATTGATGGCCACACCCAAAAATTGCACCAAGAGAACAATCCAGTCAGATCAATTGCCCACTAATTGATGGCCACAACCAATACAAATAAATATAGTTGTTTCACACATCACAAAGGCCCACTAATTGGATGTCAAGGGCCATCTAATTGGTGCAATTTTGGGCTGCAGACTAAAAAAATGGGAACTTATCAATTGGATGGACCAGTCAATGAACATGAATACCTTCTTATAGCAAAGATGGGCTTCTACCAACTCTGCACGCAAAGGGAGAAGTAAACTACATATATATATATATACTTACATGCGGCACTCAACGCTGGTTCCATGGTTGCAGAAAGGGCAGCTAAAGACCGCTTCTTAGGAGGCGACTTTGCCCTCGACTTCCTCTTTCCCATATCGTTACTCTTCTCCTTTCCTTTACTGTGATTCATCAACTCATATGGTAAGCTTAAGCTTACAGGTAAATAAATAGAATTGCATAAAGACAAATTAACTAGGTAGTAATAAAAGATGAGTAGCAAATTAACTAGGTAGTAATAAAGACAATAGTCAAAGAATGACTTGAAACTTGAGAAAGGCAACATGCACAGAAAAATAATTCCAAGAAAAAGAGCATGTACATGCATTCTTCAATATATACAATGATGATAGACAAATATCCACCATTGCCAGCATAAATGTTGTTAATAAGAAATTTTAAGTAGGGATACAGAGATGCAAAACAACCACTTATGATATATACAATGCAAAAGCCAGACTGAAAAGGTCAGAAACTGAAAGAAAAAAGCTAGTCCATGTTGTGACAAACTAGTTTAATTATATCAATAAATATATCATTATCATTAGAATCAGTGACAACCTTAAAGCGCAGGATCTAGTCCATGTCGTGACAAACTAGGAGGAGCTCGCCAATTACTGCCATGAAAAAGAAACCACCTAATCCACTATTAGTACTTTAAACATTTTCACCAATTGAACTCCTAGTACCTAGTAATATCTTGTTATAAAAAACAACATTCTCAACCTAAACTGGAAGCCCTTGTAAAATAGGACAGCTGGTGGGATAATTGGAACAGACACTCAGGGAGATACTCAGAGGAAAAGAAGAGCAAGTATTGGCCGATACTACACAACATTACCAGCACAACGATTTCGAGGCATAACAATCTATTCTTTTTTAAGAATTATCTCTGTAAGGGCCTTTTCAGCTTGGTATTTTAAAAAAAAATTATCGCTATAAGTACATCTATGCTACATCACTGTTACTGTACATCTATGCTACATCGCTGTTACTGTACATCACCCTTACCATAAAGGTGATGTACCATAAGAGCGATGTTTAGTGCTACAGGCTCTATTTTTCCATCTACCACAATGTTTGATCAATTGGAATTACTCATTCCTGCTCACAAAAATAAAGCGCCACATTGCTCGAAAAGAAAGACTTGATATTTTTTAGATTAGTGCCATGTGGAATGCCATCTAAGCCCTTTGATTTGAAGGCCATGATATAAAGATCATTGCAGCCAAAATTTGGCACGGAAGATGATCTCTATTATCTGATTTGTCTCAATCAACCATTGAATAAGCATTGAATCTGATGATAGAAATGACATTTCATGCCAATCTTTGACAAAAAAGATCTTTATATCATGGCCTTCAAATCAAAGGGCTTAGATGGTGTTCCACATGGCCCTAATCTCAAAAATATCAATTCTCTCTTTCAAGGTGATGTGCCACGGTACAAATCTCGTGTGCCAATTGTAGCACCCTTTAAGTTATAGCTGAAGGATTAAATTCTGTAATGTCCTTAAAAATTTTATATAATGAAATCTTATATTATGAATCATGTTTAATGTTTATGCATCAGAACAATTAGAGATGGTTTTATAGATTGAAGGGGCATCTAAAATTAGATTGTCTCCAATTTGGCTGATTGAGGTTACTGCAGGTTTTTTTTGGCTGATTGAGGTGATCACATCTTTCTTCTCCTGGGACAAACAAGTCGCTATTCGGGTTCTCTAAGAGATGGTACAAAGCGACCAGACCGGACACCACAGTTGGTGCGCAGGGGTCATTGATTCTGTACACATGGCACCATTTTTTATGCTACATGATTCACTGTACTATCATATGGATTGGAGCCAGGCCTAAGTTTGTATAAAAAAACTATCTTTACCATATAATTAACAAGCTAAAAGTGCCAGAAAATGAACGGCTAAACAGAATTGGAAACGATGTCATGGCTGTCATCCATTTTTCGATTGCTCAAAGCCTCAAAACCACACTGTTTTGAAAATTACATGATCGGGTGCCACGTAAAGTAGCAACTTATGATCATAACTATTGTTTTAAAAAAAGCAAGATAAAACCCTATGGTCAAAAGAGTCATTTTGAATGGAAAATGAACGGTAAAACCAACATTTGGTTTTACCATTCATTTTCCGACCGTACCGATTTATATATTTTATTATTTTACTATAACTATATTATCAGCCTGAGTACAGCTTGGCCTCAGTTAGGTAGGCCCTAGAAATTCCAGGCTAGTACAGCATATAGAGCTTGGGCTAGAGCTCATGCATGTATGATAGCTGAGATAGAGCTGACTCCGACGCGGCTCAATATTGGCTCAAGTAGTTGACAGTCCTATCCCTAAATATACAATTGAGAGAACTCATGTATAGTTTACCTTTTAAATTAACCTAAAACGACTCAGACATGCATAATCTAACCTTTAAAAACAGAAATTAACTTAAGAAACCCAATTCCGAGAAAAAAAAATGGATATAGCTAAATGCTAACCAATGCAAATGTAAAGATACCTAAAAATAATGATTTGGCACCAACAGTTGTTCCTCGTAGCTAAATCCTTCGTGGCACCAACAATTAATCCTCTATTCCCAATGTAATCTAATGCTACCTACAAAAGAAGTAACAAAGTTAAATTTATTTTTTTTATTAATAATGCAGCAATATATCAAAGCAAAAGAGAATATAAAAAACTTGCGAGAAACTAAGGTCAGACGCCACCCCAAAAAACATAGACGGAAAAAGGAAAAACAGAACAAACATAAACCAAAAAAGCAACAAGACAAAGGAGAAAAAACCACCCAAGCTCCACAAAAAGACCCAAACCCCAAGAGGGAAGGTGTACATAAAACAAGCACGAAAACTGATACTCATTGGAAAAGTTACCAAATTATAAGACAGTATTTGATAATGAAAATAAACTAAAAATGTCATTAATACAAGGCTAAATTGATTGAAGGAGTGAATATAAATAAAAAAACTGAAGCGTTAATGGTGCAAAAAGTTAAGCCCTCAATAAATAAGAGACCATATTGAACTTGCAAGGCCTACTAGAAGCTCGGCTACTTTTGCAGCAACTAGATATCATTCAACATCTTTTGTTGCCTGAAGAATCGTTGCTCAAGTCAGTGATTAAGAATTGATTGAAGAATTTTACCAGATATTCGGTAAAAATGAAACCGATTATTCGGTGATTTAACGAATCGTTGCTCAAGTCGTAGATTCGCCGAACCAACCGGTTATTCGATGAATAATTTGTTGAACAGTACATTTGAGAATTTTACCGGATATTCGGTAAAATTCGCCGAATTTTGTGGCAGAGGTTATCATAACCAACCTGCGATGCACAAGCATAGAGAACATGTAAACAATTTATTCAATGGCGTAATAGGTCATGTGCTATGTGCGCAGAAGTTGGCAAGCTGCTATGCAAACAAATCTCGCACCATCAACCACTATTTGAGATGATCGGCTCATGGATTTACACCTGTAGAAACGTCAACCAAGAGGGTAATTGACCGTGTAAATTGTTTTCATTTACTGATTTTTAGAAAATAAGATACAATCATACAAAATAGAAAAAAACACAACCAAGAATCCCAGCCTCATTTGAAAGTTGCTCGTCTCTCAAACTCTTAAGTTTGTATAAAAAACAAATTTTTTAGAGAAACTACAAAACAAATAAGTTTGTATAAAAATTGCTTCATGAAAAAAAAAAAAAAAAATTAATGGGAAGAGATTCAATTGAGAAAATCTATTAAAAAGACTTAGGTGTTCTCCACTTAGGCCATGCCAACATAGAAAAAAGTCAGTGTCATGTCCTGTTTATATCTAAATGTAAGTTGATGCTAAAATACTTAGATCAGGAGTAAGATCATACCACTAGAGAAATCACTGAAGCTTAAGGAAAGGAGAGGTCGATCATCCTTTGGTCCATCTCCAAAGCCATTTTTGTTTCCAAAACATTTACGACCGCAATAAAACAGAAATGCAACAAGAAGCAAGGTCACTGTTGCAGTTACACCAACAGCAATAGCTACTATCCTTTTACTACTACCTCTCCCCTGTGATGGTAGAACTGGAGCAGAATCTGGGCTTGCTGAAGAGTGTTTACTGCTTGAAGGTGGCCCAACAGTGATTAGATTCTTTCTTCTACCTACGAGATTTCTTCTTTTTCTTTTAATATTACTAATTCAATTTTTTATCAAATCTTCTCCCCTTCATAACAACAACCGCTTGACTCACCAAATCCGCAAATCTCTTCATGGCTTCTACTACTACTGCTACTGCTACTCTGCTTCTGCCTTTTCTCTTTCACCTTCTCCAATCATCTACTTCTTCCCCTTCAACAAAACCCCTTATTTTACCCCTCACAACACAGAAAATCCCAAACCAATCCCTCCCCAAACCCACAAACAAGCTCTCCTTCCAACACAATGTCAGCCTAACCGTCACTCTCTCAGTAGGCACACCACCACAAAACGTTACCATGGTGCTCGATACGGGCAGCGAACTCTCGTGGCTCCACTGTAAAAAAACCCCAACTCAGACCTCTTCTTTCAACCCGCTCACCTCCTCTTTGTATTCCCCAATCCCCTGTTCTTCTGATACATAAATGAACGCCAATCAAATCAATTAATAAACCAAAAAAAGTGATGATTTAAATACTCAATTTAATCAATATGAATGTTTTAATGATTTAATCAATACTCAAATCTACTTGCAATCATTTTGTGTTTATCAAATTATGTAATTAAACGTATATTACATAAACGAACTTCAATAACACCTAATTTAATTATTACTTAAATCTACTTGTAATGATTATAAATTCATCAAAATTATGTAATTATATACATATACATAAATGAACGTCAATAACAGCTAAAACTATGGTTATGAATTTTCTACATTAACAAATCTAGTTTTGATATAATAACCATAACAGATCTCCAGCTAAGGCAATAGTTAGATCTCGGATTCCTTAAGCATTTTGCTACTTCCTAGCTGAACATTTAAATCTAACAGGAAAAAAGTACAAAATGCTTCCTTGAGAATTCTGAAATAGCTTCGCAATACCTCAAAACAAACGAAATTGATAGTAAAGTGAACAAATGCTGATTAGTAGTCACGAATCCAGATCATGCCAACAAAACCTCTTCCCAATCCTACAGTTGCCACAATCATCAACATATAAACCCCAATTTGTGTTTTTTTTCTGCTATATGTGTAATCTAAAACAACAAATCAAAAGATGAACCAAGATTGAGGAACGGATACAACAAATCAAAAGCAAAAATGAAGTAGGTCACCGATTCAGACGAAGGAGGAGAATCAGACCTGAATTTCCACATCCAACGACTACGATCTTATGGTTGCGATGGAGATATAGATTGAACAATGGAGCTAGGGCTACGTAGTTCTGGTACCAATCGACGATCTTTAAAGACCCCAATCACTCATCAAAACTCCCTAATTGAACAAGTACAGAATATGAAACTGGCAATTGTTCTTCTCATATCAAACCAACCATATTTTGTTGCCGAGCCACAAAAACCTGATTGTTGGATTATATAGGACCTTCGAAATTCAGTAAAATTAATGAAAGAAATTTTAAGAAACTCCAAGATCATGTACATAAATCAATTATAATCTGCTAAATCCATAGGAATTGTTCCTTTAGGTAGTGTCCTTCAACTGTGTATTTTCCCTGCATAGCAAAATTAGCTTTCATGAGTCCTCAGTTAACAATGTGACAGGACATAGATGTGGTACTAGTAATCATAAGATCCAAGTTATATATGTGAAGGTCACTTTGTGGTTTAACCTTTCACTTGCAAAAACAAAATGGAATTCAGAGCGGAAGCAACGACATATAACAGAATTGGAGTAACTTTTCTATTTCATACCAAGGCACCCACCTTTCTTTGGGTTGATGGTCTGCCATGTGTTTGGTTTAGAGATCACGTTCTCTGGTTTAGACTTACGATCGCTGGAACCAAGTGTACAAGAATAATGAACCAAGGTCTATGGTTGGTCCTCAGGCTTGAGCATCCAATACTCATTTATATGTGTTGTATAGTTTAAAGTGGTCTAGGAGACTACAACATGTGATGCACTAGTGCCAAGATCATAGGTATCATTTGAGACCTCAGTATCAGACCCAATGATACAAACTCGTATCATCCAACATGGGCTTTCTACTTTCCACACGGATAATCCTCTAACAAAAGTTTGCATAGGACAATATCAAGATGTACCAACTCGGTACTAGAAATGAATGATATGAGATCCAATACCAAAATTTTAAACATTGAATCTACAAATGCTCCTCTTTGACATGGGTTGCATGCAATGAAATGCCAAAGAAAAAGATACACCGCTCTCAGTACCAGAGGTACTGAGAAGAATGATATGCGCTCCAATACCAAGATTTTAAACCTTGAATCCAATACTTACCACCATTATAAATCAGATTTTCAATATGATGATAAAAATTACAGCATTTATATTGGGCAATACAATAAAATGAGCCCTTTTTTAATCTATAAACAGATTAGGTTTGGATTAATCAATTGTCATTTTTTTATTAAGTTGGTCAACATGAGAGACCACGATTTTTATCTTTGGCTGCAAGACTATACAACAATCGCACAAGTTTCTAGTTGAGAACCTTGATAAGAAATTGTAAGATGGCAAAATGATGAGTCTCAGTTGATCAAGCATTCCCCCAATCCAAGATTTGCCAACGAGGATGGTGTTGGAAGGCGGTGTGCAAATAGAACCTATTGAAGTAAATATTTGATATGCCTTATTAAATTACTAGATGAGAAAAAATCACAGATCAACTTATCCTTGTTTTCAGCTGACATATAACAGAATTGCATACATTAGAAGACCACTGATTGAGAAAGGACCCTCAGAGATCTCTTGTATTTTCTTGGATTGCGGCATGGGATAGATGTACCATGTCTACGAATTGTGAAAAATCGGTGGAACATTTATTAATTCATTGCACCATGGTGTACGGTGTACCAGATATGGACCATTTCTTTTTTTTTTTTATCAATCAGATATAGGCTCATTTCATGAATATATTTCGAGTTTGTTGGTGCTTCCCTAGAACTTGCAGAGAGCTTATGTGCACAAACTTCTTGCATCGTGAAGAAGGGCCTATTCAACGATGGTTGAATGCTTTGGGAGTGGGTTCTGATTACTATACTTTGGTGTACATGGAAGGTAGGAATAAATAGTATATTCAATAGGAAACAGACCTGTGTACTGGCTTACACATTAGCAGGGGAAGGTTGGCTCTCAGTGAACTGGTATCGTTATAACAGGTAGTCATCCTAATAGGTGTTGCTGTTGGGGATAGACGGGTTCTTGTAAATATATGTCTTCCCTTGGCATTGCAGGTTGTTAATGCCTAGGGGCTGTTGTATTTTTATTTTATTTTCATTCTAATAGAAACAATTCTGATTACTGATAAAAATTAAAATAAAAAACTAATAACCAAAAAGTTAAAACTAACATTAAAAAAATCGATAAATGAAAACACACAACATCTAGAAGTACTATCTACAATTCCACATATAATGTACATTTCATGATTTTACCTTCAGATAGATTAGTGCTGAAGGCCTTAATATTCACTAATTTTAAAAGGTAATCCACCAAAGCAATTCAATAAGGTGTTGAGACTGTGAGTTGACTCGATAGATGATGTTAAAATAATACATTTCTCCCCTTGTAAATCTTGTATAAGGGCAACCAAATACAATGGTTTGAGCTATGATTTGCAAATCTGCATATTAGTAAAAGAAGCGTAAGATCAATATAAAAATATATCCCGAAAGACGAGTTTTATGAACTAATTGAGCAGACAGAATCTGCAAATCAGAAATGGATTACAAGCAGGAACGAAAGTAAGAAACTGATTAAGGGAGAATAACAGGTTTGAAAAACTCTGAACCAACTAGTTTTTAACGATATGGAGCAACCATGAACAGGTTTGGAAAAGAAAAATCAAGAAACTGATTAAGGGAGAATAAAAAGACGATACAAAATAAAACAATGTCCAAATTAGATCAGAGAGCAGAAGCATCCAAATTAAGTGGTTCTCTAAACAGTTTGGGGATAGACAAGATAGGGAAGAAAAAAAACAGAAAGTAGCAATCTAAAACCTGAATTCTTTTAAAATAATAGAGTACCACCTTCAAATCGATGGTGATGATCGTTTTCATCAAAGATGAGCTTGAGATTGAACCAAAGATTAGAGATTGAGGGAGGCACACTATGAAAGAGATCAAAGCATTTTTATCGCAAATGCATATGAAATCTCACCGCATTGCTCCCTGTTCGAAGAGTTAAATTTTTATTTTTTTTGTAGTGAGAAAGAATTGATAACAACAATTTATTAAGAGAGTAAGAAGGAGAACGGGATCTGACCTTTGATTGATGAAGAACCCTAGCTCATACATGAAACACGATCGAGATCTGACCTTCAATTCAGTTCGGTTACCTTCGATCGAATCAAAACCCTAGATAGTTGGTAACGATTCGAAGAAAAAAAAAATACTTGGTAAGAATCCATTCAAAACCCTCTCGGTGATCTGACCAAAATGAGAGAAGAAGTCAGCTAATTTGGAACCAGATTGATAGAAGTACTAATCAGATTGGGAGAAGAAATGTAGCCAGATTTGAGCACCGATCAGAGCATTTCTTCGCCGGATCAGTTGAGAAAGATTAGGGTTTCATAAGTTTTGTAGAGGGAGAGAGGAGAGAGGAGAGAGGAGAGTGGAGAGAGGAGAGAGGAGTGAGAGAGAGAGTGGGGCTAGGGTTTAAATGAAAAGCAAATCACGGGGATTTGATGTATAAATCTAACTGTGGGTTGAATGGGTCGGCTCGTGGTCGGCCCAAATTCGACACCTGCCAACAGGGTTTGGTTATTATACCATGGTTTTAAGCGGTAGATTATTAGACTACCATGGTTTTAGGCAGTGGATTATTAAACTATTATTTTAAGCAGTGGTGTTTTTTAATATTGCTGCTGTGGTTTTTATATCATTTTCACGTAGTGACTGTAAAGTGGGCATCCACTAACGATTAACCCAAGCAAGGAGTAAAGAAATAGCATAAATAAATATCTAAAAGACTTACAATACCTACAAAGAGGTGAAAAAGCTAAAAAAATCATACTCAAAGTCGAACTACAGAAAAAGTAAGAGAATTTCCTCAGTCTAAAAACTACCAGTTCAGCCAAGTCCAACTATGAAATGAAGACTAACTTCATATGTAATGACAAGTAGATATTAGGTGGGTAAGTTCTCATACCATAGTCCAGACAACAATTTTAGAAGCCAGGAATTGTTGAGGCATGTTTAGGGTAAATTGAGACGTTATGGATCCACCAAACATCAAAAACTCTGATATGGCTACCCCAGTAAATAGAAAACAACAAATAAAGAAACTGCACAAAAACAAAAAAAATCCATTAGATCAAGCATACAATTTTAGGATAAAATTGTATTGAAGATAAGAGAGTAGGGCGAGCACAAAATCAATAGAGAAAGAGTTCAATATCAGAATAATTTTGGTATTGCATTGACCCAGAAGAAATTTATCATAGATAAAATGTTGGATGGAAAGAGAAGAAAGTATGCAATGAGAAGCCATTTTTAGGTAACCAAATGATAAGTAGTGAAATATGATGATATTTCACCCCTAAAGACCTACATTTAGCTATCCGATCCAAGCTATCTAATGAGATCTGTGAAGTTTTATGTGTTTCAGACAAATCTGATCATTAGATGCACTAAGGAGCATAAAAGAATACAAAGTCAACGAATACCAGAACGCTGAAGCAAAGGAGATGTTGGAGCTAAACTATTCTGGATAGTCAATCAATCGACCTCTTAGGTCGATGCATCGACATAACAAAAGAAGATTCGAATTCAAATTCGAATTCAAATCTGTCGATTGATCGACCACTTAAGTCGATAAATCGACCAAGTTCAAATTTCAAAACTTCGAACTAGAGAGATATTTAAGCAAAAATTTGAGGAATTAGTGGGGGATCTTTCGTTGTATTTTCTTTCTGCTTTAGTTTTCTAGGGTTTTTTTTTCCTTGCTCTTCCAGTTTTTGGTTATTCATTTTTTTTCTCTAGCTTAAGGATCTAAACTAGTTTAATTTCTATACTTTTGAAGACGGATTGTACCAAATTGGATTAAAGCTTTTGGGGATTTTGTTAAAGCTCTACACGATATTTTAATGTTTATTTCAACTTATTTTTCAATTATGTTGTTCATTTCCATTGTGTGTGGCTAGTTTCATTAAGGATGGGGATCTAATGAACCCCATCAGAGGTAATCATTCGTAATAATATAAATGTGTATGGGCTCTGATGTTATTATTTTTATGGATATAATCTGATTGCCATCTGAGATATGAGAGCTAATCATGCCCTGTGATCTCATATCTGCAATGGTAATACTATTCTAATTACTATCATCTCAAGGTAAATTCTATCATTTTCTAAGGTATGAGTATTAATCATACACTCATGGGTTGTTAATCATACATCTCCGTTATCTCAGATTAGTAGTGTAGATTTAAAATTCGAATTCAAATTCAAAAAAATTAGAAGTTTAAAATTTCAAATTTTGAATTCAAAAAAATTAGAAGTTTAAAATTCAAAAATTTTAAATTTAAATTTGAAATTCAAATTAAAAATTTGAAATCCAGAAATTCGAAATTCATAATCTAAAATTTTTGAAATTTGAAATTTGAATTTTTTTTTTTAAAAAGTGATTTTTTTTTTCAAATTTTAAAGTTTAAACATTTTTCAATCGATCGACCTAACCCCTCGATCCATCAAAGACTGCTTCGATTAATCGAGCCAAACACTCAATCAATCAAACAAAAATAAAATAAAAACACAAACAAATCAAAAAATCAATGCAGCTTGTGTGGTGTACTTGTTGAGGTGTATCAAACCATTGAGACCGTGAACCGTGTGTCTTTGTATGCACACGAGGTCCTCTAGAGAGAAATCTTTAGAACCTTTCAATTCTGAGATTGAGCGAACTTGTCGTTCGAATTGAAAAGAGATCAGAGCATGATGAGAAGCCAGAATTGAAATATTAATTCAATTCGAGATGATTGCAAATGGTCGAGAAGAACACTCACATGAAAATGAGGAAGAACCAACTCTGAGAGAGTTGTTTGCTCCAATAACCACAAACACCCCCTCTTACATCACATACCCCGCCACACCTGGTGGCAAATTTGAGATTCGTACAAATGTGATTCAAATCCTTCCAATTTTTCATGGCATAGATAGATAAGACCCGTACCAATACATTAAAGACTTCGTTGAAGTCTGTTCTTCAGTGTATCAAAACTTTAGTGAGGAATCTGTGAGATTGCGTTTGTTTCCTTTCTCTATAAAGGATAAGGCCAAAGTCTGGTTAAGTTCATTACCAACTGGATCTATAACCACCAGGAATCAGATGGTTAAGAAATTTTTGTCAAAATTTTTTCTAATGACTAAGACTAATGCCCTAAGACACGAAATAACTGATTTTGCACAAGATGACGAGAGATTTTATAAAGCTTGGGATAAGTTCATGGATCTCTTACTAAAGTGTCTACATCGTGGATTCTCAAAATGAAGATTGGTCTAATATTTTTACAATGGACTGGATCAGGCTAATCGGCATCTAATCGAATCAATGAACAGTAAAGGATTCCTTGGACTTAGGGGAAATGAATCCTATCAATTCTTGAAAAGTTGGCCGAAGATTCATAACAATGAAACTTCACGAAAACTTGAGATCAACCAATCAAGAATCAAGACCAAGCATGAAGCTCAACAAAGAAATGAGGATTGTATGTAGTAAAAGAAACCCCTGATCTCATGACAAAGATAGATTTCCTCACTCAACAAGTTGAGGAATTGAAGTTGAAGAAGAACGTGAGTATTGTGAATGTACAACCAGACCCATGTTCATATCGTGCAAGTCCAATGCACACATCTGATGGTTGCCCTTTAATACAGAATTACTCATAAGACCCTTGCGAACAATTGAACGTACTGAATAACTACGATCGAAATCAGGGAAATGTCTTCAATGAAAAAAATCTGAATAGTTGGAAATATCATTAAAATTTCTCATGGAAGCAAGGAAATCAAAAACCTCAAGCTAGAGGACAAGGGATAAATTTTTATCCAAATAAAAAATTTAACCAAGGACCACAACAACAGTTTGGTCAAGGGGCAATTTCAACAATAGAACTATGGAGGTGAAAACCAATTCCACCAAAATCAAAGTCAAACTGGACAACCCAAACAATCCAACCAGAATTTTCAATTCTCACAACCAATAGTGGGATATCAAAAACAACCCACACAGCAACTCATGGGTCAACCTGGTTTTGCGTAAAATTTCCCACCGCCTGGATTCAACAATCAACAAGGAAACGCTACGCAACGTCATCCTCAAAATTAATACCCTCAGAATGGGGATATATGAAAGTTCATCCAATCAAATACTTCTTCGATATCAAGGATAAAAACTCAAATTAGTCAATTGGCAACACTCTTATGTGAAAGAGATAAGAGATCATTTCCTAGTCAACCAATTCAAAATCCAAGAGGTGTCGAGCAGGCCTCGACCTCGTCACAGAAACAAAATCAATAACAAAACAAAGCAATCACAATGTTGAGATCTGGAAAGTAAATTGATAACAAAGTGGAATTGCTAGAAAAGGATGAGAAGTCTGAACTTGAGGATAAAATTGAGACGAATGAGGAAGTTGAAGAGGTGGAACAAAAGAAAATGATTGAAGAAAAGAACGAGAGAGAAAAGAATTTCGTGCCCAAAGGCCCATATCCTCAAAGGTTAATGGAACCAAAGAAAAATCGTGATCAGAAAGGGATCATTGAAATGTTCAAGTAGTTAAATATCAATATCCCCTTCCTAGATGTCATTCTGCAAGTATCGACATACGCAAAATTTTTAAAGGACTTGATTACAATCAAAAGGAAGACTAACGTCCCGAAGAAAGCTTTCTTAGCAGAGCAGGTGAGTTCAATATTGCAAGCGAGACTTTCAATTAAATACAAGGACCCTGGTTGTCCTACAATCTCAATCATTATAGGGGAGAACCGCATCGATCAAGCACTTTTATACCTTGGAGCAAGTGTTAATCTGTTGCCGTACTCTATTTACAAGGAACTTGAGCTAGGCGAACTGAAGCCCACAGCAATGACCCTTCAGCTTGTTGATAGGTCAATCAAAATTCCCAGGGGAATAGTAGAGGATGTCCTTATTAAGGTGGACACTTTCTACTTTTCAGTTGACTTCGTTGTCTTTGACACCGAAATCATTCCCAATCTGAAAAATAATGTTCCGATAATCCTAGGAAGACCTTTCCTAGTAACATCGAATGCACTAATTAATTATCGAAATGAGCTAATGAATTTGTCATTCAGAAACATGACCGTAGAACTGAATATCTTCCACATTACGAAGCAACCTGTTGAAGATGAGGAACATACACAAGTATGCATGATTGATAGTATTGTGGAAAATGCATTCTTTGTTTTGGAATATGAGGACCCTATAAAGGCCTATCTAGCCCATTTCGGTAAAAATTTCGATGTGGATCACATGATCTACGAAGTTAATGAGATGTTAGATTCTACACCACTCTTGGGAGACAATGAATGGCAACTGAAAGAGGTGGCTAAGGAGGAAGAAAGGAAGGAATCGTCAAGAGAAGAGGAGAAATCAAAGCTAAGCTTTGCAACGCTCTAGCTACATTTCAAAGATGTATGCTAAGTATATTTTCAAACATGGTGGAGAGATTTCTGTAAGTCTTCATGGATAACTTATCAATTTATGGGGATAGTTTTAGTAAGTGTCTGCACAATCTATCTCTAGTTCTTGCGAGATGTCAGGAAAAGAATCTTGTTCTAAATTAGGAAAAATATCATTTCATGATACAAAGTGGCATAGTCCTTGGACACATCATATCATCCAAAGGCATTGAGGTGGACAAGGCGAAAGTAGATCTAATTTCAAACCTTCCACCACCGAGAATTGTCAGGGGGATTAGATCTTTCTTGGGGCATGCCGATTTTTACCGACGATTTATCAATGACTTTAGTAAGATTGCAAAGCCTCTATGCAACCTACTTGGAAAAGACGTCCCATTTTTCTTTGACGAGAAGTGCCTAAAAGCTTTCGAGGTAATCAAAGCTAAACTTGTTCAAGCTCCAATAACCCAATCTCCGGATTGGAATTTACCGTTTGAGATAATGTGTGACGCATCTCATTATACAGTGGGAGCAATATTGAGACAAAGGGTGGAGAAAATTCTACACGTAATTTACTATGCAAGTCGCACTTTGAATGATGCACAGTTGAATTATTCCACCATGGAGAAGGAACTCCTAGTAGTAGTCTTTGCGCTAGATAAATTTCGATTCTATTTATTGGGATCAAAGGCTGTAGTGTTTACGAATCATGCGACTCTTCGCTATCTCTTTGTGAAGAAGGATGCAAAAGCTCGTTTGATCAAGTAGATTTTGATCTGGAAGTTAAAGATAAGAAGAGATCTGAAAATGTAGTGGCTGACCACTTATCTCGAATTATTGTTGAAAAATCTGATGATCTGGTTCAGATTTTGGAAAATTTTCCCGATGAGAAATTGTTTGCCATCGACCATGCACCATGGTATGCGGCCTGATCAACTATTTGGTGACGAATCAAGTACCACAACATTGGAGCAAGAATGAGAAAGTTGTTTTTCTTGCACGGGCGAAGCAATATTTTTTTGAGGATCCATACTTGTTTAAATATTGTCCCGATCAGATAATCAGGAGGTGCATTCCAGAATCTGAGCAATCAAAAATTATTTCAATCTGTCATGAGTTGTCCTGTGGAGGACACTTTAGCTCTAGAAAAACTGTCACCATGATCCTCCTGAGTGGATTTTACTGGCCGATAATTTTCAAAGACTGTCACCAACATTACATTTCATGCAACAACTGTCAAATGTTGGGCAGAATTTCAAAGCGAAATATGATGCGTTTAAATCCAATTCTCGAAGTCGAGATGTTTGATGTATGGGGAATATATTTCATGGGTCAATTTCCGAATTCCTTAGGAAATCTATATATTCTCGTTGTTGTAGACTATATTTCACAGTGGGTAGAAGCCAAAGCTTGCAAGACAAATGACCACAAGGTGGTCATCAAATTTCTGAAAGAGCAAGTTTTCTCACGATTTGGAGTTCCAAGAATCATCATCAGTGATGGTGGAAAACACTTTTGCAATAAAGTGTTTGCTCACCTAATGAAGAAGTATGGTGTCACGCATAAGGTCACCACACTATACCATCCTCATACAAGGGACAAGTTGAAGTTTCAAATCGGGAGCTTAAATGAATTTTGGAAAAGGCAATTAAGCCAAACCGAAAAGATTGGTCGTTAAATTTAGATCACGTTTTATGGGCTTATCGAACAACGTACTAAGCTCCCATCGGAATGTCTCCCTATAGGATAGTTTTTGACAAAGCTTGTCACTTACCCGTGAGCTTGAACACCGAGCATATTGGGCCATCAAAGCATTGAGCTTTGATTTAGAAAAGTGGGACACTAGAGAAGTGTGGAAATTGCTGAACTAGAAGAGATCAGAGTTGACGCTTAGATTGTGCCAAATCATACAAGGACCGCATAAAGTGTATCCATGATCAGTCAATCCTAAGGAAATCATTTACTGTTGGCTAAAAGGTACTGCTTGATAACTCAAAGCTCCATTTATTCCCGGGCAAACTTAAAACCCGATGGAACGGTCCATTCCAGGTCAATCGCATAGTTCCAAATGGGGCAATTGAAATCAGTAACCCTCGGAATAGCAGTAAATTTCAGGTCAATGGGCAACGGGTGAAACCGTTCCTAGAAAATACCATTGTGGATTTGGATGAAGTTGTATTAAGTGATCCAGAGCAATTGGGATGAAATGGAAAGTTTGGAAGGTCGGGCTAGCGACACTAAATTTAGCGCTCCTTGGGAGGCAACCCAAGTTTGAAAAATATTCATGAAAAAAAAAAAATTTGATTGTCAATCGATCAAGGTACCCTCGATCAATCGACATTTACGAAAATGCATGCACATGGATGTGTTGTGCATGACATTTATTATCATGACTTTTGAGATTGATTTCTTTAATGTCGATCAACCGATGTTTTCATTCGATTAACCGGCTTTGTCCTAAATCAAAGCGTCGCATGTTTTCCAAGGTGACTTAATTGTCAAGTATTTTCGAACATTAAGCGACTGACATATGTTGTCTTCGATCAATCGACCTATATGGTCGATTAATCGACTTTATGGAAAGTCGTTTCAACTTTTCAATAGCCACGGAGAATTAGTTATCACACCTTTGCAATGCCTCGGGAAGCGAATGTGTGTCAGGATCGATTGATCGACCCTCTGTTCGATGCATCGATATTATTCAAAACGCGTACGTTTTCTTGACGTCATTATGACGCCTCTTTTCGATGAGGACCTCGATCAATCGACTATATATAGGTCGATTGATCGAGGTAAAGCAATGCGATTGTAGTGCAGAGCGCCTCTGTACTTATTTAAGGAAGAAAATTCCTTCCCTTTTCTCATTCGCTCTTGCACTCCTAGTCTTCTCTGAAATTCCTTTGACTCTTCTGACATTCTCTGCGATGGTGTCATCATCATCTGCATGACTCCCTACTCGACCACAAGGGATAGTCCAAGAATGACCCAGAGGTCGCTTCGCAAGCAAAGAAATTTCATCAGAGTACGTCTTCGATATGCCTTTTTTCCACGGGATGCCTGAGTGGGCAATCTTAATCGCGTACATAGCCGCTCTCAACCTCCATTTCTTAATGGCTCCACCATCAATCAATGTTTCAGAGCGTGTGGTCCGCTTATTCTATCAAAACATGAAGTGAAAAAACGCATCGAATGAAGATAATGACGATGCCCATTTCACCGTCTCCATCAACGGTTGGGAAAGGAAGATTTATCCGGAGACAATCGCAAATGTGCTTAACATTTCTTCAAAACGTCCACAGGACCACCCACTTAGAGAAGAACTTGATGCTGCCCAAAGAGCGATGATTGATGATATGTGTAATGGCATATATACCTCAGGAAATGCTACCAAACGATCGGCTCTTCTGCGCGATATTTTATTCTGGGATATTGTCATTTGCTCAAATATTTGCTCCAGAAGTCATGTGTCAGAACGAACTGGACCTCGGGTGAAAGCCTTGTACGGTGGTTATAAAAATTCGTGGATCAATGTGCCATGGTTTTTACATGATTCGAAGTGGCGATGTCATGACGAAATTGTCAATCCACCCCCTGGAGATGCCGCACATATATTTTCCCCCTTTGGTGATGTAACTCTTACATCACCTAGGTTTTCCCTTCTACCTAGATGATAATATTGGGGATCTCCAATATTATCATTATGGGGCAATGCAGTGGAAGAGAAGTATGCGTCTTTTGGGAAATCCTCGAAGAGAAATACTTGATGAAGCTGGCAATGTCTAAGCCCAACCTCCTCCTCATGCTCAACCAGCACGTCAATGACGTCGTGTGCACCAAGAAGAACCTACCGAACCCGACCAAGGCCGAAATGTGGGAGTATCCCTTGAAATCATACAAGCTCATATCAACTCCTTGATCGATGAGCAGAAGCGACAGAACAATCAAACTCTTCGTCGAAGCCGCTATAATCGATCCTTCATGCATCAACTGGGACAACGATTGTGGCCTGATGGCTATGACGAGATGAGAGCTCGTGCACGACAGGCAGAAGAAGGAGAAGATGATTAGAGTTAGGATTTCTTTTCTCAATGTTTGTTTTAGTTTTAGAATGTTTAATTTTAAGTTTGTTTAGGATTAGGATTTCTATTTTCAAGTCAGTCTAGGATTAGGAACTTTTGGTGTGACGTAATCAAAAGAAATCAATGAAAAAAACTCCATTTTTGATCAGTATTTTGGGAAATATTCAAACAGTCGATTAATCGACTCAATATCTCGATTAATCGACTTTCAGAAAATAGAGCAAAATCGTCTCTACTCAGAACTGAATTTATAAAAACTCGATTGATCGAGCTACACTGTCGATCAATCGAGAGTTTATAAAGTTAAAAACATTAAATGCATGTTGACTTTGATAACTAATCGATCGAGCAACCTTTGTCGATCAATCGATTGAACAATTTTCTTGAAAAATATTTCCGAAATCTTTAGAATTTAGAAGTTGAGTGTTTTAGGACTCTTGTTTCTCCTTGGTAGGACTCTTTTAGATGGTTTAGAACTCTTTCTCTATTTATTTCAAACACCCAGAGGATTTTACAACTTTGTCATCATCAATCAATTTTCTCCACTCTCCTCAAGCATCAATGGCCGGAAGAAACTATCGAACTCGTGCAATCATACAGAGTATGGAAGAAACCACCAGAAAGAGGGTGCGATGTAACAAATCACCGGTACCGTTGGATTTCAACAATATGGAGATGGTGGACCTGGATCCAGTGTCTACTCCGCTATGGGAAGAGCCAGCGCGAAAAAGACTAATCGTTCAAATCATTGCAAGCAAATCATATAGGATGATGTCGAGATGATTGATTTGGATTCACCTTCCCCACTAGCCAAATCACTATTGCACACCCCTTCATCATCATCCCCGCAACCACTCACACCGCCTCCTCCTTTACCAACACCACGCCGCAATCAATTAGTGGCGTTCATTCCAAGACCCCGCAAGCGATCATCGACATGGTTCCTTCGAAAATTTGGGCCCAGTTGTACCCCCCTCCTAAAAATCCAGATTTGTCAACAAGTAGCATAGTCGACCCATCCACTCCGCCTCCCCTTGATGTCACTCCGGATTCCTCCAATCCTGGTCGTATCACCGAAGCAATGTGAAATTTCTCTTTTCCAAAACCGAAGTCAGGGCCAAGAAATAATGCCGATGTTTAAAGAAGTTGAAAAATCTTTAGGTTGTTTTAGAATTTCTTTTATTTTATTTCATGCTTTATGTTGTTTTTTTGGCTAATTTCTATGTTTAGGTAGATTTAGGACTTAGTAATTTCTGTTTTTCAATAAGTGTAATTAACACCGTTTAATTAATAAATTTCTTTTTGTTCAAATGATGCTTTTCACATTCTCTTTGCCTCTTGGTCTATAAGTATTTTGATCCAGGTTTGGGGGTATCCCTCAATTTTCGTACAATGGGGACATTGTACAAATTTGGTTTGGGGGTAGTAAATGCGTTATTCTTGTTTTTGTTAAAAAAGAAGAAAAAAAAAAAGACAGAGAAATTCGGATTTAGTCGATCAGTCAAGCTATATGCCTCAATCAATCCACTGAACACTTTGAAGTCCATTTTTTATTTTTCAAAGCATTTTCTAATTGATTTGTGGAATTTTAAATTGTTATGCAATCTCACTTTAAGAATATTAAGTGCCATATTTGATCATTGCTATTATGAAAGAAAAATTCAATGTGGGGATTAGTATAAAAATATGAACCCACCTCTAGAAGTCATGATGCTTAATTCATTTCGGAAATCTAAACATCAAGAAATTTATCTAAAATTGTGAACTTAAGGATCTTAGTGGAGATTAAACCCGGTGAGCTTTAGAGCCAATTCCGCGTCCTTGATAAGAGTTTACATAAACCCGGAGTTATCTTTGAATACGACTTATCTTGGCATAATCTCATATGTTTCACTGACTTGTGATTTTGCATGACATTATAATTTATATCATTGTGCTAGAACGTATCATATTTGTGCTTGAGAGAAGTAAGCAAGGTCATCATCTTTTGAGGACATGATTGAAGGCCACCTTTGACTCGTTTGTGCTTAAAATATCCGATCTCATATAAATTTATCTTTCTCGCACCCTTTTGAGTTTATTGAAAAATTTGCCTTTATACATTCTTTGATAAGTCACGTCAATATTTACCCATTCACCAGAAAACTCAGTCTTACCCGTTTTATTTCTGAGAAATTAGGAATGGGAGATGAGAATGAAAGAAAAGAGAGTAAGTGAAAAAGATCGAGTAGTGGTATTTCAAGAGAAGAAAATTTGAAAAATAAAGAAAACTATAAGGTGTTTCAAGAAAATGAAATTCAAAATAGGAGATAAGCGTGAGAAAAGAAAGTTAAGAAAAATAGAAAAACATTGAAAAAATAAATAGTCAGAGATTTTTAAAAAAAGGGCGAAAAGTTAGTTCGTTTTCTAATTTCTCAAAAAATTTGAATCCTAATTTCCCTTTCTTTCTTACCCTTACTTGAGCCTCATTACAATCCTATAAAAGACCTTCATGATCCAATCTTGTGTTGGTAACTGTCATGTGGAGAGTGAATATACAATACATATGATGCTTGATATGACATGCATGGAAAATACAAGTATTTTTCTATAAGATTCCTTTTTATTTATTGATTACATCGTGTTTCTCTTGTCATGTGAGATCTTTTATTCGCTTTGTATTGATCTCTCACATGTGTGTGAAAATATACCCATCATCGGAATATTTATATTTTGAGAGTACACCTATTGTGAGATTTGAGTCAAAACATAAATCTATACGGTTCACAAATAAGATAAATTTTAAGATAATTAGAATTCGGCCTGATAATCACACTTGACACATCTAAAGATGGGTGATGAATTTGTCTGTAAATCGAAGCATTGCACTGACTTAACTAATTATCAATGAGAATGGCATGACATGCGTATTTAATAATGAGAAATTACATGATAAAGACAATTAATAAATTCCACGAAAATTAATTATAGGAAATGTCTTGAAGTTTGTGGGTAACTTCATTGGAAACCCTCAGGAGACAAAACTCCTCCACTAGGGATCACCTAGTGGTTTAAAGGCTTATTGCATACGCTAAATGCAATCGCGCTCCCTACGAAAGTGGCATTTATTGATTACTTTAAGATGATAGTTTATTTATCAGTTTACTTATTTTCTCCTTTGCTCCAGGACTAGTAAAGTGTAGTTTTGGGGGTGTGATGAGTAGTGAAATATGATGATATTTCACCCATAACGACCTACATTTAGCCATCCGATGAAAGCTATCTAATAAAATCTGCGAAGTTTTATGTGTTTCAGACAAATTTGGTCATTGGATGCACTAAAGAGCATAAAAGAACACAAAGCCAACTAACACCGAAACACTGAAGCAAAGGAGATGTTGGAGATAAACTATTTTGGAGAGTCGATCAATCGACCTCTTAGGTCAATGCATCGACATAACAAAAGAAGATTCGAATTCAAATCTGTCGATTGATCGGCCACTTAAGTCGATCAATCGACCAAGTTCAAATTTCAAAACTCCGAACCAGTGAGATATTTAAGCAAAAATCTGAGGAATTAGTGGGGGGTCTTCTCTCGTTGTATTTTCTTTATGCTTTAGTTTTCTAGGGCATTTTTTTCCCTGCTCTTCTAGTTTCTGCTTATTCATTTTTTTTCTCTAGCTTAAGAATCTAGACTAGTTTAATTTCTGCACTTTTGAAGACGGATTGTATCAGATTGGATTAAAGCTTTTGGGGATTTTGTTAAAGCTTTGCACGGTATTTTAATATTTATTTCAATTTATTTTTCAATCATGCTGTTCATTTCCATCATGTGTAGCTAGTTTCATTAAGGATGAGGCTCTAATGAACCCCATTCGAGGTAATTCGTAATAATACAAATGTGTAGTGAATATGTTAGATTCTTTTATGGGCTCTGATATTATTATTTCTATGGATATAATCTGATTGTCATCTGAGATATGGGAGTTAATTATGTCCTGTGATCTCAGATCTGCAATGGTGATTCTATTTTAATCACTGTCATCTCAAGGTAAATTCTACCACTATCGAAGGTGTGAGTGTTAATCATACACTCATAGGCTGTTAATCATACATCTCCGTGATTTCATATTGGTAAAGTGGAATTTATCCAGAGATTTGATTCTGAATGCTATATGAGGTGTGAGTGTTAATCATACACTCATGGAATGTTAATCATACATCTCTGTGATCTCTGATATGTAATTTAGAACTCATGTGTATTCGGGTCTCGTGCTTGCACATAGACATCTTTTGAAAATCTTATATCTTAATCCACAAATTTGTATTGCAGGAATGATAAACCTACAATGGGAGAATTTAGTATCTCAATCCTTATCTTTCATTATCTATTTAAATTCCAATTTATTGTTAGTGTTTATCTTATCCACCAAACTCTCATACTCTTTAAACTAGTAAATACTATGATAAATCTGTGGTGATTTTTTTGGTTAGTTGCTATTTTACTTTCTAATTTTCTGACCAATCCTCGTGAGAACGATCTCGTACTCTGCACCTACTATCTGCAAATCAATTCGTGCACTTGCGAGTACAACTCAATTAAAATCACAACACCAGATTTAATCTCCACTTGAAGAAACACATACACATATTCAATATCCATTGCAGAAACCCCAAAATAATCGTATTTGCATCATTCTTTTAAACCCATTTTTTCAGCCATTCTAGAGCCTTTATCTAAAAAATTCTCTAATATAAAAAAGTTGGAAAATCTTTACATTACCAAACTTATTTTTCCAATGATGCTAACAACGTGGAAAACATTTGGTTTTTCTGGATCAACTCTTCTTATATGAGGAATATTAAATCTCTAAAGAACTTTTTACTATTGGAAGCTATCATAAATTTATTTCTTGTTTCATTCCAATTATAAAAGCTCCATGTTCAGAGTCTGAAAGATTTCAAGTTTTGCAAGACATCTACTCTATCTCCTCTACGAAAGCCCCGACAGCCGTGATAGGTGATTTTATTGCAATGCGTGCTCTCTCCAGCTGAGAAATCTGGAGGCAAGCACTCAAGCTCCTTATCGAAGGCCAACTTCAGAGACTCACACAATTCGTTGGGTCTCATCGATGTTGGGTTTCAAGGCAACATATTCACATGGTGTAACAATCAATGAGAATTTCCTTAGACCATAGCCCTATAAAGGTTGATCTCTGTGTTAACGCTGATTTTCCTCCCAAACCATTAAGTTCCAAAATTCTTAGAGATTGTGACGAATTCTTGGATGCAATAATATGAACTTTTAATGAGAATACCATTTGTAACTTCCAAGTCAACTTGACGATTCAATAATCCGAGAGTTTGAACTCATTAACTTGGCACTTCGGCAGCTAGCACCACTTTACATCATCATATATTTGGACTTGAGACCATAATTTGCTTACAATGAGAGGCACCAAATCGGCAAGACATTAAAAAATGACTAGTTATATGAGCTTGAGACCATGATCTACTTTTAAAGTTTTATGCAATACCCAAATCACGTGGCAGATGAAAAGTAAGATGATTACATGGACAATTCATTAGTAGCCAATGTGGTAACTGGTGATCATATTGATATAGAATCTCAAGCTCAAAATAGAACTTGTTGGCAAACAAATTGAAGGTTACCTTTGCATTACTTACAAAACTCAAAATATTTAAACCCATAAACATTACATATTGTAGCTACCTACAAAGAGTGTGATCAATGAGAAGAAGTTATTATACCCAAGCCAAACAGAAATCTGATTTGCATATAAATCATAAGATACTAGTAAATAGTACAAGACAAGAATGAAAGGAAAAATATGCATAAACTATTAACAACAAATGCATTCCTAGCATCTTGCAAAATGGTAAGAATACCTTTATACCAGATTCTTCTAATCAGAGCAACTTCAATTAATGTTTGTACTGTTCCATCTGCTTCACCCATAGATCTGCAAACTCACAGAACAAAATTTTATGATTTTAGTTAGCCTAGTTTCCAGAGACCAGTTCATAGAAGGTTTGAATAAAGAAACTTGATAAAACATCGTAAAGCTCTAGAGATTAATAGTGACAAGCTCCGCCCAAAAAGCACTTCAACTCCCCAACCCACTCCCTGCTATAGAAGTTTTATCTACTCTAGTGGGCTCATTTTTCACTTAAACATCTCCCTATCAGCAAAAAATGGGAGGAGAGCTAGTTTAACAAACGTGCTTTAAGTTGAAGAGCCGCTTTTAGGCCCGGAGGAGCTAAGCCAAATGTATCCAAATGTGCTTCAAGTCCCTATAAACTCAATTGCATGACACCATTAATTATAAACCCTAAAAACCAAAAAAATATAGCATCATTCCAGTTCCATCCAATACATCATTAAGAAACGCAAATTTCAAACACCTAATTTACTACCAGTATAATCTTCACCAACAACTCTCAAATAAAGCACTGATCAAGGTATAGGGGCCGGAGCTTGAGAAACTTTATAGACCAAATTAGGTTTTTTTTTTTTTTGATAGGTAACTTAGATAGATTTTCGAATTCAACCCCATCGGTGACTTCCTTTATACTCTATATACACTAGTTCCATAAGGATGCATTCAGCATTGGACTACACTATCAATATAAATCTTAAATGTTCCATGGTCCCAAAATCATTACTGATTCATCCTAATAAATATCATCACTTACACACTTTTCAATAATAATTTATTTTCCAGTGATGATCCATCAAAAAAAAATTGATTGGATTATAGGATCACCTGATTGGTTTATTGTTGGGCTATTGCACATTGAAGAGGTCATCGATCAATTGTACAATCACATTGGTAAACAAAATGATTTATGATTATAGATATGGAGCTTCACCACCATTGATGGTGCTTAGCAATTCCTCAAATGGTTTTCCAATGTTCTCAAAGCAACACCCGTAAAATACAGCATTGATCAAATCATTCAAATAGAAAAGAATTGATCTGGATCTATCAAATTGAAGTAAAAATAATAATAATAAATAAATCTAATTTGGCAAATTAAAAAATAGGGGGATTTGGAAACCCTAACCTCTAAAAGAATCTCGAAAAAGCGGATCCCGGTGCTGAAAAGTCAGGAGAAATGATCGATCGGGAGCCGTCCGATGAGGAAGTGGGAGAAGAGAAGAGAAGAGATCGATCGGTTGCCTGCAAATATTCTTCAATCCGTTGCGGTCAGTTGGAGAGAAGCAGATGCTTCAATCTGTTTCAGAGAGGCCAGATTTGATCAATTCTGTTCTGTGAGAGAGAGGCTCGTGCAAATGGGTTTCTTGTGCAAATGGTTGCTTGTGCAGATGGGTTTCGAAGATTGGTTTCTTACGTAGATGGGTTTCGATGAGAGGCCAGATTTCGATCGATTCCGTTCGGTGAGAGAGAGGCTCATGTAGATGGGTTTCTCGTGCAGATGGGTTTCGAAGTGTTGATGATTTTTTCTCGCTGATGTGTTTCGATGTTTTTTAAAGGAATTTTCAGGACTCTTAGTTAAGACGTTGAAAGGAGAGGGGAGTAGAGGACTCTTAATCTTCTAGCATTGATAGACGTGCGAGGAGAAAGAAAAAACATAGTGGCGCGAGTGGTTGGCACTCTGGCGTTTGAGTTTAGATTTCAGTGGCGTTGGCCAAACCGCTATTAATAAGGCCCACTGAAAACACTTAATTTTGTAGTGAATAAATATTTTTTTAATCTAAATTTTTTTTATTAAAAACTAAATATTAAAGTGAATATTTATAATTAAAGAGACATTTAAGTGCAAGACTTTATTAGTTATTTACAAGAATATGGAGAAAATTTAGAAAAGTAACTTTAAAAACATAGTGGCGCGAGCGGTTGGCACTCTGGCGTTTGAGTTTAGATTTCAGTGGCGTTGGCCAAACCGCTATTAATAAGGCCCACTGAAAACACTTAATTTTGTAGTGAATAAATATTTTTTTAATCTAAATTTTTTTATTAAAAACTAAATATTAAAGTGAATATTTATGATTAAAGAGACATTTAAGTGCAAGACTTTATTAGTTATTTACAAGAATATGGAGAAAATTTAGAAAAGTAATTTTAAAAGTGGTGATTTTAAAATTTTTCCCAAGCATCAAAATAATAATAAAATAAATAAATAAATTCATCATGCTTTTGACTGGAGATATGTGGAGACAAATGATATTCAATCACTAGAGAAGTGGCGTAATTTCACATACTATTGGGTTAGGCTTAATTACAATCTGTGAACATAGGCACCATTGCGGAACAACGTAAATTTGCCGTAATTCTGTGTGATTGATTTACGTTTCTTTTTTCTTTCTTAAGAATGACGAGATATTAGATTTATCCTTGGAAAAAAAATAAATAAATAAATAAGAGGCCGATTACCAACCACTCACTAATATATAACATGATGTTTAATCTCACATCGAATATTCATAGCTTTATCTATCCTCTTATAAGATAGTGAGTAGTCGATATTTAAAAGTTTTAAAACTTCTATCTTTTTTAAAGAAGAGGTTCTTTAGAAGTGTATTTTCAAACAAGTGTCTTTCCAAAGTTTTTTTAGAAGTAGTATCTTTCAAAAGAAGTATTTTTCTAAAGTGGTGTCTTTTTCGAAAGGATGCCTATAACCTCTTCATAAGAAAATGATACATTAACACACCACTTAATTTTCTATTTAAAGTGCAATATTTAGTGTTTAGCTAGTATTATCGGATTCGCCAAATCCATCACAAGAATACAATGTCGATTCGTTATATCCTGGACCAAGTTTGCTGATAACTTGTTGGTAATCACTTTTTCGAAGTGGTAGGGCAAATATTAGTTTATAAGAAAATGATATTTCTTGTGCCTCAAACTGATTACCCGTATTATTTTGGGTGAACATTTTTCAATGGGACATCCGCTGTTAGCCTATTCGTTTTGAGATGGATGTCCAAATTTATCATAATCCATTACCCTTTTTTAACTTTTTTTTTTAGAAAATACCCCTTTTTTAACTTGATATAACTTTTAAGATAGCTGGCATATTGAGAGTAGATAATCCAAGCATGATACCAAAGTTACAGCACTTTACATCCACAAAACTTATTCTTTTCAGTAGGTGGCGAAATTTCCATTCAAACTCCATGTACACAGTTGAAACATGTAAAGATGTGGGGTAAAGTAGAGACAGAGCCCACCTACATTTAAAGCAAGTACTAGAGACACATACATGAAGTTACATGCAGAGAATAAAGACTGACAAAACATCTACTTTCATGCCCAAGAAAGGAAAAGCTATAATTTCACTCTCAAGACTTGGATTTGAAAGGAATGGCCCTGATCACAATCTGATGGTAAATAGCTGCCAGCGCAGCTCCAATGAAGGGCCCCACCCAGAAAATCCACTGCAAAAGTTCAAAGAAAACAGCAATCGGATCCACCCAAAATCATCATCATATATGAAGAAAGTATGCAGGATTTATCAACTTTATTCGCCATGTTTCAACTTTCAACCAGATTACAACATTTTCTATGGAAAAGGGGTTCTTAGTTCAGCCCATAATTATCAAAATTGATTTGACTCTCTGGGATGCAAGTTTACCGAACCCGAATTTTTGGGTTTTCGGTTTGGTACACCCCAAACCGAAACCCATTTGGTTACTTAGTTTTTTCAGGTTTTTTCAGTTTTGCCACCCTAAACTGAAACTGAACCCGAACCGAATTGTGGTTCAGTTCGGTTACAATCGGTTTTCAGTGCGTACCGAAAACCAATTGTAACTGAAACCGGTTCAGGAGCCTCGGTTTTCGGTTCTATTCAAAGCTTGCATCCCTACCTCCCTCCACCAAGGATCAAAATTTCGCTGAAATTACTAAAATTTCGGTCCAAAATTTTGGTTTGGGTCCCCACAGAAACCGAAACGAAATCCAAAAATTTTGATCCTTGCCTCCACTACCAAGACTCGTCCCAAGCTATGGTACCAAACTCCTGTTCAAATAAGGAAATGGCCAAATTGTTTCAATCGGTGGGTTCAAGGGATCATCTCAATCCATTATCCAAGGGTATTTTAGAAATATGTCTTCAAGCTTAACATCTAACGTCTTTGTGGTGGGACCCAATTTATTATTTTGGAAGTATTAGAAGGCTATAGTACCTAAAAATCAAGTCTTGACTTTTGGTAAAAAACTTAATGGTACACGGAACTTAAAGGTGATGAGATTCGTGAAAGTCAAATCTTAAGGAGATGCCTAGGGTCAGCAGAAAGAAATGGAAAAACTCACGTGGTCGTCCCATGCATGATCTCTGTTGTAGATGATGGCTGCTCCAAGACTTCTAGCTGGGTTAATTCCAGTTCCCGTGATGGGGATGGTTGCCAGATGTACAAGAAACACTGCAAACCCAATTGGCAGGGGAGCCAAGATCTGTTCATTCAACAACAACAACATCAATCAATTAAATTTGGGGGAAAAATTGGGGATTGTAAAAATTAGACTAAATTATTAAAATTTATGAAAAAAATTTTATGTTTAACTAATTTAAAGTCCAATAATGTCTTTAAATAATTAAAAAAAAGTGTACTATTCATCAAATAAATAACTAAACAAGTGTACAATATAATATAAAACATTACGAAATATAATTTAAGCATGTATCACAATGATAAAAATGTAGAAAATTTTGGAAAAGTTACCAATCTAGCGAATATTCAACAAAAGTTCCGTAGACCACCTATTCCGAGAATTTTTCAAAATTTTGATAAATTCGGAGAATTTTGAATTAATCAATAGTAATCAGTAATAAATTTAATTCGTCTGCACCAGACTACAAAGGAGAATTAACTCACAGGGACGTGGGAATCCCTGGCACTTCTCTTGGCATCAGTAGCAGAGAAGACGGTGTAGACCAGGACGAAAGTGCCAACGATCTCGGCGCCTAGGCCGTCACCCTTGGTGTAGCCGTGGTTCACCGAATTTGCACCTCCGCCAAGTAGCTCATAATTGCTGGACTTTTCGAAACCCTTCACCACCCCGGCCCCTGCTATGGCCCCCAAGCACTGCATCACAATGTAGAAGATGGCTCTCGTCAGCGAAAGTTTTCGAGCCAAAAATAGCCCAAATGTTACTGCCGGGTTTATGTGACCACCTGCACATCACCAAAGGTTTTGTATTAATTTTGATTTATCTAATTTGGGTAACTAAAGATGAAAAGGGGAAATGAAAACAAATAAGAGTTTGCCATTAGCATTTATTGATAAATCTGGGCATCTTATTATAGGGCTCGAGAGACAGGGATGTGTGACTAAACTTCAAACACATGTTGGCAGGTCTGCAGAAATCGAATGGGCCTAACTCAACTTACAAAATCAGCTTGTAAGGTATTAAATATATCTATTCAAGTTCTCAACCCACAAAAATTTAATTAGAAACAGTTGATACATGGAACAACATCCTTTTCTCTTCTTTATTCCTTTTGTTTGCTCTGTTTAGTGAGAGCTAAAATAAAAATGGAAAAGAAAATATAATAGAAATCCAACGGGCCCTAACTCAATCTCACAAAATTAGCTTGTAAAGTGAGGTTTGCCCTAGATATAAAAAACCCAAGAAGGGCATGCCCACAAACGATGTTGGACAATTCCAACAGCAAACACAGTCAAACATTTACAGACTGATAGCAGCTACAAGCTTTAAAAAAAATAACCGTACAATATTATTTAATATAAAATATATATATTTAAAAAAAAAAAAAAAAAAACCATGCAGATTCAGTGAAAAGTTCTATACCAGATATCCCAGCAGTACAGTAGACGAGAGCAAAAATCATTCCTCCAAAAGCCCAAGCGATTCCCTGTATTCCGACGCTAGCGCACATACTATCAGATTTCTTGACGCCCATCACCGTCAAAATAGTAATGTATAAAAACAGAAACGTGGCCATAAACTCGGCGATTCCGGCCCTATAGAAAGACCACGACTGTAGCTCCCCCGGCTCAAACAGCGGCGCTGGCGGAGGCTCTTTGTAGTCCTTATCTTCAGTGCCTTGCGCCGCTGTGCCGATCGGTTGCCTCTCCGTAAACTTGTTGGCACCCAGCCTCACATCCTCCTCTTTGCCCTCCATCTCTCTCTCTCTCTCTCTCTCTCTCTCTCTCTCTCTCTCTCTCTAGCTTGTTTCTTTTATATTTTGTTCAAACAATTTTTATAATGGATGCTCTCACTGTTAGCGAGGTGTGTGGTTTTATAGAGTAACTGAGCGCATGAGGTGGTCCACACCTCAAATACTAAATTAATGTTTTTTCGGATAGATAGCCGTTGCGACTTGTTTGCAACGACCGACCATCTGCGGTGCTCATTGTCTTACTTTTTAAAAGTTTTAGTAGGTGGCATTTACCTACTGAACCGAGCGATTTCGACTGACCCAATCACTGCACACTCTTGGACACACATGACACGCCTCTGCGTCGCACTACTTGTCCTCCGTACACTTGTGATCGGGTCGATCAGACGATCTGCTTGGACCTGATGATCAGAACCTTTTGGTTGCGCATGGGCTGTACTACTTATTTCAGTAAGTGCTATTAAATTGCAGCCATTGATTTTCCCACACGGAGATCACGTGTTGTCATTATCTCTACTGAACCTTTTGTGGTGACTCATCACTGCTTTTGCGTAAAAGATTTGCCCTATTTATTTTCTTTCCGGAACAGGGTTGAATGATATAAAACGCGACGTTTTGTAGCAACAAATTCTGGATGGTAAAAAACGCTTCGAGGAGTGGACCAGCGGGCGGAGTTCCCACTTCTCACCAGGGAATCGGGCATTGTGCGGGTGTAAAAGTTTGCTCGCTGAGTGGACTGTTTGTCCACGTAGTCAAATTCTTGATTGATTTGGGCGGTCCATACTGATTCTAATTTACCATATTGCCGCTGGATCGTTCGAGACTTGAGTCAACGAAGTAAATACATATGAAATAACTAACCTATCTCTTCAACAGAAAATTTATATCAGGTACCCTTATTCACGGGTACCCTTATTCACATCCCTTGAGACTGCTTTCACACTCTAGTGTTAACCAAACCCACTAAAATATGACTCTTTTAAAACTCACACCCCACTTTTTTTATTATTTTTTGTTTACTGGGGTGAGAAAGCAGCATGGATCAAAATATGGTTCGATACCGATAGGTATCGGTATCGGATGATATGATACATTAAATGTATCGTATCGCCCATTTATATGACTAATACCAGACGATATATTCAATGTATCGTCCGGTATGTTACTGTTTCGATACATATCGTCCGATATGTATCGGTTTTCGGCTCGGACGGCACGTACCGAGTTTTTGACATTTTGATCCATGAAAAGCAATCTCGGTACCCATTATATTATTAGGCCAGGATTTCTGTATGGGAGTTATAAAGAGGGTACCATTATTTGAAACCACATATTTTTTACTCAACATTCAGAGGTTTGACAAGTGAGGACTGTTGTCTTGCGTAAGACATACCACGATGATGGAGATTGTTGTCGGTCTCAATCTTACTCGTAACATATCTTTAGACCATGGCTCATATATCAAAAGGTTATATGTTGATTTCAAATGGCACATATCCCAAAATAACTATAATTAGGAGCGCCAACATGTAAGATCTATAGTGGTTTGTAAAATGGAAAACAAATTCCAAAGGGTAGTGCTAAATGGAGGACAGATTTTGTGCAGACAAAGTGTAGGCAGCTGATATGGCATGACACAATTAGTTGCATGCAGGTCGATGCGGCCAGTCATGTCAACCGCTTGCACTTTGTGAGCATCAAATCTGTCATCCATTAATAATTTTCCCTTGTACAAAATTATTATTTAATGATACTGATGAAATGAAATTGAAGGAGCAGTCTCGATTGGGATTTATTTCTTTTGCTAGTAAAAAATATGGGTTTAATATTTCCACACAAAGTTGGCTTAGGGACACAATTTAAAAGAAAAATTTTATATATTGGGACATGTGACATGTGGAATTATTATAAATATTGGTCACAGAAATCATTTCTATTATATGATTTAACAAGGTGATTGATTAAATTAGACTATAGCTTATAATTGCGATCAATTTTTTGCATCAAAAGATCTTTAAATTATAACCTTTAAATGAGATGGCTACCGTCTTTTTAAATTGTGTGAAATGGTCGACTTGTTGGGTGCATATTATGTTTCCCTTTATAAAATGTTGAAAAAAATGACATCAAGCTCTTGTCCCCTCTCACATCTGTCATTGATGCCCATCTGCACGATATACACTGAATACCATTTAAGTGAAAACCTATGCCTTTTCTTGTATTTTATACACTTTCTAACTTGTAAGATCTCTTCTTTTTGATGAATTGGAGAAGCACCGATCAAATATGTGGACATTTGGGACAGTTAGAGATGCGCAATCACTACAATAATTAACTATTATTCTTGCAATAGTCATTGAGAAGAGGTAAATGAAAAAACAAATGGTGGCTCTATTTGGACCCACTAAAACGTCCACTTAGCTCTCGGGTCAGTTTTTGGGATGTGTGGCTTATGAAATCAACATCTGATCAGTTTTAATATAGCAGACTTATAATCTAAAGATCAATTATGTGGAAGATTGGGATAAAAAAGGTTCTCCATTGTTTGATTCAAAGAGGTCAATGGTTTTTAGCTTGAGTGGTCTAAAGTCCCATGAGAAAAAGCCTCATCTGATTTGAGTTATAAGTGTTTCAAGCACGTCATTTTATTCAGGTTGATTGGCTAGAGCCACTAAATTTTGTGTTGTCCCTTTCTTTGAATTTTGAAAACCTATCTCCCTGCCACATATTCCTTCCAAGAATGAAAAAGACATATTCCTTCCAAGAATGAAAAAGAACATGGGTCGGTGGAAAACAGCTGCTTCAAACCCCACTCATTTTTTTTATGAATGATTACCTTATGAAGAAGAACAGAAGCATAGTCAGCTGCTCTGTAAGTTGAAAAGATTAGTTAAGTAAACCATGTAAACCAAGCTTATTAGATATGATGTTACATCATACACAGTATATGTATAATATTTATTTTTAAATTATTTAACGAATGTGACCTTCTTTAGGTCTCTCAATGGGCTGGCCCTCAACTCCCCTATAAGACCAGGGACTAGTGAAGTCGGGTGGGCAGCCGTCAATGCCTGGGCTTAGGAGATTTAGGCTGCCTTTGGATTAGCTCATTTGGGCCAAAGAGTGGCTCTTTGACTCCTCCAGAAAGATATAATCGAGTTTAGTATCACAACTTCCTGACTCATTTGCTCTGAAGGAGAGTTATTTTAAGTGATAAAACAGCTCTCCATCAGAGCAGATCATAAACCTTGTTCTATTGAAGAGTAGGCCGAGAGATGGCATTTGCTAAATGAGAGCGAACCCAAACACGGCCTTATTAATCAGGCCAGAATTTTTTACCTGACTGATTTACTGGACCAGACAGCCATGTGATCCTTTAGGCCGGCCATCCCATTGACAGCCTTAATTAGCATTTATGATCCGCATATAATCTTCCCTTAGTGCTATAATATTTTATGAATATTTTTAGATCGACGTGTCCATCCAGGTCGTAGGGTCATCATAGGGGTGCAAATGGGTCGCGTTGGATCTGGTTGGGATTGACACAATTATCTAAATCTTGAACCCGAGCCGAGTCAGTTTGGGACGGGTTTCACATCAGGGAACCTCTACCCGAACCTGACTTGTTTAATAAATGGATCGGGATTTTCAACCCAATCCTACCAGACCAAAATGGTTGGAAATCTAAACTCAAATTTGATCCATTGCGGGTCAGGTCATTTGGCTGGTCTGGTGGACCCAACCCGGTAACACTCGTACTAATCCACAGGGTAAGGCTGGGTCCTCATTTGAACCTGGTCCTATCCATTTGGTCAACTGTTTGTCTTTATATATAAATTAATGTAATATTTATAATACTCCTTTAGTCCGTTAACCTCTATGGGATAATGTTATAGGAAGGACAGATTTTATCTAGACAAGATGCAGGCGGCTAATGTGGTGCGACACAATTGGCTGCAAGTGCAGTGGGGCTTCATTAATGCAAGTCAGTGCAGCCAGTGTTGTCTCGCCAAGTCAGCGGCCTGCACTTTATCTGCATCAAATGTGTCCTCCGTTCATAATTTTCTTGCCTCTATGTTTGGAATTTAAACTATTGCCCGGAAAGTTTTAAAATTAATTCCCTCTTTTACCAACTACAATCTACATTTTAATATATTACACGCCATTAACTTACTTATTCATAACTTGGCAAAATCAATAGCATATCCAGAACCACTTCGCAAAATCAGTAACATATCTGTCACCGCAACCCATCTCTCTCTCTAGCTAAGACCTCTCTCTCTAAGAAGACGCATATTAGTATATTCAGTGACAAGGTTATGCCAGACAGAGTAGTAGCCCTAAGAAGATGAATATAATATATGTAGTGACAAGGTTATGTCACAGAGTTGGTAGAAATCTATTTTCATATATACATGTGTTTGATCAATTTAGATGATGAACATGTAAATTATAAGTGTAATGAATAATGATAAAAGTTGTATTTCCACTAATAAATTAGCCCTAACAACCAATTATGAGATAAAACACAATACAATAACATATATGTCTACTAAAGTGATAAGTAAACATGTAATATATATATATATATATATATATATATATATATATATATATATAAAATGGGTGATAATGATGTTGAGGGCTAGTGGTGAAAATATTGCTTTTCTAGTATATTGTTGGAAGGGCGTGATGATTTAAAGAATAAAGAGTCTCTCTCCAGCATCATTTTTTTCATATTGCGGGGAGGGTGGCTTTGTCCTCCATGTTCTTAGCATTTGCGTTTCGTTTTCCACGATTCCTGGCCACAGATATAGAGGCGTGGGGTTTATGACAAGGGCATACCTACGAGTCGCGACGACCGACTTTCGCCGTCCAAACCTAATTTATGCAGTTTCTGTGACGATTTGAGATGGACCTCAATTTAAACTATTTGTTTTTTACTTCGAACTTTTAAAGCACTATGATCAAGTGAGAATATGAGTATCTCATCTCTGACACCCTTTATTTTGAGGAGGAAAGTTGGCCCCTACACATGCTTTAAATGAGATTTTTGGTATTTTGAGGACTCCTGTAATAGGAAAACACTATCTATGTCGTCTGATCTTAAAGCCATGATTTAAAAGTGAAAAAGATTGGCATCTGTACTATATGATTCAGGCAGTCAAAGGCCATTATCTGATTTCAACAGTTGACTGCTTGAACCATATGATAAACAAGAATTTTGTGCCAACCTCTTGCTCCAAAGATCTTTAGATCAGGGCCTTCGAATCATATGATTTAGATTGTGTTTCACATGGCACAGGTCCCCAAAATATTAAGTCTTTCTTTCAACTTCTCCTCTGCAGTTAATGGCTCCCCTAGCTTTAATTTGTTTCTTCTTTGCAAATGGTGACAGATTTGAATGGTGTTTGATGAATTTTGACTATTGAATTCACAAAAATAAAGGGTTGTAGATTCTCTAATACTGCTCGGTTGTCATTAGGTGCACTGCACCTAGCTAGCATCTTTTTTATGTTGGGAAAAGTACGGGCTAGCATGATTTGCGCTATGGAATCACAAAGGTCTAGGTCCATTGGAAAGGGTAGTTTCTATTTGTACTAATCGAATCTCTAAGGGCACCATCACTCAATATCTTGCTTTGAATCGTATGATAGAGGCCAGAGGCCCATTTTCATTCTAATCTTTCACACAAGGAATTTTGAGATCATGAATATATCATCATATGGTCAGATTCTAATTTCATGTGACAAACATTCTAAAAAGAACCACATTTAATCGGTCGGTTATGATCAATTTTCTTTTTGAGATGTGTGCTACATGGAATCAAAATTTGACTGACTGATGGTACAACTATGGTCTTAAGATCCATTAGATGAATTGGGATCTGGTTAGTAGGGATCATTGTATCGATTCATGTGCGATAGGAGTTCCTAGCTCACTGCTCCTTGCTGTTTGCCTTTTCCAGGGGAATTCTCTTGTATTTTTGCCTTTGTCTAGTATTTAATAGAAGGGCGAGGTCCAACTAACCTCATAGTCCCAAGCTACATTTCCAACTCCGAATCCATCAATCATTTCCATGTATCAGCAATTCAGTGTTAAAAAAGAGGATTTGTTGACTCTTTGTTTTTTCCATCAGAGTGTCATTGGATTAATGAGTGGAAGTCAAGATTCTCTCATATCCATTTGTTGGAGATCTAGTTGAAAGAAAATCTGGTTCAATCAGTTGGACTTGGACCCAAGGATCAAAATATCGGTTTCAGTATCAATTTTGGGCATAACCGAAACCAAAAATTTGACCGAAATTTTCAGAGCTGGGCCAAAACTTCAGTTTCAAATTTATTATTATTATTATTTTTTGAAAAGACTCCGAAAATGATCTTAAAATTATTGGCGGATAATGTGAACTTCCAATAAATATTTTGGCCCACCCAAAACGATAATTTAGTGTTATCGTTTCGGTGCCGACTGAAACTGATATAATTCGGCAGATAATTTGAATTATCGGCCTTAATTTTAAACCATGGTTGGACATGAACATTGCCCAATGAGTGCCTAGTCATACGATTTACTCACCCCTAAAAACTGATAGTGTCACTGCCTCTCAAGTCTCAATAGGCAATTGGTGCATGTGCGCTAGAGTTGAGATCATCAAATCAGTAGGCCACATCCTAGGTCGAGAATGGCCCAAGAAATCATTTGGCGGGGAAAGTAGGGGTTCTAATGGGCCAAGCTTTAGCTCGTTCCTATTGAATAAGGTTTAATTCTAATCACAGGTGTCAATCAATTGAGTTTGGGAAAATCAATCGATTGAGTTTGAAAAATCAATCGATAGACTTCTAGGCAAATTCAAATCCGCAGGTTTGAATTTTGACTTTTGTGAAAGTGTTTTGAATACTTACAAAGTTTAGAAGATTTGTGAGTCATGTTTCCAAAAGAGTTTAGAGTCTAATTGCAGAAGATTTTCTCTAGGGGTTTCAGGCATTTTTTTTAGATATTTTTCATGAGAGAAAAACTGTGGAGAATACTTTGAGAGAAAAAGAATTAAAGAATTGCTTGAGGATTAAAGATCCGATTGAAGCCGTTCTTGTGTCGGAATAGTTATTATATTCTGGCATATCTCTTCTCTGTTATTTGAAGGACTGAGTCCTTATTTTTACAACGTGTTGGCTGTATAAGATCGTGTTCGATCTTGATTGAGAGTGCACTAGAGTGTGCGATGTAAACGTTCATAAATAGTGCATATACTCCTGTGGACGTAGCACTCGATTGGGTGAACCACGTAAATCTTTTTGTTATGTGTGTGATTATTTTTTGTCTGCATCTTCGTAATTCATGATCATTTAAATTCGTTTAATAAAATAGTTAGTGAACTATTGAGCATTGAGGTGAAACTTGAAGAAGAAGATTTCGCACTTCTCTTGCTCACCTCATTGTCACAATCTTATGAACACCCTATTACCACATTAATTTATGGTAAAGATATTTTTATCATTAAAGAAGTGACTTCTTTCTGACGAATTAAAAAAATAACCCGAATGTAATTCCAAAGGGATTAGTCTCTTAAGCGAAAGGGGTCAAAACCATGATCACAAAAGAGACAAGTCCAGAGGAAATAATAAATCAACGAGAAAAAACAACAAGTCCAAATCTATGGGTGACAGAAATGATATTATCTGTAACTTCTGTCAACAATCTAGATATATTCGCAAATATTGCAAGCAGAGATTGAATAATAATAAAGGTGATAAACGGATATCGCAACATGCTAGTGTAGCTAAGTCAGATTCCAGTAAAGACCTATTGTTGTAAAAATAAAGTTACACTCACAAGCGCACGAATCAGGATGTAGTTAATGGATGTGGAGGGCGAGATCGTTCTCACAAGGATTTGCGAGAAAATTAAAAATAAGGAAACAATAATTAATTTAAAGAATAATCACATAACATTTAACTAGCTTACTGATTTTTGAGCGAGTGGAAAGATCTAAAGCTAGGCAATAAAATAAAATTAAACAGATATTAAAAGCGAGGACTAGAATATTAAATCCTCTCATCGTTGGTTTATCATCTATGTAATACAGATCTATGGATTGAGATATGAGATTATCATAAGATACACTACACGTAACTACTGAACCCAAGCACACATAAATTCCACATCACAGATCTGAGATCATGGGGATGCATGATTAGCACCCCATAGATGTATGATTAACATCCATACCTCATATGATAATTAGAATTTAATCTTGGATAGGTTTCACATTACAAATCTGAGATCAAGAGGGTGTATGATTAGCACCCTATGAGTGTATGATTAACATCCATACCTCAAATGGTAACCATAACTTACCCTAAGATGGGCAAGAGCAATATAAAAGAAGACTAGAGTAAAGTCACAATTGCAGATCCGAGATTATGAAGCATGATTAGCATCCACATCTTAGATAGCAATCGAATTTTACAACATTAACAATAACAGCAGGGCAATTAAAAACAAGGCACCCATGACAAGTTAATATCTCAACCTTGTTAGAAGTTTCTATTTTGGTGATAGTCACTATGGTCAACCCATTGACCGGTGAATGGTGTAAGATCAATCTTGAGATATGTAGTTGTTAATTCAGTGAGTTTGAAGAGAATAAACAACTAATAAGTAAGTCTTTTAGTTATGATATGATTGTGATTTCAAATCACAATATAATTAGTAATTTAAGTCCTTAATGGGCAAGGACTCTTTGGTTACAAATATATGGGGTGCTTAGTCCCAACAATTGCTCGACACAATTCAATCCTCCCTATTAGCAAAAGCATCCACATCGTGTTAAGAGATATTGAGAGCGAGAAGATCGTTGAAGATTGACCATTAATGGCTCACACTCAAGGTGCGCACATATATTTAATTTACGAATTATCGATTTATTATTTTTGATTGATCATGCGCATAGATCGTAAGGCTTATTTTGGATGGTCAAATCGATAGATCCATACAGATTCATCAATTGGTATCAGAGCCATGACTGGTATTTGATCGGTCAAAATATTAGTATATGAGTTTTATTTTGTGTGATATTGTGACCTAGAGAGAATATATAATTCTCTATATTCTTGGGCAAAGATAAGACCATTGTTCAAACTGCTAACTACTCACTGTGGGATTGGGAAATTGAGAGGCGATTCACCAACTTGGGTTTTAACGTTCTGATGGATTTTCATGACTACAAGATCAAGTGGTCCTGGGATTCCCCATCAGATAACAAGCTTAACGACTAGTTATAACGCTTCGGTTGGTGTTGGTTTAGTGGCTTTTCTGCACAACGTCGGATAGCCGTACGCAATCTATAGATTAAATAATATATTAAGCCATAAGAGTTTATGGTTACGCCCCAATTTCTTTTTAACTTTGTCAAGTCGTTAAGCTAGCAGGTTTGTCGTCTTGTAATCATGGCACACAAGATCCTTTTAATATCAAGTCTGCAAGAACAAATTCTTAATAAGAATTCTATTCATTATCTTGTCAATATTTATAATGAATATAAACTGCCTTTAAACACTATTCAAGATGGGCAATTTCGATGACGAACTCAGGCTAGATGGACGGTGCCAATCCGTTTCGTGTCCACTATGAACCGGCCCATGGACCCATATTAAGGCCCACACTTGACTTAGTTGTGACTCGGCCTGATCAATAATCAGACTTGGGTCATGACCCGACTTGGCCCATGACCCGCTCCAGTCTATTCCCGGCCCATGATTCATGACCCAATTTGGCCCATTAGATATGACCCGTTTGTTCTTAAGGCCCATTTTTGACTCGTATTATTCCTTATTTTTTTCGGGCTATTTCTGGGCTATCTATAGGTCCGATTTTTAAAAATTATATATAGATTTTGACTTTCTCAGACATTTCAAATCTGTTTTTGAGGTCTATTTTTGACAATGAGCTCTTTGTTGTAACATTTTCTTGACCTTATGTCTTTTTTATAATTGTTCATCAGATAATTATTGTATATTTGAGTGCCTTTAATTAAAATTGGGTATTAGAGGTTGTGCTCTACCACCAAGGCTAATACTTATACATTATTATACTCGATTATTATTAATTTTTGACACTTGCTCACAACGCGAATTGGATTTAGTTTATTTATTTTATTTTATTGATTAACCACTTTTGTAACCGTCTAAAATATTATCAAATCAAAATTAAGAACATGGCTTGGAAGGATTCTTCTGTTCAACGGTGGTGATCTTTCTTGGTGCTGTGATTTTCAAAGTGGGGTTTATTTTTATAAAGGACAAAATTACAAATTCAATGAAAGTGTGTAGTGAACATTGACGTCACAACTTAAGGGATTCTTCTACCCAATGGTGATTAATCACTTAATGTTGTGTAATGGTTGTATTTTACTATTCATTATTTTATGTGTGGGTACTGCTAGCGTGTTGTAACTCGACCCAACGGAGGATCACAACGATACAATTGGTATCACAATCAATAATATCGATTGAGAAAGCGACTAGTGTGTTATGACTTGACCCAACGGAGGGTCATATAATACATATTGCTTCTCAATAAAACCATATTATTTTATTTATTTCTTTATTATATTTCTTACCATAAGTAAATCACTTTAAATATATCCTTGTGGAATGGATCGTTGCTATAGTTGTATGTGGACATAATAAAGCTCTTAATTATTATGCAACATTAAATCCATCTTCTATTACTAATATGATTGGTGAAATTAAACTTTTGAGTAGCTCAAACTATGACAAATGGAAGGAACAAGTCCAAATTATTCTAGGTTGCATGGATTTTGACTATGTTATACAATCTGATAAATCCAAGGTGCTCACCACTGATGCCTCAGCTGAAGATCTGGCAGTGAACAATACAGATTTGAAAAAATAGGATAGATCAAATCGTATGAGCCTCATGATCATAGAGTTTCATTACTGATGCGATCCGAGGAGGTATTCCTGACTCGCAAAATTCAAAGGAATACATGCAAGTCATTCAAGAACAATTTCAAGAGACTTTTAAAGCACTTGCTAATAGTCTTATTGTTAAAATGAGAACTATGAAATATGATGGTCATAGTGGCGTACGGGAGCGCATTATGAAAATGAGTGGTATGACGACTCAATTGAAAGAAATGGACATGAGTTTTTTTAAAGGTTATCTTATTCACTTTATTATGACTTCTCTTCCTGCACAATTTAGCCCGTTCAAGATTAATTATAACACGCAGAAAGATAAATAGAAGATGAATAAGCTAATCGCTCACCGTGTCAAAGAAGAAGAAAGACTTCGGGCTAAAAAACCAGAAAATACTCATTACGCCGCTCTTGGACCATCGAAAGGAAATTTTAAACGAAAGAAAATATCATATAAAGGAAAGAACGTAAAAGTTTCTTCACTAGAAACCAAATAAGAAGAAGCTGACGGATCTACTTCTGACATCAAGTGTCACTTCTGTAAAAAGAAGGGACACGTTAAGAAGAATTGTCAGAAATACAGAGATTGGCTAGTTAAGAAAGGTAATGACCTAGTCCTTGTGTGTTTTGAATCACTTTATATGGATGCTCCACGCAATACTTGGTGGATAGATTCTTGTATAATTATTCATATAAGTAATTCAATGCAGGGATTTCGATCCAGTAGGAAGCTAAATAAAGGCAAACGAACCATTAAACTCAGAAATAGAATAGAAGCAGACATGAAGGCCATTGGGACTCTCTGTCCTATTTTAGATAGTGGTTTCATTTTGGATTTAGTTGATACTATTTACGTTCTAAGTATTACTGGAAACCTTATCTTAATTTCTAAATTGGATTAATTAGGTTTTGGATTTAAATTTGGACATAATATTTTTACTCTATTATTTGATTCCGATATTATGGGTGGTGACTCATTAGTGAGCAATCTTTATCAGTTAAACTTGGATTCATCTTACGCCCAATCTTTAGTTTCTATGCAAGTGGATGATAAAATTAGTAAAAAACGAAAATGAGCAATCGACAATTCTTTCATTTTATGACATAAACGTTTAGGTCATATATCTAAGGATAGAATAGAGAGGTTAATTAAAGATGATATAATCGATGCGCTCAATTTCTCTGATTTTAGTACTTGTATTGATTGTGTTAAAGGAAAACTCATAAAGACTAATAAGAAATGAGCTATCAGGAGCACGAATTTGCTAAAAATAGTCCACACTGATATTTGTGGACCGTTTCCAACTCCTACTATTGGTGGTCAAAAGTATTTTATTACCTTCACTGATGATTATTCTCGTTTTGGTTATATATTTCTCATTAATGAGAAATCTGAGACCCTGTATATGTTTAAAATCTATAAAGCTGAAGTTAAGCTACAACTCAATTCGAATATTAAAATTGTGAGTTCTGATAGAGACAGAGAGTAATATGGTAGATACTCTGAAATAGGTCGCAATCCAGGACCATTCAACCTTTATCTACAAGAGCATGACATTGTCGCTCAATACACCATACCGGGAACACTTGAACAAATTGGTGTAGCTGAGCGACAAAATCGTACTCTTATGGATATGGTGAGAAACATGTTATGCAACTCTAAGTTGCCTCTGTTCTTGTGGGGAGAAGCCTTAAAAATAGCGGTGCATATCCTGAATCGGGTTCCTAGTAAGGCTGCTCCCAAAACTCCTTATGAGCTATGGGTAGGAAGAAAACTGACTTTAGGATATTTACACATTTGAGGTTGTTTGGCTGAAGCAAAGGTGTATAACCCACAATTAGGAAAATTGAATCCTAAAGTTATAAGTTATCATTTTATTGGTTACCCTGATAAGTCAAAAGGCTACATATTTTATTGTCCCACTCATAGTACTCGGATTGTTGAGACTAGAAGTAAAATTCTTTGAAGATCGTGAGAACAGTGGGAGTGTTGAGCCTAGAAAAATCACTTTTGATGAGAATCGGGTTATAATTCTTATCCCTTTTATCCAAGAAAAAGTGACACCAACACCAGTTATTCAAGCAAGTGTTGATGCACCTGTGGCTATGCCTATTGAAATACCTCACATTGAGGAGCCTCTTGCTGCCTTGGCGACTGCCAATGATCAACCATTGCATAGATCAGAGAGAGCAAAGAAGCCGGCCATTTATGATGACTATATCGTCTATCTTAATAAGAGTGAGTATGATTTTGGAAAGGAAACAGATCCTGTTTCCTTTAACCAAGCTATGAAGAGCGACAAATCCTCTCAATGGCTCAAAGCTAGGAACGATGAGTTGGAATTAATGAAACATAACTCAGTCTGGGATCTTTGCGAGTTACCTGAAGGAGTTGAGCTTGTAGGCTGTAAATGAGTGTATAAAAAACCAAGCAAGACTCCAAAGGTAATGTAGAAAGATACAAGGTCAGGTTAGTCGCTAAAGGTTTCACTTAAAATGAAGGAATATACTATAAAGAGACATTTTCTCTTGTCTCTAGAAATGAATTTTTTTGGATAGTTATGACATTAGTAGCTCATTTTAACTTAGAATTGCATCAAATGGATGTTAAAACTATTTTTCTGAATGATGACTTGCATGAAGATGTCTTTATGACACAACCTGAAGGTTTTCAGGTTGAGGGGGAGAGTCATTTAGTTTGTAAACTCAAAAGGTCTATATATGGTTTAAAGCAGGTATCTCAACAATGGTACTTAAAATTTTACAAAGTCATTTCAAATTTTGATTTTAAAGAAAATACTGTGGATCAATACATATATCTTAAAATCAGTGGAAGCAAATTTATCATCCTTATTTTGTATGTTGATGATATATTGCTTGCGAGTAGTAATTTGAGCATGTTACATGAGATAAAAAACTTTTTATCAAAGAGTTTTGATATGAAAGATTTTGGTGAAGCTTCCTATGTGATAGAAATTGAGATTCATCGAGATAGAGCCCGTGGCATATTGGGATTGTCTCAAAGAGCTTATATTGATAAAGTTCTCAAAAGGTTCAACATGCATAATTATTCCGCTACTGTTGCCCCTATCATTAAGGGTGATAAATTTATTGTACTTCAGATTCCCATGATCGATTTGGAGAGAAAGCAGATGGAGATAATTTCCTATGCATCGGTAGTTGGGAGTCTCATGTATGCACAAGTCTATACTCGTTTAGACATAGCGTATATAATTGGCATGCTTGGTCGGTATCAATGTAATCCTGGTTTGGATCATTGGAAAGCAGTCAAGAAGGTTTTTCCCTATTTACAAGGGACTCACGTACAAAAGGTCGAATAATCTTGAAGTTATTGGTTATTCTTATGCCGATTATGTTGGGTGTCAAGACACCCGTAGGTCCACATCGGGTTATATATTTATGCTTGCAGGTGGACCTGTATCTTGAAAAAGCATTAAGCAAATGTTGACTACTTTGTCTACTATGAAAGCAGAATTTGTTACATGTTTTGAGGCAACATGTGAGGCGATATGGTTGAGAAATTTTATCTTAGGGCTTCGAGTTGTTGATAGTATTTCAAGGTCACTGAGAATCTTATGTGACAATTCCGCTGCGATAGCTATCTCCAATAACAACAAGACTAGTGGCGGTTCCAAATATATTGATATTAAATATCTTATTGTAAGGGAGAAAATTCAGAATCAAATTATATCTGTTAAAAAGATCAGTACGACACTCATGTTGGCTGACCCTCTCACTAAAGGCTTATCTCCCAAGCTCTTTTCGGAGCATGTTGTGCGCATGGGATTAATGGATAATTTTGATAGCCTTTGAGAGTGGATATATAAGAGTGAATATATTTGTTTAATTGATTCAGAAATAAGGATTATTTTTTGTTTTTCCATTTTATGCAAATAAAATTTTGAAACATATGGTGCCAATAGATGGCAATAAAGTAGGACCACTAATAGATTGAGTTTACATATAATCACCATTCAATTTATAAACTTATAATTTATGTGAAATCATACTAGTTGGAATCTATGTCGGTGATGAATTCTAATACGGTAACTAATGAACAGTCATGTATCAATGACATGATATATTGACTATATTGATTCTGTGTTGAAATTTTCATTGGACCAGACTGATTATAAAGACTTTGATTGAGATTGATTAGGACTTACCATTCAAAGAAAGTTAGCTAACATTTAGTAATCGGAGTTTATTGACATAGTTTGGCCAAGTGGGAGATTGTTAGAAGTTTCTATTGTGGTAGCCGTCACTATGGTCAACCCGTTGACCGGTAAATGGTGTAAGATCAATCTTGAGATGTGTAGTTGCTAATTCGATGAGTTTGAAGAGAATAAGTAACTAATAGGTAAGTCTTTTAGTTATGGTATGATTGTGATTTCTAATCACAATATAATTAGTAATTTAAATCCTTAATGGGAAATGACTCTTTGTTAATAAATATAAGGGGTGCTTGGTCCCAACGATTGCTCGACACAATTCAATCATCCCTATTAACAAAAGCATCCCCATTGTGCTTGACACAATTCAATCCTTCATATTAGTAAAAGCATCCCCATTGTGCTAGGAGATATTAAGAGCGAGAAGATCGTTGAAGATCGGCAACCGACCGTTAATGACTCACACTCAAGGTGCGCACATATATTTAATTTACGGATTATTGGTTTATTATTTTTTATTGATCATGCGCCTAGATCCTAGGGCTTATTTTGGATGGTCGGATCGATAGATCCATACAGATCCATCAAACCTTAGATCCAAATTATAATAAATGAATACCTCGGATGGGGTTCATTAGATCCCCATCCTAAAATATTTAGCTACACATGATTACATTAACTAAAAATATGATTGAAATGAAAACAGAGAATAACATTAAAATACCGTAACAAACGATCCATAAAAATCCACGAAATTTTAATCCAACGCGTACAATCCTTTCTTGAATGCAGAAATTAAACTAATTTAAAACCTAAATCTAAAAATCGAAAGAACAATACTTAAAAAAAAAAATGCTGAGAAGAAAAATAAAACTTAGAAAGGAAAAAGCTCCCAAAGTCAATTCTCCAGTTTCCTTAAATAGGGTCTCACCTTCATATTTGAAATTCAAAAATCAAATTTGAATTTTAAATTCTAAGGACCATTAACTACTTTGCTCCAATGTTCCTACGTTTGCTGTTCTTATGTTCTTTTATGCTTCCAAATTCATCCAATGGCCAAATCTTCTTAAAATAATTAGAACTTCACAAATATGACAGATTGCCCTCACCGGATTGTTAAATGTAGGTCTAAAGGAGTGAAATATGATTATATTTCACTACTTATCACACCCCCAACCTACACTTTGCTAGTCCTCGAACAAAGGAGAAAATAAAGAAACTAAAAAATAAACTAGCATCCTAAAATGATCAATAAATGTCACTTTCATAGGGACCACGATTGCATTTAGCACATGCAACAAGCCTTTAAACCACTAGGTGATCCCTAGTGGAAGAGTTTTATCTCCTGAAAGTTTTCAGTAAAGTTACCCACAAACTTCAAAACACTTTTTCGAAATCATCGGTAAAGTTTAATTTTTCAAAACATGAATTTTATAGAATATTCACTTTTAAAACACAAAACCATTAATCAATTAATCATGTGAATTTTTAATTTTAAATGTCAATGCCATACTAATCGTACTCGTATCCGTTCCAGTTAGTTCTAGTGTTCCAATTCTTAGGTAACTCATCTATCCATACCTAAACTCAAAGTGCGTGTATACCAATGTTAAGCCCTATCAATCTCGGGACTTTCTTCAACAGTGAACCATTGGATCAAAGTCTTGACTCAATTCTTACAATAGACATGCTGTCAAAAATAAAAACACTTCGATAATGGATCAATTTTCATATACATGTGAGAGATCAATACAAAGCAAATAAAAGGGTCTCACACGATAAAGGAAACACGATGCAATCAATGAATAAATGAGAATCTCATGAGAATGATACTTGTCAATTCTAAGCATGTCACATAAAGTATCATAGATGTAATATATTTACTCTCCACAAGTCAATTACCAAAGCAAGATCAGATCATGAAGGTCTTTTGTATGGTTGTAATGGGGCTCAGGTAAGGGTAAGAAAGAAAGGAAAGTTGAGATTCAAAGTTTCTGAAAAATTGGAAGATAAATTATTCTGATTTTTCTATTTCTCTTCTTTTTCTTTTCTAATCTCACGTTATTTTTCTTAATATTTTTTTTTTCATTTTTCTCAACTTTCTTTTCTTTTCTGACTCCTTTTTCTTCTTTGAATTTCATTTTCATGAACCACCTCATAATTTTTATTATTTTTTAAAATTTCTCCCTTTTTTTTCTGCCATACATTCTCAGTAAATACAATAACTCGATATATCTTCACTTACTCTATTTTCGTTCATTCTCGTCCCTTGTTCCTAATTTCTCAGAAGTAAGAAGGGTAAGGCTAAATTTTTATAAATGGTGAAAGAATAAGATTAACGTGACTTATCAAAGAATGTATAAAAGCAAAATTTATTTTTTAATAGGGTCAAAGGGGTATTAAAAGGATAAATTTACATGAGGTGGGACATTTTAAGTACAAACGGGCCAAAGATGGCCTTCAATCATGTCCTCAAAAGATGGTAACTATGTCTATTTATCTTAAGCAAATATACAACACGTTTTAGCACAATGATATGAATTTAAGGTCATGCAAAGCTACAAGTCAAAAGCAAAATGTATGTGATTATGCAAAAATAATTCGTATTCAAAGATAACTCCGAGTTGATGTAAGCACTCATCAAAGAAGGAAATTTAGCTTTATAGCTCACCGGATTTAGTCTCCACTAAGATCCTAAGATTCAAAGTTCAATCTAATCTCTCGATTTCTAGACCTTAACGTGGTATAGGTGCACAAAATGCATAAGCATGAATTCTAGAGTTACTTCCGAACTATCACATTAAAATTTTAAATTTTTCCTAGATACAACTACTCACAATATGGCCTTGATATTTTCAAAATCAAATTCTCATGCAGTATTGATCAACATTTGAAAATTGTCAAAAAATAACCAATATGATGATTCCAAATTAGTAGAAATTTTATTTTTATTTTATTTTTTCCAATTTTTGAAGACTACTCCAAATTTAAAAGGAATGACCTTACTTTGTAAGGTATGAGCTTTCACACCTCCAAACCTATTAAGTGCAATGTCCCCATTATACCAAAATTTAGGGTCACCCCTAAACCGACATTGAACTATCACAGACCAATAGGCAAGAACAGGTGAAAAATATCATCTGACAGAAATAATCACCAAAATTATGGTCATTCATCTATCGTACTTGCAAGAGAGTAGATTCAGATGTAAAATGCTAAAAATAATTGAATAACTAAATTTTCATTCGCAATCGCTTTTTATTTATTTATTTATTTTTTTTTTTTACACAATTTACAAACTTGGGTTGCCTCCCAAGAAGCGTTAAGTTTAAAGTCGTCAACCCGACTTTTCAAATTTTTCATTTCATTTCAGTTGATTGGGATCACTCAACAAGATTTCTTCAGAATCCATAATGGTGTTTTCAAGAAACGGTTTCAACTGTTGCCCGTTGACTCGAAACTTGCTGCCATTCCGAGGGTTAATGATTTCAAGTGCCCCGTTTAGGAATATCCAATGAACCTAAAACGGACCATTCCATCGAGTTTTTAGTTTTCCAGGGAACAAATGAAGTTTTGAGTTATAAAGCAACACCTTTTGACCAACGGTAAAAGATTTTCTCAGGATGGATTGATCATGAACACGCTTCATACGGTCCTTGTAGGTTTTCACACAGTTATAGGCATTGGCTCTTATCTCTTCAAGTTCATTGATCTCCAAGCTTCTCTGATCACGAGCTTTTTGTAAATCAAAATTCAATGTTTTGACCCCCCAATAAGCTTGGTGTTCCACAGGTAAATGGCAAGCTCTACCATAAACCATCCTATACGGGGACATTCCAATGGGAGCTTTGTACATCGTTTGATAAGCCCATAAAGCGTCATTTAATTTTAGCGATCAATCTTTCTAGTTTGGCTTTATCGTCTTTTCCAAAATTCGTTTAAGCTCCCTATTTGACACCTCAACTTGTCCACTTGTTTGGGCGTGGTACGGTGTAGTCACTTTGCGTGTGGCACCGTACTTCTTCATGAGTTGAGCAAACACTTTGCTACAAAAGTGTTTTCCACCGTCACTAACAATGGCACGTGGAATGCCAAATCTTGGAAATACCTAGTCCTTGAGGAACTTAACAATCACTCGTGGTCGTTTGTCTTACAGGTCACTACCTTAACCCACTTAGATATGTAGTCCACAACTACAAGAATATATAAATTTTCGAAAGAATTGGAGAAAGGCCCCATGAAGTCTATCTCCCAAACATCAAATAGTTCAACTTCCAGAATAGGATTCAAGGGCATCATGTTTCTCTTAGAAATTTTGCCCAACATCTGACAGTTGTTGCATGAAGTACAATGGTGGTGACAATCTTTAAAAACTGTTGGCCAATAAAAATCGCTTTGAAGAATCTTGGTGGTTGTCTTCCTAGAGCTAAAGTGTCCTCCACCAGACAACTCGTGGCAGAATGAGATAATATCTAATTGTTCAGATTCTAGGATGCATCTTCTAATGATTTGGTTAGGACAGTATTTGAATAAATATGAGTCCTCAAAGAAATAGTATTTTTCCCGTGCTAGGAAAATCACTTTCTCGTTCTTAGTCCAATGTGTGGTACTTGATTTGTCACCAAATAATTGACCAGATCTGCGTACCATGGTGCACACTTGGTGGCAAATAATTGCTCATCGGGGAAGTTTTCTAAAATCTGAACCAGATCATCATATTTTTCTATAATGATTCAAGATAGGTGGTCAGCCACCACATTCTCACAACCCTTCTTATCCTTGATTTCTAGATCAAATTCTTACAACAGTAAGATGCACCTGATCAAACGAGCTTTCGCGTCCTTTTTTACAAACAGATAACGGAGGGCTGCATGATCCATAAACATAACAACTTTTGATCCCAATAAATAGGATCAAAATTTATCTAGTGCAAAAACTACTGTCAAGAGTTCCTTTTCTGTGGTGGAGTAATTCAAATGTGCGTCATTCAAGTTTGACTCGCATAGTAAATGATGTGCGAAATTTTCTCCACCCTTTGTCCCAATATTGCTCCCACCGCGTAATCTGATGCGTCACACATTATTTCAAACGGTAGGTTCCAATCCGGAGATTGGATTATTGGAGCTTGGACGAGCTCAACTTTAACATCTCAAAAGCTTTCAAGCAATTTTCATCGAAAAAGAATGGAATGTCTTTGCCAAGTAGGTTGCACAGAGGCTTTATAATCTTACTAAAATCCTTGATAAATCGTCAGTAAAAATTGGCATGCCCCAAGAATGATCTTATCTCTTTCACAGTTCTTGGCGATGGAAGACTTGCAATCAAATCCACTTTTGATTTGTCTACTTCGATGCCTTTGGATGATATGATGTGTCCAAGAAGAATGCAGCTTTGTACCATGAAATGATATTTTGCCCAATTTAGAATAAGGTTCTTCTCCTGAGATCTCGTAAGAACTAGAGATAGATGGTGCAAACAATCACTGAAACTATCTCCATAAATTAAGAAGTCATCCATGAAGACCTCTAGAAATCTCTCCACCATATCTAAGAATATACTCAACATATATCTTTGGATTATAGCTGGAGCATTGCAAAGTTCGAATGACATCCTTCGATAGGAGAACGTTCCAAAGGGACATATAAATGTCGTCTTCTCCTGATCTTCTGGTGTAATGACTATCTGATTATATTCAGAAAAGCCATCAAGGAAATAGTCGTATCGGTGCCCGGCCAATCTTTTAAGCATCTGATCAATGAATGAGAGGGAAAAGTGATCTTTTATAGTCATTGAGTTCAACTTTCTGTAATCGATACACACTCTCCAACCAGTTTAAAACTCTATTGGTACCAACTCATTCTCCTCATTATTTATAACAGTAACACCTGACTTCTTGGGGACAACTTGTGTTGGACTAACCCATTTGCTGTCAGAAATAGGGTATATAATTCCAGTATCCAACAATTTAATAACCCCATATCTGACCACATCTTGCATAATTGGGTTCAATCTGCGTTGTGGTTCTCTAAAAGGTTTAGCATCTTCTTCCAGATGAATACAGTGCATGCACATCGTCAGGCTAATACCTTTGATATCATTTATAGACCACCCGATTGCACTTTTGTGGTCTTGGAGCACTTATATAAGCTACCCCTCCTGGTCTACATTCAATTTTGATGAAATTATCACATAATGAGTCTCATCCTCTCCCAAGTAGGCGTATTTCAGATTTGCAGGGAGAGGCTTGAGTTCCAACATTGGTTTCTCTTCCTTTCTTGACACTTCTTTCCTTACTTCCTCTATGGCCTTATCTTTCGGTTCCCATCCATCATCTCCCAGGAGTGGTGTGGAATGCAGCATCTCGTTCACTTCTTTGATCATATGATCAATATCAAAGTCCTTACCGAAATGGGCGTGGCAAGCCTCTAGAGGATCCTTAAATTCCAAAGCAAAGAATGTCTTTTCCACGATATCATCAATCATACAAACTTGTGCATGTTCTTCCTCATCAGCAGGGTGCTTTGCAATGTGGAAAATGTTAAGCTCCATAGTCATGTTCCCGAATGATAAGTTCATTATCCCGCTCCCACAGTTGATCAATGCATTTGATGTTGCTAAGAATGGTCTTCCTAGAACTACCGGGACACTATTCTTCAGACTGGGGACATGTTCAGTGTCAAGGACAACAAAATCAAATGAAGACTTTGAGATAAAGCATGATGGCAAAATTTCTCAAGACTTACAGTCCCATGTACCAATTCAGAGTACCTTGAGAAGCTCATAGAGATTAAGAAACATCCTGAAAAGTTTAAGGATATGGTTCCTTTAACACTTACACTTATCATAAAGAATGAGGAATCAAACACAGTTTCAGAAGCTCGGGTGGATACAGATGCAGTAAAGTGGTAGTTAGCTATGAAAGAAGAATGGCAGTCACTTTTGAAGAATGAGACTTGGGACCTTATGGAACTTCCTAAAGGGAAGAGAGTCATCGATTGTAAATGGGTCTTTCTAAAGAAATAAGGTGATAAGAATAAAACTCTGAAGTTTAAAGCAAGACTAATTGCAAAGGAGTTTTCTCAGAAAAGATATCGATTATAATGAGATTTTCTCTCCGGATGCGAAACACACTTCGATTTGCACATTGTTGGCAGTTGTTGCTCAGAAAGATCTCAAATTAGAGCAGATAGATGTGAAAACTATTTTCCTCTATGGAGATCTTCAGGAAGAGATTTATATGAGATAGCCAGAAAGATTTAAAGCAGAAGGGTCAAAATCACTCGTTTGCAAATTAAAGAAATCCTTGTATGGTCTCAAGCAGACACCCAGGCAATGGTACAAGAAGTTTGATTCATATATGCTGGGCATAGGGTATCACAGGGGACATTATGATTATTGTGTTACTGGAAAGAGTATGGTAAAGGGGGGAGAATCTTTCTAATTCTCTATATAAATGATATGCTAATAGCAGCAAAAAGTAAAGTTGAAATCAATAAGCTGAAGCAATCATTGAGCTAGAAGTTTGAGATGAAGGATCTTGGTTCTGAAAATAAGATCCTAGGTATAAAAATCATGAGGGATCGTGAGAAGAAGAGGTTTTGGCTTACTCAAATGACCTTTATCCAAAAGCTCCTTGAGAAGTAAAATATGAGTGATGTCAAGCCTATGTCAACTCCTCTAGTAGAACATTTTAAACTCACAAAAAAGATGAGTCCATCCACACATGAAGAAAGTGAATACATGAAAAACATTTCGTATGCAAATGCCGTTGGGAGTTTGATGTATGCCATGGTGAGTGCACGTCCAGATTTAACACAGGCCTTAAGTGTGGTTTGAAAGTATATGTCGAATCCGGGTAAAAAAAATTGACTTGCAGTGAAATGAATATTGAGATATCTGAAAGGTACAGCTGAACATGATTTAATTTTTAAAGGTAGAGATACAAGCAAGTTAGATCTCTACGGGTATGTTGATTTTGACTATGCTGATGATCTTGATAGAAGAAGTTCTACCACGGGGTACGTGCTCATCTTGACAGGTGGAGTGATTAGTTGGAAGTCTATGCTCTGAGGGATAGTTGTGTTGTCAGCTATAGAGGCTGAGTATATAGCGGCTAAGGAAACTTTATGGTTTAAAGGTTTGATCAGTGAATTTGGTAAGGTTGATGAGAGCATTGATATCTTCTGTGACAGCCAGAGTGTCATTCACTTAGCAAAGAATCAGGTATTTCATGCTAGAAAAAAGCATATAGATGTCCGATATCATTTTATCAGGAATATGATAGAAGATAAAGAAATATTGGTTGAGAAGATCGATACGAAAGATAACGCAATGGACATATTGACCAAGCCGATTACCCAAAATAAGTTTAGGCATTATCTAAACTTGATTAACATTTGTCGAAGATGTTGATGCCCGTTGGGGCGGTGACATGGTTGGGGATGAAACCTTAGTGGAGATTGTTGAATAAGTTTTAATTCCAACCACATGTGTCAATCGATTAAGTTTGAGAAATCAATCAATTGACTTCTAGGTGGATTCAAATCCGCATGTTTGAATTTTGGCTTTTTGGAAGTGTTTTGAATACTTGCAAAGTTTAGAAGATTTGTGAATCATGTTTTCAAAACAGTTTGGAGCCTATTTGCAGAAGGTTTTCTCTAGTGGTTCCAAGCATTTTTTTAGAGTTTTTTCATGAGAGAAAAACTATGGAGAATACTTTGAGAGAAAAAGTATTGAAGAATTGCCTGGGAATTGAATATCCGATTGAAGCCGTTCTTGTGTCGGAATCGTTATTGTATTCTGACATATCTCTTCTTTGTTATTTGAAGGACTGAGTCCTTGTTTTTATAGTGTGTTGGGTGTGTAAGATCATGTTCGATCTTGACTGAGAGTACACTAGAGTGTGCGTTGTAAACGCTCATAAATAGTGCATATACTCCCATGGACATAGCCCTCGATTAGGTGAACCAAGTAAATCTTTGTGTTGTGTGTGTGATTATTTTTTACCTGCATCTTCTTAATTTTTCTGCATTCATTACGATAGGGAGTTCAATAGAGTGGGTAAAATTCTTCACAAGTGGTATTAAAGCAGAGTTTACGCTACAATGGCAATGAAGGTCTCGAATGCACGATTCGAGGTAGAGAAGTTTTCTGGGAAGAATAACTTCACTTTATGGGAAGTCAAGGTTACAAATCTCCTTGTCCAACAAGGCATTGATGATGCTATACTTGAAAAGGAGATGGGAAAGAGGCAGAGATGTCTGATGAAGAGTGAAACTATATTGATAAGAGAGATGTAAGCACTATCCAATTATGCTTGTACGATAAAATTATGTACAACTTTCTTCACGAAAAGACGACCGTGGATCTATGGAAGAAGATGGAATCTCTCTATATGAAAAAGTCATTATCTAACAGACTCTTCATGAAGAAGCAACTCTACACCCTTCATATGAAGCCTGGTACGCATATTATTGAGCATTAAGGTAAAACTTGAATAAGAAGATCTTGCACTTCTCTTACTCACCTCATTGCCACCATCTTATGAATTCCTTGTTACCACATTAATTTATGGTAAAGATATTATTGTCGTCGAAGAAGTGACTATTGCACTTTTTTTCAACGAATTGATAAAACAATCCGAATGTAACTCCGAAGGGATTACTCTCTTGAGCGAAAGGGGTTAAAATCATGATCGCAAAAGAGACAAGTCCAGAGGAGACAATAAATCAACGGGAGGAAACAACAAGTCCAAATCTAGGGATGACAAAAAATATATTATCTATTACTTTTATAAGCAATCTTGGCATATTCGCAAATATTACAAGCAGAGATTAAATAATAATAAGAGTGATGAACTGATATCGCAACAAGCTAGTGTTGCTAAGTTAAATTCCAGTGAAGACATATTGTGTACATTGTTAAGCTCTAGTTAGTTTGATGGTAGATGGATCCTAGATTCAGAGGCATCATATCATATGTGTCTGTACAAAGATTGATTTGACCAATATAAGGTAGCCAATGGTGGGATGATTTTGATGGAGAATGATAGTGTATGTGAAGCTGTGGGTATCAGTCCTATTAGAATCAAGATGTTTGATGATTGTGTTCGCATTCTTACTAAGGTTAGGCATGTACCTGATCTGGAGAAAAATCTAATCTCATTGAGGGAATTGGATGAGACAGGATGTCGAGTCATCCTAAAATCCAAAAAACTAAAGGTTGTACGTGGTACTATGATGTGCAATCGTAAATTTTTGACGATCCGTCACGACGATGCACTAGTATGAAAAATATAGAGTCGCCACCCGAAGCTTTTGGTATCCCAGAAAATCCAAATTAATATTAAATGCACCGAAGTGCCAAATATGACTCTAATTTATTGATTCACGCCAAAGGCTCTTGGGTAGGGGCTTCGGTTATCGATCAGGAAAGTGTTAGGCACCCGATCAACCCGCTCGTAAGAGGTCTCTACTATAGTTGGGTCTATGTACGGCTGATATATATATATATATATATAAGAAGCAAAATGAGCGACACTTCCCCTTGTCCGAAGGTACACCAATCCTATTGAGCCCTTCTCGCTTGCCAAAATTTGGGTGGTGTAATGGCTCAATTCTAGGAGAGAGTCAGAGCTCTCAGGATCTTGTAGCACCGATGTGGTCCTTCGTGCGAGAGCGTTGCCGATGAGCTTCCGATAGCAAAGGGGTTAAGAGAAGGGTTCTAATCTCTAAGGCTTGGTAGCTAAGAGATAGAGGAAGAAGGCTAGGGGTAGTTTTAACTAAATCTCAAAGATTGATGGTGGAAAATGAGGTTTAAAGGGCAAAGATCAATTCCGAAATTTATATAGGATTAGGGCATCAAATGGGGAAAAGGTCATTTAATCTTTTCTTTCTTGTGGAACAATTTTCAAACCATTTGCAAGGGGGGGTGCCTCTCTATTTATAGGAAAAAAGAGGGTTAGAGATATGTTTAGAGGCTAATTAGGGTTAACAATTAGGTAATCCTTGCATCTTAGGTTTCCTAGGGTTTCAAAGGCTTGGATATGTGTGAGAATGAGCTTCAATGGTGGATGATAGGTTGATGTTTCAAATGACTAAAGGGTTACAAATAGGGTAAGCATGAGTGTAACAGTCCTAATGAAACTCATCATACACTTTGAGATGGTCAAGAAGTCAAACCTAAAATTGAAATTTGAGCGAAAAACCCACAATTACTGTAGCTAAGCCTGGCGCATGTATTAGATGTGTCAGGCAACATTTTATGTATTTTTCAAATTTTTTATTTTCAAAATCTATTTATATTAAAGAGTAAAATTTAGGGCCTTAAAATAAAAACCTAAGGCATTAACAATTTTAAGTTCAGGGTCTGCAACCATATTAGTCAATACGCGAAATGTTGGACCAATTTTTTTGTCCCAATTTTCCACACAACGGATCTTAAGATCATGGGTGTACCATCAATTGGTCAAATTTTTATCCCGCGTGACACACATTAAAAAAAAAATGTGACTCTAAAATTACGATTGAGTGTGATGTGTACCACATGATTTTAGGGTCACCTTTTAGGATTTGTGTCACATCTAATAAAAAAACTATCAGCCTAATGACCCGTTATATAAAGATCCATAGGGTGGAAGATTGGAATAAAAAATGATCTCGTCATTTATTCATCCTTGGATAGAAGGATTTCTAATGTTCAAGCCAATTATAATTGTGATTTTAAATATCAACACCTTGAGCGACATGTTTCGCTTCTAGGAGCTGAGCTAGATGACAACCATACCACTTCTCGCCCGAGAAGCCAGAGACAAACTTACCTTTTTAAGGATGATTTTTTATAATCTGTTATACTAGCGTTCACAATATAATGTGTATGAATTATCAGTTTGTCTACGAGACACTAATTTGATTCATCATGCGCACTATTTTGATATAATCTTAGGTTGAATCCAATCTATTGGACGACCCTGAGAACGGCTATCATTTTTTGTCTAAATTTATGCACTCTAATATCTGTTATTATTTTGAACGACTAATATTGAAGCTCACTAATTGGACGGTTTGCATCGACTTGTAAGTGTGATTCTTTAACAAAAATATGCTCCAATGATGGACAACATTTAAATTAAACCTAGATGTATCATGTGGCATAAAATAGTGTAAGATCAATGTAACGACCAGAAATTTTCACCCTGAACACTTGGAAACTCCCGGATCGCAAGATCATTCATAATCTAATTATGGAAATTCTTTGGTATCTATTAGAGACCAAGCTATTATAATTAAACTGAATGCATAGATATCCATAATTAAATCAATTTGCATTAATGTCCATAACGAAAGTGTAAAAATTAAAATTAAAACCACCGATAACGGTCATTCGTCACACAAACAATGACACATAACATCCAAAAATAATCTTAATTATCTCAAGAAATTCATCTAAATCTATACCAAGTCCAAGTCTTCAAAAGGATCTAAGGATAAAACTCCTCAGGTGAAAGATCTGCTTCGTTTTTCAGTACAAAGTTGGGATCCTCTTCTAATTCGAGATCCGGAACTACTTCTATACCTGTGACACATAGTGTCAGGGTGAGCTAGTAGTCTAAGCTCAGCAGAGAAAGTTCAAGGCCAAATTACATCTTGTCCGATCAATGCATAGTTTGATGACAAATTCAAAAACAATTAAATGATAAAAACAGAATTCGAGAATATCATAGGTTCAAAAGCACATATTCTCATATGAGATTCGATAGCATCATTTCTTAGGTTTCATATGAGTATTCATTAAATCGTTTCATTGTCAAATTTCAGATGCAATCTTCTTAATTCATGATGACTTAAAAATATAACTTAAATATCACTAGCGCAAATATAGCACTAAAGTCTTTAATGACCGATGGGAATCCCCTCCTAACCATCGTCGCTCAATGAATAATTTTTTAAGTGTTCAAGCCCCTGCATTGTGAGAGATACTTGTGCGGTTCAATGGGCCATCAAAACAGTTCAAAAGTATCAAAGCACAAGATTCGTTCACATCAACCTCAAATCACATGCAAAGTTCTAATACTTAATACAATGTTTATGATTCATAAGAAATTCTTATTCTATTTCAGATTCAAAGTTCAAAAGGATTCAATGATTTCGAAGTTCAAAGAGTTTAATAGTTCAAAGTTCAAAGAGTTCAATTCAATGATTCAACATGAGTTAATATTCAATTAGTTTCAATGGCCCAGATGCAATAAGATTCAATGAGTTCAAATTCAAATACTAATGATCATGGGTTCAGTTTCGAATACGTCATTAAAGACTATGATTCAAAGTCAAAAACATAATTGTGTATTGAATTTTTCCTACCTTGGGTCCTAGCGTAGCAAGAAGTCGATCTGACAATCCCAAGTTGTTGTGTTTCCATCTCATTGATGGTGCAAATCGTTTTCGTCATTGTAGCATTATTCGCGTACTAGAGATGTGGATTTAGGGCTTTGCTTGAACTTGGGAAATCAACACCAAAACTTGGGCTTTATTTCTAATGCTCCATCTTTCACACAAAATTTCCCCTCTTCTTACTTCCTTTAACTTCAGATTGAATGATTGGAGGACAATTATTCATTCCTTCTGCTTCTATGAAGGAGAGACTAGAGGAGGTGGAGATATTAGAGAGTGGTCGGTTGTTTATGAGAGAGAGGGAGAGGACACAAGAAAGACAATTCTATTATATTGGTGTTCTTGTTATTTTTAAGTACCTAAGAAGTTTGAGACGTTATGTACGAGTGGTAGTAGTTGTTGGATTATTAAGGATGAGTTGGGAATGAGAGGTGGTTTGACGGTGAAGATGGAGGTAAGCCGCTAGTGTTTCTATGTTGTTAGGCATATGGCCATGTGGTTGCATCACAGTAGGGGAGAGTTGGAGGAGAGCTCGAACGTGTAGCACCATTAGTGTTCATAGGTGTCGTGAGGGCCAATGCGACTTGCAGTGCGTGAAGCTTGGTGAAGGAGGTCGAGCAATGATATGGTGTACACTTCATGAGGAGAGAGAGAGAGGGAGAGAGAGAGAGAAAGGGAGAGAGAGTTATTGTATCTCTCATACGGTGTTATTTAATGGAGGAGGTTGAGAGGGGAAACTCAAATGGGTAAATGTAATTGTTAAAACGGTAAGAGTCCTAAAGGACTCTATTACTTACTAAGGCCTTGTTCAGGTGTTTTCTGATTTTTCTTAGAAAAGCTCAAATTCTTGGACACTCAGATTCCTGACAGATTCTTAGCAGACTCAGATTCCTGATTTTTCCCATATGCGTTCTTAAGTTACGCAGATTCCTGACAGATTCTTATAAAACTCAGAATCCTTTATTTTTAAGTTTCTCTAAGAAAATCCTCAGAATTGATTCATTCAGTGATTATGTTATGACCGTAGAAATGAGATCTAATCATCGGTTTATGTGTCGTACTTAAATTTTTCTCAAAATTTATGGGTAACCAATCGAGATGGGGCTGAATATATTTGATGAAGTCTTTTTTCAAATCTGATTTGATGACTATTATTTTTTTAATGGGCCACTAATACCCAAAGGTGTTCCCGACGGTCTTATACCGTTGGCAATAAGTTTCCTTTTCCGACAGTTGTAACTATTAGAAAAAGGTCAATCTTTCTAGCCACCAAAGTTTAAAAATTTTCATTGCGGCAGTTTAGAACCGTCGGGAAATTGTGATCATGAATCAAATCAAGAGGACAGGGTTTGAATCCTCCGAAATCAAATGTTGGTTGGCTGAAATTTAATTTTTTTTATGGCAACAGGAAAAACTATATAGCCCATGCTAGAATTTGGAAAATACTCGGTAGTGAGTATAGAAATGTCGTGTTCTCGATCTTGGTATCTACATGTAACGACATCATCAAGAAGATTTAGTTAAGACTAATGCTTCTTGTGGAGATTTTCCTTGGATGAATGTTTTTTTAATTTATCAGTCATTGGACTACTTTTTATCCTTCAATTTTCATGTTTTGTTTTTGTTTTGGATTTGTTTGGGCTTACACTATGATTGCCTTTAACTCTCCTACCGAATTACATTTTTTTGCATATGTATGTTCTATCGTTTCGTTTATTGGTAAATATTACCTATCCAAAAAAAGAAAGCCACCTCAATTGATTTATTTTTCAGCATAAAGACATCAAAAAATGAGCTCAAGATCATATTTTCTACTTTAAGGGCAAAGTGGTCAAATGTGGCACTAAAATGTAAATGTTAATAACCACCACATCAACTTAGTATTCCATTTTATTGTAATCGTCGATGTGTCATAACAAGTATCCACGAGTTTGAATGTGATAAGAAATGAGCCCAAAATCACAATTTATACCCTTGAGGGGGAAATGGTTAAATGTGAGTTGAGGAATACGATTGTGAGAGGTCAAAACATCATATATCATAGCCCATAATAACATAGACAATAAATTTAAATTGGTCATCTCGACCATCCATTTTAGGCTATCAATCCCATTAGGCAGTCTGACACCATGCAAACAATTGTCAAACAATCTCATTAAGATCACTACATAACATTGAAATTCACCCTACTTAAAGCCCATCAACATGACTTATATACCTGAGGAGAGCAATAATGGAGCATACCAGGAAAAGGAAACTAAACAACCCCATTATCTGAGCACATAACAACCTAGTGGAAATTGCACTTGCCATTTCAAATCTGAGATTCCCAAACCCTTAAACTTCATCCAAATTGGATTTCAAATATTGTACATATATATAAGGTAAGGACCGGCTGTAACTCACTAAACAATATAACACCCAGGCACAACCAGCCTACTTCATCTATTATAGTCAACACACTTAAATATACAATCAAACACTTGGAATGCATCTTCTCAACACTATATCACTTTATCAAGTACATTCAACACACATAGACAGATAATCAAACACGTCAAATGAATTTTCTCACATAACCAGCGCAGTTCATCTAGCACACTCCGCCCATTTAGACATACGAGCACACACTTCATATGTATCTTCTCACATAGCCAACCCACTTCATCTAGTACATTAAGCCCACATAGACATATAATCAAACACTTCAAATGCACACAGGCATATAATCAAACGCTTCAAATGCAGCTTCTCACATAACCCCCTAATAAAACATGGTACTTGAATAGCAAAACCAACCATCCATTAGGAAATAGGTTCCTTGTCAAAGGTAGAGTAAATCTAAAGCATTACAACATATTTTCAATCCATAAGATATGAATTGGAGCAAAGATATAGGAGACAAGTGTCTTAGATTCGAGGCTCACCCCTACCTGTTGTCATGTGAAACCGGTTCATTTGGATGGTTAGGGAAGACGATGCATAGCTTCAAACAAGCTACTACGTAACTGTTGTTGGAAGACAACACATACTTGTCTCAGTTTATGACATGTATTTCATTGGGACAAGTATACTTCACATCTGAAATCTGAGCTCAGAATTTGAGCTAATCCGAGCAATTTGCTCGAATGTTCAAACATCCTTTTCACTCGAAAAAAGTTCAGATTCTCAGTTCCCAAGCAAATCTTTCGAACGTGGTCCTCACTCAGATTTTGCATAAAATCTCAAATTCTGAGCAGAATCTGGGCAGAAAAAACTCTCAAACGAGCCTTAAATGTGAGGGAGATCACACCCAACTTTTAGGCTTGGAATCTTTTGCCCAATGTTTTTGGCAACTAAAACCGCATCACATCGTAGCCATATATAATTACTCATGTATCTGGATAGTTGGATAGTGAGAGAAAGTTGCCTTCGTGGACTAACAATTCATTGGCAAGTGTGAGAAGGGTAGTATGTGGGGCACCAAAATAATGTGTAAGAGAGAGAGAGAGAGAGAGAGAGAGAGAGAGAGAGTATGTTAGAATATTGGGCGGTTATGTAGGCTGAGCTACCAGCCTACCACCTATGGGGCTCTTTTAGCTAGGTGTTTGAATGAGAGTAGGGATGGGTGCGTTGAATTACTTGGGTGTTGCCCACCAACATCTAAATTTGGTGCCCCACATATTATCATGTGTATATATATAATATGGAAAAGGTGTTCGTCCTCCACGGGAGGATGATCACCATCCTCCAAGATTCAAGGTAGAGGTTCAAGTGGCATCCAAAACATTGTTTCAATGCCACATGGACCTCGGGTGCATTGCTTAGATCATTTAAAAAAAAAAAAAAATTGAAAACTCATCTCCACCATGTGTTTTTTGAGCCGTGAAATGTAGACCATTGAAACTAGTCAAGCTTTGACTTATGCTTTTTTTAAAAAAATTGAAATTTCTTTTTTTTTTAAATTGATCTAAACTATCCACTCGTATTCCACATGACAACCAAAGAGTGTTTTGAGTGCCATGTGTACCTCCATGTGGACCTTGGAGGACGATGACCGTCCTCCCATGGAGGACAGAACCTACTCCCTATATATATATTACACATGAAACAAAAGAAAAGCAAGGTGAGGCTAATTGGGCAAGTTGCCAGAGAAATGAGGCATGGGCGAGCTGCTTCCATGGTTTTTAAGTTGGTCTTCTTTTCCAAATTCGTCTGTAGCAAGATGGGGTTGGGTTAGTGTGTTGGGTGCCATCACCGATTCATCATGATACACTTATTTAATATCATATTCTATAATTTATATATATATATATATTCACAATTTTATTTTATTTATATATTTATTTATAAATGAGTAGGAGAGAGGGAAGAAAGGTTTGGTTCATGTTTGGGGTCGGGTTCGAGTGCCACATGTGGACTCATATATACGCCCGACATAGAGGTCCAAGGGTTCAGATTGCTCATGGTGTGCGCACCCTAGAATATAAAAGAAGGTCGAAGGCGATGTCATACGAGTCAAAAGTTTAACTAAGATTAAACCTGCCAAATGATCGCATTTTCGCCAAAGATCAACGATTCAACGTTAGCGAAAATCAGGGTTGTTACAATCAAAGACATATTTTAATGATGTAAGATCATTTAAATACTATTTTTTATATCATGATGTATCGTCGGAGACGTGAGACTCTTTGCATATCGGAGACATGAGACTTTTCACATATCGACCATATCCGATGCGTCTTAAACTTCCAAAATTTAAAAACCATGGTTACAAGATGTAGTACAGTGTTTGATATATATATAATTTTATTTTATTTTTTTTATTTGTGGGTATCCGGGCCAGCTTGCGCGCACCTCGACTAATTCCACAGGGCCTTGGAGCTAACGACCGGATAATACTCCAGTGGCTCTGAGAAGATTCAAACTAGTGACTATTGGGGAGCAAACCCAAGGCCTAACCAACTGAGTTACCCCTCCGGATTACAGTGTTTGATATTTAGTGGCTAAGATTGAATTTCCGTTTTTTGGGACACAAAGCGGAAAGATCATGGATATCAAAGACTATACGATGGTGAAAACCCATACTACAGTGTGCACACGAGGACCCGATGAAAGCATATGAAATTTAATCAAAACACTACATACCAGTAACCCGTACTTGCAATCCAACATAACCACAATCAGTGTTTTTTTAACGTTTAAATTGATGATTGCCTTGAATCAGACAATGAAGATCATTTTTCATTCTAATCTTCTATAGAGTGATCTTTAGATCATGGGTCAGACAGTCAAATATTGATTCCACACGACATAATCCCCAAAATTGGTTATAATCATTAGCCTTCCATGAAAAAGGGTCATTAGACCCTTTAAAGGATTTGTGCTACGTGAAATTAACATCTAAATATCTGATATGAGGTACATGATCTAAAGACCAATTCTATGGAAGATTTAGCCGGAAAAAAATTTCTATCGGCGAATTGAAGGAAGTGAACAGTTTTAACATGCAAACACACTAGTTGCCAATGTAGAATGTTCGGCTGCAAAAACTGGTTCCCCCAACACAAATGATTAAGAGCCCAACGAGAATAGAATGAGGAAATATCTAATTATCGGCAACTATAAAGTGTTTCCCAATTATATCGGAAGCTGATATTAGCTGAGCGTACACCATATAAAAGGAATCTAAAACTCACTTTGACATCTGCTCTTCCGGTCCAAAAAGCCCTCTTTATAGAAATAGAAAGTTTATAATTTATTTATACTTATACGTGGCCTAAACAATACTAATATCTGCTTGGCTTTTTAGTCACCAAACATCGAATATATTCTACAACAATAATTTAGCGGTTCATAATTAAGTATTTTTCCGCTGATAAAAGAAGACATCCATTAGCTCAAGACAAAATCTATAACCCGGGTGCGAACGGTAACTTGATTTGGCTGCTAGTGTCTCTACGATATTTTATTGTTTGGCTGTATGCTTGTCGGATGATACTGTAGTCTACCAGCGTTACCATTATGTATGGTGAGCTCCATGTCGCACCACAAAGTAAAACCCTGCTCATTAATCCAGAGTCCAGACCATCTAATCCAGGGGTCACGTGTCGTAGATGAGCAATATAAAAAACCATTGAACTGACCAAATTTTCCCGACCATTGATCAGTATCTGTGGCAATCCGTAAACAGGCAACGGATGGAACGTAAAGGATCCTTGGGTCAGTGGAGTGTAGTTTGGTCGGGATAAATAAATCACACTATGATTTATTTATTAAAGAGAAATATTTACATATAAAGTAGCACACATGTACAAAAGTTTCTTGGAATATCTATATTTATAAAGCTGGCCCAACCATAATTTGATTGTGCCCTTTAGGATCCCACCGATAATTATTCCCAGTTGAGTTGGATTCAGTATTCGATCAAAATAGTATGAACCCTATCAACACACAAATCAGGGACATAAATGTTTGACTGCACGTATCTTGAGGTGTCTCCTTTCTATCTCAATTCCCAACGAGTGTTGCCTTATCATTGGCAATGGAGAAATCATCGTCTCCATCCAATTGCCGCGTCGAATATTAATAAAGAAAGCTAAGGTATGCACTAATATATATATATATATATATATATATATATATATATATATATATAAAAGTTCTTGAATATGGATCGTATTGGTCGAATCTAAATCCGTTGAACAACATAAAATTCACTCACCCCGTTCGCCTCACTAGCACTCGATTCATTAGTCTAAATAGAATGCTACTGAGAAGAACCGGGACATATGATTTTTAATATGGGATGACCCCGTCACTGAATTGATATTGGATGTCAGACCTAAGCGCCACTAGATGTATAATATTATAACTTTTATTGAAAATTTGTGAAATTTTAACCCGAAATAATACAGGAAACCGGTTCGAGATGCTAAGAATATCGCTATCTTTATTACAATCTTTATTGAAAATTTGTGAAATATTGACTCGAAATAATATAGGAAATCGGTCCAAGACACTAGAAATATTACTGTCTTTAAACTAATATTTGCCCCACCACTTTGACAAAGTGGTCACCAAAAGGTTATCGGCAAATTGGTCTCAGGATACAATAAATCAGATGTGTATTCTTGTGAAAAATTTGGTGAATCCGTTCATGCTATCCTGAACACTAAATATTTACAAGAGCGCTCATTTAAAGACAGAACCAAAGAGAATAATGGAGACTCTATTATAGTGTATTAAAATAATGATTTTAGATTCCTTAAATAAAAAATCAAGTGGTGTGTTCCTATGAAAAGGTGCTACAGGCATTCCTTCCAAAAAGACACACCACTTTGGATCATAAAGACACTTATTTTGAAAAGACATAACTTTAAAAAGACACACCTCTTTGAAAAAGATATACCTTGTTAGAAAAGACATAAGCTTTTAAATATCAAACAATCACCCACTATTTAAAAATTTAAATCAGAGTAAAGCCATAAATATATGTATAAATGAAAATGTCTTGCAGACTTAAATTTTCATCTTTGTAGAAATAACTCAAAGTTTGCCAAGGTTTTTAGTTAAACTAAGTCTTAAACTAATGATCTTATATGACAAATTGAAACTATTTTACACACATATTTCATATATTTAGTATTCAATAATTTGATTAGCGCATTTAGGTCATATGCTAATATCCAGATTTTCATAAGTGTTTATGAGATAAAGTCATATCTCATTGAAGGCGGTTCTACCCTCACACTTATATAGATAAACCTATAAAAGATGCCCCTGAAACTTTAACATATTAACATATAATGCTATAACGTCTATTAAGAGCAATGTTCAGCCTCCCCTTCTTCATTACAGGTAAAACACTACTATTCCTGTGATGTTTATGAGAATTTAATTTTCATCAATGTAGTGCCCCTTTGTCCGCCACGGATTTACGACTTATTCTTTCTTTTGAACCTAAATATTGACTAAATAAATATTAGGTAAGGCTCCCATCGTAAGTGACTGTTTGGTAAATGATTCTAAACCGATCCCGATTCCTCTTTTAGTAATATTTTTCATAATTGCTAATAATTGTAATTATCAACACACAAAGTGTTTCTTTAGACATTTTTACCTGAAATCACATATAATTTATTTTCTTGTTCATTGACAAGAGAACAAGTTCCATAGAAAATTTAAAGTTTTGATTTAATCTTTATTGGTTTGTCTACTAATAGATCCTTAAATCACTTCATTTCTCTAACTATTTTAATATACCGTACAAACAACACACACAATGAGATTTATAGTTGCTTCTTAATGTCTCTTATGAAGTTATGACTTCCTTTATTGAAGGGAAATTATCTTTAAACAATTTAGATTTTCAAATCTAAATTTATTATCTTCTTAAGAGAATTTGTAGCATTTATGCTCAATTCACTTTTCAATGAACTTAATGCAATAGAACATTCGTATAATATAAGATATCAGAGTTTCATGCATGCTTGAAACAAAATAATTATATTCCTTAAAACAAATAATTAAAAATTTTATAAAATAAACATGATAATCTAATCAGAATTATTTGAACATCTATAAATGATCCTACCAATCCTTTTGATAATAACTCGATATTGCCAAAAAATCATGAGAATTTGATCATTGCTAATGATTCAACGCCTTGTTCAATCGATCAAGGCCATTCAATGACCACGAAGCTAAATCTGGCCATTTGATTAAATCGCACATATATGATCACATTTAAATACATGAACGCTAGATCTCATTTCAACAAAGATTTACTAAATTTTCGTGTCACTCATTCAATGAGTCAACTCTCATACTATAAATAATAGGGAAACAATATTGATGACCACGTTTAGCAACATGATACATATATGTTAGATCTATCAAAGTAGTCCAACAACAATCATCCCATCATTGATATATTTAATTTATTTAAAATCACATCATTGGATTCTAACCATCTTGATTATTTGGATTGTCATGCATCATAATAGTGGAATGATATGCCTCTATAATCCTTGAATTAATAAGAAATTTGTAAAAGTAATATTTGAAAAAAGCACCATGTTTCGTACTTCTTCAAACATCAAAACAAATCCTAACAAGTGTAATTGCATATATGCCTTGGAGACGTACAATCAAATTATAAAATAATAATAATAAATAAAGTCAAATTCTACTTACCCGTTTCTGAGAAAGGAAACATAAATCGACTTCATGAAACAGTTTTATCTCTTTGGCCAATTGTAACATTCTCACGCTTTAGACTTTCACGTATAGGAACTAGACACAATAACTACCCAAATCAAAATTGTCGTCTCGAATCCAACAGTATGCTCAGACGAGTCATCACCGCTCTCGACTCCATGACGTGCTTCTCTACATGAAATAAAGAATTTCAAGTACAAAGACGATCTCTCTGCTGTAAGATGAATGCGTTAACAGAGTGCTCCGCAATAGATTTCGACATCACGATTCCTCCGCTATAACTTATTTGAAATTAACAAATATTGGTTTAAAATTATTGGAAATTTGTGAAATATTGACATGAAATAATACAGGAAATCGGTCTGAGACATGAGAAATATCATTGTCTTTAAACCAATATTTTTCCCACAGGTTATCGGCAAACTGGTACTAGGATATAACGAATCGGCTGTGTATTCTTGTGAATGATTTAGTAAACTCATTCACGTTATCCGAACACTAAATATTGCAAGAACGCTCTTATCAAAACCTTTAAAAACAGAACCAAAGAGAATAAGGGAAACTCTATTATAGTTTATTAAAGTAATAATTTTAGATTCCTTAAATAGAAAATCAAGTGATATCACTACAAAAAATAAAACTATTAGCGGTAATTTTTTACAACAAAAAACTGTCGTTATTAACAAAACAACTATAAGACTATTAGCGTCAGTTTTTTTGTTAACACCGGCAGTTTTTAACTGCCGCTAATAGTCTTATTTTTTTGTAGTGTGTGTTCCTATGAAAAGGTGCTACATGCATCGCCCTTCGAAAAAGATATGCCACTTTGGAAAAACACTTCTTTTGAAAAATAACATAACTTTGAAAAGATACCTCTTTGAAAAAGACGTAAATTTTAAAACTTTTAAATATCTAACAACTTTAACGTCATATATTCAATCCCGGCTTACCTATTATAAAAGAGAGTGAGTCAATTACTTTCTATTCAAATAGTCAGCCTTAGGACCTACAAAACTACTTAGAGCATCTCCAGCAGAAGAGCTATCCCACACGCTATACCTAATATAGCGTTCTAAAGTGCAAATATTGAGCTCCAGCAGGAGAGCCATCCCACACGCTCTATATAGCTATTGCTACAGTAATAGCTAAATTTAGCTATTACAGTAGCAATAGCTATACATTAAAACAGTCTTTTTTATTTTTTTTAATGATAACTCTCTCTCTCCTCTCTCTCTCTCTCTTATCTAGTCTAGTAGTAAAATAATAAAATAAGAATAATTTGAAATCGCACCGAAACCCGAGCGTCCCAAACCGGACCAAACCACACTGAAACCCGACACAAACAAAACCCAATTCGGTTCGGTTTGGATGGCTTGAAAGTAAAAAAAACCTGAAAAATAAAAAAATACCCTAAAAATAAAGTAGGTATTTTACCTACATCAAACCGAACCAAATCGGTTTCGGTTTTAAAAAAAAAAATTGAACCGAATCGAAACTCGACACAAACCGAACCCCGATTTGGTTCGGTTTCGGTTTGGGTGGTTTGAAGCTGAAAAATACCCCGAACAAAATGAAAAGATACCCTAAAAAAATAAAAATGTGGGTATTTTACCTACACCGAACCGAACCAAATCGGTTTCGATTTCAAAAAAAAAAAATAGAACCGAACCAAATGGGTTTCGATTCGGTGTAAGAAAAATTAGAAAAAAAAACTAGTAGTTATCAGTAACGGCCGATTCGTATCGGCCCCCGACATATCGATACTCGAGACCGATATCGATTTGACACCTTGCGTTCAAAAATATGATCGTTGTAAAAATATAGTCGTTAAAGAATTTAAATTTTTAAAATTTGAGTATTGATAGTAAAATATAATAAAACAAGAGTGAAAAATAATATTTTAAAGAGTAGAATAGCTAAAATAGAGCGTCTGCTAGAGTTATTTTTACAGTAGCAGTAGCTAAATTGGTGCTTAGCTACTCAAATTTAGCTCTCCTTGCTGAAGATGCTCTTATATGCCACGCAAATTAATGAAAATACATTTTTGCACTTAGCCGTTTGAGATTGTCCTTGCCAATTAAAGTGACTTTTGACCTTTCATTGATTTGACTCTACAAATTAATATGAGAATAACCCTAGCGCAGCCACCGGTAGAGAGGCAGTCGAGCATTTTTATACCAAGTTCAAAAGGGTACATCTGGCCAATGTCCACTCCAGCATCTCCAGCTTTTGTGTTAAGGAGAGGAGCTCAATTTTCACTCAACACAGTTACCCGCTAATGCAAATAGGACGATAAGCTGGTCTACCAAATGCGCATCTGGCATAAGAGTGTTGTACGGCCCCGGGGACAAAGTCAAACACACCCACAGATTTAGCACTAGGTCTGTAGGTCAATGCCATGTCAAAATGGTCATGCCATGGGAGTGGTACGACTATTTATCAATATGCAACTTTTGTGTTCAAAAATACCAGTGCAGATTCTAAGATTGATGACTTGAGATTATTGCCGTAGCGACAAACGGGTCACTACCTTAAACATATATGAAGATAATTGTTTATTTATGATGTGTTTAACTGATTTGGGTATAGTTGGTTAATATGGTGCCATTTATTAGCAATAAACAAATGACAAGTCATCTAAATCAATTTAAGAATTCTGTTATATCCTAGCTGTAAATAACAAGAGTTAGTTGATTCTGCTATAACAATTTAGTATTTTTGTTGTATCTTAACTACAACCTTACTGTATCTTAGCTGTAACTAACAAAAGTTAGTTGATTCTGTTGTACTCCATAACTGACTAGAGAGTTGATAAATAGAACATGTAACACAATTTCTAAGTTGAGAAAAATAAAATCAAAAGTTCTCCTCTGTCTTTTCGTGGTATCAGAGCTCCAAAAGCTCCAACGAGCAAGTTTCGATCCACAGGTTCTACAGAAATTCTGATTTTGATTCAATTCAGCAATCTCATCGTCTTCTTCAAAGATTCAAGTTCAATCATGGCCTCAACCTTGCTCTCTTCCCCAATTATTCTTCCATAAGGGTTGGTTTTCTTCGTTTCCAACATTCATTCATTAATTGCAGTCAAGCTTGATTTTGAAAATTATGAGATTTGGAAATTGCAAATTCGGAATGGTTCCAAAGATAAACCTCCACCAAAAATCTTCGATTCGTCAGGAAATTCAGTTCCAAATCCTCTGTTTCACGAATGGATGATGATCGATCATCATCTTCTTAGTGTTATAACTGCAACTCTTTCCCCTTCGATCTTGCTGTATGTAATAACTCTTGATCATACTTATCAAATTTGGAGTTCCTCGTCCGATCGTTTCAATTCTCTAAGCAGAGCTCATACTCATGATCTCAAAACAAACCTATATGCCCTCAAGATGGGGGATCTATCTATGAGAAAATACCTTGATGAAGTGCAGAAATTTGCAACCAAGTTAGCTGCTGCAAGTTCACCAATTCAAGAAGAAGATCTCGTGTTTCACAACTTACATGGATTACCGTCAGAATATGCCTCTTTCAAAAACTCAATCCGAACAAGACCATCTCCAATAACACTTCATGAACTTCATTTCCTACTTGGATCTGAAGAAATCAATGTTGCAAATGACAAATTTGTCACCTCAACTCCTTATACTAGCACAACCTCCATGGCCTATACAAATCAGGGTGGATCATCCCTCAATCGTAACACCAATCGAGGTCATACACACAATAACGATGGAAGAAACTAAGTGTTCAACAGAGGTGGAAGATCTAGAGGTTTTCAAAAGGAAAAAGAGCAGGCTTTCACGGTGGTTCTCCTCGTGGTGGATCTTCCCATCCCCGGATTTACTGCCAAATCTGTGGAAAACCCAATCATGATGCAAGTGAATGCTGGCATCGAACCAATTTGAGCTATCAAAAGCCTTCCAACAACAACAACAATCAAGCCTATTTTGCCTCTTCTTCACCAACTCCAGATGCAAATTGGTATGTCGAAAGCGGGGCCAACAATCATATTACTAGTGATCTATCTAATCTATCGATTCACAGCGAGTACCAAGGCGGTGACAAAGTTACAGGGGGCAATGGTAAGTTCTTAAACATTCAGCACACAGGTAATTGTTCTCTTCCAACATCCACAAAATCCCTCTTCTTACCACATGTTTTACATGTCCCTAACATATTGCACAACCTATTGCCTGTACAAAAATTGGCTTAAGATAATAATTGTTTTCTTACCTTTGATTCAAATGAATTCATTATTCAGGATAAGGCCACCAACCAGATTCTTCACAGGGGCCCATGTAAACAGGGGCTGTATCCCTTCACAACTACACCTCACTCAACTGCACAATCAAAAGCACTACTTTGTACTCGGTCCTTGGTTATTATTTGGCATCATAAATTGGGGCATTCATTATCAACTGTGTTCAATTTACTAGTTAAAAAGTATCATTTACCTACTAACTTATCTAAGAACTTTTCTTGTGAACATTGCAATGTCGGAAAAAGCCATCGGCTTCCTTTCCCAACATCTACTTCTATTGTAAACAATCCCTTAGGAATAATACATGTAGACGTATGGGGTCCTTTTCTATTACTGTCCTTTCGTGATTTTCGATACTATCTTTTGTTAGTTGATGACTTCTCTCGATTTTCTTGGATTTACCCAATGCGCACAAAAAATAAAGTTTTTCATAAATTCGTAGAATTTACAGCTCTTGTTGAAGGTCAATTATCTCATGTTATTAAAAAAAATCGTACAGACAATGGATGTGAGTTTGTTAACAGTTCCATGGCTAATTTTCTTAGTCAAAATGACATTCTTCATCAACGCTCTTCTCCTCACACACCCGAACAAAATGGGGTTGCTAAGCGCAAGCATCGACATCTCATTGAAACCACGATTACCTTACTACACCAAGCCTCCATTTCCAAAGAATATTTGCTGGATGCCTTATTCACATCCGTGTTCACTATCAATCAATTACCTAGTAGTCTGTTGAAATTTAAAATACCATATAAATCACTGTTTCATATTGCTCCAGATTTTACTGTTCTAAAATCATTTGGCTACTGCTGTTACCATGGTTACGCCCATATGCCAGTGACAAATTATCTCCATGATCAAAGCCATGCATTTTATCGGGTACTGTCAAGAATCCAAAGGATATAGATCTCTCGACATGGAAACAAAAAAAGTATATACATCACGACATGTAAAGTTCCTTAAAGATATTTTTCCATTTGTCACATCTACAGCTGTTGCAAACCCAACATACTCTGCCACTGAAATTTCCTCTCCCATACATAAAAATCCCATCCCATCCTTGCAAATCTATGCTTCCACACCTCAGCCTATTACCCAAAATCAACAGGCCACTGTCCCTCAAAGCATCACATTTCCACAAAATTCCAAAAATAATGTCATCTCTACGCCTACCAACTCCATATCACTTAATCTCAATCCTTCATCCAATGGAGAACTCTCTGCTACCAACCCATCCAATGACCAATCCAGTCAACCATCTAATAACCACAGAAGTACCTCTTCAACTCAATCTCTTCCAACCCAACCATTCAACACCCATCCTATGACAGCTCAATCAAAGGGTGGCATTATAAAACCCAAAACCTCATTCTGCCTTTCAGCCATTACTTCCTCTGATTGTGAGCCAAAGAACTATATGGCAGCTACAAAGAGTCAACAATGGTGATCTTCCATGTCTGAAGAATTCAATGCATTAATCTCGCAAGGAATTTGGATGTTAGTTTCAAAGCCAACAACTCGAAGCACAATTGGATGCAAATGGGTCTTTCACATCAAACAAAATGTCGATGGCACTATTGCTCGCTACAAAGCTCAACTTATAGCAAAAGGCTATCATCAAGAAGAAGGTCTTGACTACACCGAAACGTTCAGCCCAATAGCAAAGCAACCCACTATACGAGTAATATTATCTCTTGCTCTTCATTATAATTGGACCATCAAACAACTTGATGTGTCCAATGCCTTTTTACATGGTTTCTCAACGAAGAAGTGTATATGGGTCAACCGCAAGGATTCGCTGATCTTACTTATCCCACATACGTTTGCAAACTCCGAAAGACATTATATGGTCTAAAGCAAGCACCGCAGGCATGGTACTCAAACTTCTCATCATTTCTTATTCGCAATGGCATCAAAACAAGCATAACAGATTGCTCATTGTTCATTTCTCACAAAAATACTCATATCACTCTGATTTAGTATATGTGGATGACATATTAATCACGAGTAGTGATCAAAACAGAATTCAAAGACTTATCAAAAATATGGCCCAACACTTCTCTATGAAAGAGCTTGGAAACTTAAATTATTTTCTTGGCATTGAGGTCATTAAAACCTCCACTGGCAATCTCCTTTCTCAAGCCAAATATGCTACAGAAATCCTCGAAAAGGCAGCTATGTTAGATTGTAAACAATGTGCTTCTCCTTCAGCATGCAGGTTTGGCTCCAAACCAGGTGATGAAGATGAGTTCTCAAATCCTTCGCTATACCGAAGCATTGTCGGTGCTCTCTAGGGGCGTTATCGGGTCGGTTCGGGTCGGTTTTCATGCGAAATCGAAACCGAACCGATAATTATCGGTTTCTATTTTATGAAACTAAAATCGAACCGATAAGGTTCAAAACTGAAATCGAACCGATTTATCGGTTCGGTCGATTTTTGATTTTTAAACCTCAGTTTTCAACTTTTTGTTTAACTTTTTTTTATTAGAAAGCTAATTACGTTGCCAATTCATAAGAAAGCATATGAACTAATTTTGTAAGATCTTACTAGGGTAATTATGCATTGCTTGCATTTTAATGAAACTGATGGATAATATCTATATAATTTTATTTTATTTTAAATAAAAAATGATAAAATATCATTACTCATTAGAGAACAATTCAGCAAACCAAAATCCCATGCAAAACCCCAAAAGGCCAAAACCCAAATCAACACAAATTCAAAGGGAGTCCTAAGGAAACCCAAAATCACAAATCCATATACAAAAATCACAAATCAATGAAAGGAAAACTTGTTAGGATTAAAATAAAAGAATAGCATAGAGAGAGAGAGAGAGGAAGAGAGAGGACCATATAGATTATAGAGAGAGAGAGAGACAGAGACAGAGTACTAACCTATGGTGGAGAGTGGAGACTATGAAGTGTGGCACTGGGTTTGGAGCAAACGAAAGGAAAGTTGGATAGGGTTTACAGGTTTAGCTTTTACTTTTAGGGCTTTGTAGTTTGTAGAAGGAAAGCTTTTTTTTTTTTTTTTTTTTTGAGAAAGAAGGAAAGCTTATTGGTTACGGTATTAGACTATTAGGGCTTTTGCCTTTTATAGTTTTAAGTTTTTAAAACAGAATTTTTTTGTTTACTACCTAAGTTTTTGTATGCAGCACCTCTAGCGGGTTCTTATCGGTTCAGTTTCGGTTTTATAATGCTAAAATCGAAACCGAACTGATATGTTCCAAAATCGAAATCGAACTGAAATTCGAGTCGGTTTCGATCGGTTTCTGCACAGCCCTAGTGATCTCCAATACCTAATAATCAATAGGCCTGACTTATCCTTTGCTGTTAATTCTGTGTCAAAATATGCACAAACTAAGCATGGCCAACTTCAATGCAGTCAAACGTATTTTACGATTTGTTAAAGCAACCATACACACTGGTCTTCATTTCGAATCCGGCCCTCTAAATCTCACTGCTTATGTTGATGCCGATTGGGCTAGTGACAACAAATATCGTCATTCTACAACTAGTTTTTGTCTCTTCTCAGGCACAAATCTAATTTCATGGTGTGCAAAAAAATAACCCACTGTTGCAAGGTCTTCAACAGAAGCAGAATATTGGGCAATGGCTCATATAACAGCTGAAATTACTTGGCTTAAGATTCTTCTCAATGAATTGCGAGTATCAATTAAAGACACTCCTTTTCTATGGTGCGATAACATCTCTGCAATCTCATTAGCATCCAATCCGCTGTTTAATGCACGAACTAAATATATTAAAGTTGATTATCACTTCATCCAATCCGCCACATATCTTCTGTTGATCAAACTGCTGATATCTTCACCAAACCACTCTCTGTTACACAGTTCAAATATCTTCAGTCGAAGCTTATGGTCAGAGAGCTGCCCATTAGCTTGAGGGGGCCTATTAGCAATAAAGAAAATGACAAGTCATCTAAACCAATTTAAGATTTCTGTTATATCCTAGTTGTAACTAACAAGCGTTAGTTGATTCTGCTATAACAATTTAGTATTTCTGTTGTATCTTAACTACAGCCTAGCTGTATCTTAGCTGTAACTAATAAGAGTTAGTTGATTCTGTTGTACTCCATAACTGACTAGAAAGTCTATAAATAGAACATGTAACATAGTTTCTAAGTTGAGAAAAATAAAATCAAAAGTTCTCCTCAGTCTTTTCGCCATCTACTTTCTATGGACCAATGAAACTACTTGGTTAAAAGCATAGTGTCCGTATCATGGACAAAATTTTATCCATATATAATCTCTAGATTATGGAGGGTTATTACGGTTTTAATGGTTTGGTTCCAAAATCATTTGTTTCTGAGGGGAGAAATATTCAAAATTGGATATTTTTGCGGGCAATGGTCAGGTCCAATCGGGTTGAATTGAATTTCAAGTTCAACCACATCTGGCCCTTCGAAATAGGAGAATCTCGACTATACATCATCTTATAAAAATAAAAATCATGGAATTCAAGATTCTCCCAAATCCAAGTGTTGGAGATGTGGTTGAACTCGAAATTCGGTTCAACTTGGTTGGACCTAACCATTGCCCTATTTTTGTTTTACTCAAATGGCTAAGCATATATAGTAACAGATTTCTCCAAATTGCTTCGAATGTTATCAAAATTTTGTTCAAAGGCAGGTCTACCAAACCTTTTGAAGTAATTTCTCCTATTACAGCTAATGGTCAATAGTTTCCAAAATTTTGTAAAAATTTTAGAATATGATTTTTGAAATTGGAGTGACGAGCTAATTACACTTGCTATTGTCTCTTTGTAACGTTTTATTTTCTTTCAATAATTATCGATTTATAATGCCTACAAATAGTGGATTATATAATGCATTTATTTTATTATTAAAAACATCATTTTAAACTTTACATATGTTCTTATTAAATTTTTTTTAAAAAAAAATATGTTAATATATGTTTTAATGTTATATATTTCATAATCCCCCAAATATTCTCAAGATTTTCCCTGAGCTTTATCTGAAAATAAGGCTGTTAATAGGACGGGCTGGCTTGGCCTTCCCTACCTAGCCCGAAAAAATAGGATAAAAATGCATCAAAAGCCCGACCCAATGTATAGACCTGACTGAGCGAGTATAGCAAGGCCAAGACCGGACCGGGCTAGGACTAGAGATTTGTTAGCCCCATCGGGCCCGAGTGTATTAATGCATATAAAAATAGAAATGGTGTATTATTTATTTTCCCAAAAATAGGAGCACTATTACACTGCTCAAGCTCACTATGAGGCATTTTAAAAGAATGAAACTTTATCCTTTAAAAATTTATATTATTAAAATTTTCATATTCCTATATTAAAAAAAAATTATACATGTAAACTTTGGCTCGCAGCCCGACTGAGCCCTTCTCAGGGTCGAGCTAGAGCTTGTTATATGGAAACCCAGTTTAGGGTTGAGTTAGGGCTGGCCATGGCCAGCCCTAGCCCTAGCCCAGGCGTTGACAACCCCATCTGAAACAATGTATCAAGTAACAGCTGATACCGATACATATCGGAGCTACGTATCAATTTTTCGGTAAATCGATACCGATACCACCCCGATATGGGTTTATATCGGCCAATACTGCATCGGTATCGGCTGATGCTGACCGATACAAAAAAAAAAAAAAAAATCTATGTTCTTTACTTTTTTTCAAAAAATATACATACTCGCCGATACCATATCGCCGAGACCGATACGTAGATGGACCGTTACCTTCGCAAAACTGATACTGATACCACCCCAATACCAATATTGGGGTGGTATGGGTATTGGACTGGTACAGGTTTATATCGGCCGATACAACCTTGGTATCAGCCGGTATTGACTGACACAAAAAAAATATTATGTTCTTTACTTTTTAAAAAAAAAAAATTATATACTCGCTGATACTATAAGACCAAAATGGACGATTACCCGGTACCGATACCGAGTTTGATATGTTGATCCGATATCAAGGAAAAAAAGCTACGACCAAAATATTGCCGAATACCGAAATTTGTCACTAATTTCCATTATGCACTATCAGAGAGGCGACCTGCCTGGAACATGCCACATTATGGGAAAAGATCAAGCCTTTTAACTGTTATTTAGATAAAAGTCAGGTTCATTCTTTCCACCTTCGAATATCAAAGTCTAATGTTCAGCTCTCTTAGAAGGTGATCAACCTCCCATTTGAAACGTTTCTAAAGCTCTCACAACCAATAATACAGAAAATGATGGGATCGTGGAAATGGTTAGATGAACGTACGTTGTAGGATATTTCTTAGAAACAACTTGAAAAAAAATAGGGTAATTTATTTATAGCCTAAGATCCATCCTTTTCAACTTGAGTTTTAGGTAAATAAATTGTTGATTATTTTGAATCAAATAATAAAAATAATTTTTCATCACAATCTTCGACAAAATAGATCTTGAGATTATGTATCGTTCATCAAACTTTAAGATTCTGGTTTCATTGGCACACATCTTAAAAGATAATACAATCTTGATAATATGGCATGCATAAAATGTGTTCACAAATCACTTTTTGAGATATATCTCTTATGAAATTTAAATCTAACCGTTCAATAGCAGAAATTATGATCTTATTCATTTATGAAAATTGGGACGAAAAATAATTTTCATATGAAATAAGTAAGCCAGTTAAGCACTTAAAAACCGCGTTGTCATGGAGGGGTCATGAGTTTTAGAAAAAGGTAACCCAACAAATTGGATGGTCAAAGATTAATGGTCAATCTTCCTTAAAACAAAATGATCAATCTTCCAACAGATGGCAGTAAGAGAGACCGAGCTTAGGAAATGTTGCAACAAATTGGATGGTCAAAGATTAATGGTCAATCTTCCTAAAACAAAATGGTCAAACTTCCAACAAATTGGATGGTCAAAGATTAACGGTCAAGAAAGGCGTCCACGGCAACTGGCACGTCTATTCCTCCCCTTCTTCCATTGTTCGAGAAGAAAATGCAGAGCTCCAAGTTGCTTCTTCTCGTGTATTGGTAACGATGGCATTGCCGATACCGATACCGATACAGACACCGATTTTCCGATTCCGTTTCCGATTCAGATACAAGCAAGGTTACTGAGTACGACGAGTCCACGACGACAAACCGTCCAACTATTTTCCACCGTTAGTTGTCGTACGTTCAAATCCGCACGTGCGACTCTTCAATTCTTCTCAGTAGAAAACCAATAAGGACGACGAGGAAGAGGAGGAGAACACGAATCCAATCCCTCCGAGTCGACTTGCCTCTTAAACATGCTCACTGAGTCGGATCAGTGGCAACGAATCGCTAGCTCGGATAAGCTGCTGGGATGAGAGGGAGCTGGTTTAACCGCAGAATTCTGCAGAGGTTCCGTCATCTCGGCTTCTCAGCCGTCGGATCTATCAAGATCAAGCTTTTGCTAGCTTGCTGCATCGCGTTCACGCTCTTCTTCATCGCTGGTCGCGCAGCTTCGTTCATGGGATGGAGTTCCAATGCGTCCACCACCCTCAGAGAATTTTCAATTCCGAGGTACGTAATGTTGTTTTCTTTCTTGTTTTGATGAATTAGTTTTTCTGAGAAATCGTTTACGATCTTATGGAATTTGGATATTTCAGATAGAGATTGTTTTTTATTTGTGAAGGGAATTTCGATTTATAAACCATAGATTAGATCTGGTGTTTTTTTTTTTGGTTTGTAATTTTAGTTATCCATTGAGTAGATTAAATTTGTATTGATAGTTCTATTTGATTTCCTTAATTTACGATCCCTAATTAAGTTCCCTCGATTAATTCTAAGTTTTGTAGATTCGGCCTGTTAGAGTTTATAGCAATTGTGGAATTTTTTTCTTTCTTCCTTTTTTTCTTTTTGCCAATTTTGGTGAAAAGGAAAACGAAATGAAATAAAAGGAATGAGTCGGAATCCTAGTAACTTGTTATGTGTAGTTCTTGATATTGATACAGATGCAAATTGGTATGATGGGCCTGCATTCTGCAGCACACTCATCACGTGGATAGTTAGTTAGAAACCATCTTTCTATAGGATTTGTCATGTGAACAAGGAGTAGATGTAGTCCATTCAGTTATTTTTTCTTTGGTTCTTTTAGCTAAGCGTTGTAAGTAGTTGGTGGTGGTTATTTCAGCAATTATGGATTTGAAGGAGGTGATGTATTTAATGTATTCGGGAGTGAAATGGAAGTAGTTCAGTTTGCCAAGTTCATTTCTCTTGTTCATCCTGGAGATCTGGATGTCCCTCAAAGCATCACCAATTTATCAATCACCTTCTCTGTTTTCCCACCATTCCCCGTAAAGGAAAAACCCAATATAGACCTTTGGGCCTCTTGGATCCTCAATTTCTTTAACAGGTTCCTATCAATTTGGTATAAGAGCTGCCTGGATCGATGACGGACCCGCGAATTGCGTAGCATGAGGCAAAAATTGAAACATTGAAGGCTGCTGCCAATGAGATTGCGGCGCTCATTTTCAAATTTGATGAGTTTATGAACCGCTCCCGTCAAGAATCCTTCAACAGCTGATCGGCAAGGGGCGGAGGAGTGAAGCCCTCTAATGTTAAGGTCATTTGGTTCTATACAAAGTAGAACCATCAAACTAGATTTCCCACAGTTTGATGGAGAGGACCCATCTGGTTGGGTCTATTAAACCGAACAATTCTTCAACTATCATCAAACTGCTCTCGATCAATGAATGATCACAGCATCATTTCGTCTTGAAGGAGAATCACTTCAAGTTGGTTAGAGAAGACACTAGGGACCCTCCTTGGGTTGAGTTTGTTGCAGCTCTCCATGCAAGATTCGGTCCCATAGAATTCGAGACTACGCAGGAGCTTTGGCTAAGTTGAGACAGACTACCACAGTTAAAGATTACCAATCCTATCTTAAACTGTTGGCTAATCTAATTGATTACCGAATCCTTCCTGATCAGCTGTTTAGTTTATGTGCTCAAGGAGGAGATAGTCATGGATGTGCAGATGTTTCACCCAACATCTGTTTTTTTCTTTTTCTTTTTTATAACATGGGGTGTCCCAAGCTTACACTTTGGATTAATCTCTACGGGGTGCCATCGCCCACACCATGCCACGAGTATTTCACAATTTACACACCTTACGTGGCACCCATTTATCTCTGAAGAGGAGGTGTTTCAAACTCACGACCTTGGGGAGCATACCCAAGTCATGCACCGTTGCGACAACCCCTTGGTGGGTAACCCAGCATCTTTGACGGTGGCAATTGGTCTGGCAAGATTACAAGAAGAGAAACTCAATGCGAGATGTCGACAGGCCAGAGTTGAATCTAACTGAGGACAACCACCATTAATTCCAACTCCACCCAAGATTGGTACACCCCCAATTAAAAGATGAACTTCCATTGAGGCCAAAGATAGGAGGGAATGCTGTCTTTGTTTCAACTGTGATGAGCAATTTCATCCGGGCCATTGGTGTAAAACCAAGACTCTCCTTTGATTAAAGGAAACTGGCTAGAGGAAGAAAAAGAAGAGGCGCATAAAAAAGAGGAAAATTGTGAAGCAGAAGCAGAGGATGAAAAAGAGAGTCTTGAGATATTAATACATGCCATTGTGAGAGACGCAGGCCCTCAAAACCATTAGAGTTCATAGGATGTTCAAGACTCGACACATTACTGCTCTTATTGACTCTGGAAGTACCCACAATTTTGTGGATCCTTCCATCATTAAAAGATTGGGCTTAACCACTTTGCAAAAAATCTAGTTGTTGTGGCTAATGGGGAGAGGTTGGTTAGTGAAGGGAAGTGTGAGAATCTAGATGACCCAATCCATTGAATATCAGCCAAAATTGATTTCTATCTCTCGACTTTGGGTGGTTGTCATAATTGGTTGAGAACCTTAGGACCAATGTAATGGGATTTTGATCAAATTATGGAGAAGGTGGAGAAGTTGTCCTCTGTATTTTGTCCCTTGCATAGTCACAAAAGTCTTCGACTTTTAAAAGTATCAGAAAAAATCCACGACTTACAGTCATCCCTACTTTATCGCCGATTAATTGGCCAAGTCGCGACTCGGCCGATTAATTGACGATGTTTGTGATGTTGTCCAATTATTATATTTTTTTTTTCCTTATGCTTGAAGGGGGAAAAAAAACCCTTTAGGTTTTGTACTATTTTGTTCATAAAAAGTCTTTAGATTTTGCCTGTTTTGCAGTATTTTGTTCATTAAAACCATTATTTTTAACTTTCAATATATTATGATATATTGTTTTGAATTTTTAATCCCCCGATTTTTTCCGATTTTGACGGACTTTGACCGTTTTTTGCTGATTTTCCCAGACTTAGACCACCCTTGCCAATTTATTTCCGACTCCCGACTTTGTGACTATGGTCCCTTGTAGTGAGTTTGATCAATTGATTATAAGAAAGAAAGATTTAAAAGGATAAGAATCAATATTCATAATTCCTATGGAAGGAGCTCGTACTAACAATTTTCCAAAAAACAGACATATAGGCACATAGCTTGTGTTCAGAACTCATGATCAATCAGTGCAAAGACAGAACTGCCATGTGGCAAATAAATTAGTTTAAGGAGGAAGAGGTTGGATTAGGCTATATTTGAGATATTTACTGAGTAGCTTGCAGCCTTGCAGTGAGAATGCAGTTCAATATTTGCCATGTATAACCCACTGCATCAAAAGAAAGATCTGTGATTCCTCCACTCACAGCAGATATGATCTACAAAGACAGTAGAGAATTATTGGCATGCAACAGTTTAAAGAACAGATTATGATTGAATAAATATTTTATCAGAAAGGGGGACAAGGTAATAAAAGTAATATAAGTCAACAATATCTAATGCAAAGGTACTGTTTTATTGGATTGTTCTGTTAGTTTCATACAATAAGATATATAAGAAAGTTTGCAAATTAAAGAAACCCCAGCATCAGAAAATTAATTTTATAATAACTTCACAATATAAAAAAACACATTACAAACCACTGACAGTTCCTTAATTTCTTTTCAGTCCTAATGGAATATTCCATAATAAATAATAGGTATGACAATAACAGTTCCTTAATTTCTCCAGTCCTATTATAATATTCCATAATAGATATGACAAAAAATAACAAGCCAATGTGAACTTACAAACCCTGCTGGCACCATTGCTAAGCAATTATCTTAGATGAGGTTGCAAAACATGATCAATTCAATTGTCACCACCATTCTCATATTTGGGGCCAATGCTACTATATGAGCAGAAGAGCATAGTACTATCGTCTTCGTGGCTGTTTGATCTAGGAGATCTGACGTGGATGTGCCACAGGAACTCACAGTATAGACTGCCATATTTATGGTTGTATATACGATAGATCTGACAGTCGAGGTTCAGTGTGCAACAGTCGTGTGGGCAGGAAGACTATAGAATCATCTTCCCGCCCTGTCCATAGCATTTTCCTCAAACTTGTAAGATAATAATGGCAAAATGTCTGGTTATGTGTGATAGGGAGACTCAGAGAGAGGCATAGACAAGCTCTAGGTTTCAAAGATTCTAATGTGCCAGAGGTGAGAGACTTGTCTAGATTTTTATATTGACACAGATAGGGATGTATTTAGTATTTTATATCATTATGGGTGACGTCATTCACACCCGTTTTTCCTGTGAAGAATACACGATTTTCCACCATAAAAGACCGTTGGCTGTCATAAAATCAGACGATGGAGATCGTTTGAGTCCCAATCTTCCACACAATAGATCTTGAGATCATGGTGCACCTATCAGACAGTCACATGTTGATTCCATGTGGCACACATCCCCCAAAGTGACGGGATCATGGGCATACCATGAGAAAGGGTTCTGAATTTAGTTTTGGAGATGTGTGCCACATGGAATCAAGATCTGATTGTCAGATAGGTGCGCCATGATCTCAAAATCTATGGTGTGGAAGAATGGGACGAAAAACGATCTCCATCGTCTGATTCAAGGAAGTCAACGGTTTTTTTTTATGGTGGGAAATCGTGTGTTCTTCACAAGAAAAATGGGTGTGAATAACGCCACACGGGTATTATTTAGTTTTTTATATTGATGAAGCAAGGCATCATTAAAGTGAATCATGAAACTTTTTGAACACTTTCATTGGAGAAAGCAATTCACTCAACGTTATCACATGAGAATCAGGTGAAGGTTCAAGTTCTAGGAGCTTAGCTAGCATTATTGATGAGATCTATTTTCTCTGATAAGTTGAACATGTCATTTTTCGGACACGTCAAGAGATGCAAGCAAGATGATGGGCTCTTCACCAAAAGATAGTGCTGCTAGGTTTTCTTTATATATTTGAGCGTCTATTCCCCTTAATTACTTTAGTAGTATAATTTTCCATTCTATAACGAAGTTTGTTAGTTATATTTCTAGTGAATCTCAAGTGAACAGGCAAGTTGTTCTTTATGCCAATTGATTCCAATGTTATGATTTTCGTAATGTGGGTAATTATGGAGGAGGAGAAGGTCACACTCTCTTTATGCAAATGGATTAGTGACTTTTGCTGCTTTATTTGGTGTTCACTTTTCAGGCGCCCTACTGATAGCTGGAAGATTTCTGTTTTTTTATGGGTAAGCTGGGCTCGAACCTGCGACCTCAAGGTTGCAATATTGTCAATCTTCGATTGTGCTACGGGGCCAAGCCCCAGCTAGTGTTATGACACCTTGACACTTGGTACCCGTGCCACGTGTCTAGGTAACACTGCTGACTACCTAGCAAATTTTTGAGTTTTTTTCTTTGATAGATTTCTTACAAACTTGACGTCAATATGTTTCAATACTATTATAGCTTACTGTCTATCAAATTTCTTTTGGAATGTAAACGATATCACTTTGGTCATTTTGGGATTTGAAGGTCCATTCGGAAACAGAGGTGAAAATTTTTAGATGACTCACTTTCCCTGTCCTATCAGTCTTTGGAGGCATACCTGAACCATTCTAAACTTACTATATTCAAAGTGGACACGTTTTTAGAGGTAGCCTGGGAAGCCCTTAACGTGAGAGCACACAATTCCAAGGAGCTACTTCTCGATTGCACTCTTAACAGTGAGAAGGTTTGTTTAATTGGCTCGCAAACACAATTGATGACAACTCATTTAGGAGATGAAAGTAATGCCGACAGATGCAGGAATGCGATCGAGTTAAGTTCATCTTTTACATTTCTTAACTATTTCCCTTCTTTGAAAGAAGCAAACCTGATGTAGGACCACAACACTAAACCTTAATTTTAATGGCCGAGATTAAAAGTTATAATTTTTTGAACAATAAAAATATGATAACATACTGATTTCTGTAAAAAGAATAATGAGTTGCATTCTAAAATTATGGCTGAATCTAATTAGTGTTCAATCCTGCAATGTGGTCCCTTATAATTTAGAAACAAGGATCCAAATGATAAATCTTGCTTCCAACTAGCCTAGGGCATTGAACGACCTCCCATAATGGCGTATTTCGGTCCCATTCTAGGATTTGAAAGAAGCGTAGGCTCAAAACAAGGTTAACTTTAGTTTTATCAGGGATTAAAAGTTACAATTTTGAACAATAAAAATATGAATAACATACTGAATTTCATAAAAAGAATAAATAATTGTATTCTAGAAATTATGGCTGAATCTGATTATTGTTCAATCCCGCAACGCGGTCCTTCTAAATTTAGAAACAAGGATCCCAATGATAATCTTACTTCCAACTAGTCTAGGGCATTGAACGATGTTCCATAATGACGTCTTTCCATTCCATTCTAGAATTTGAAAGAAGTTTAGGCTCAAAACAATGTTGACTTTAATTTTTTGAAGGGATAAATTTCAGATTTTCAAAAATTTAACGAACAAAGGCTAAGATTAATTTTTGAGCACATATATCCCATAGATTAACAAGGTTTCCACGGATTGATGATATATTTGATTTCTCGGCTTTGAAATATGCCATATAATAGTCAAAGTTCAATTTTCCATCAACAAAATTAAAGAAACTACTTATCTTGCATGTAGAACATGAAAACTATGGAAAATATCAAGTAAAATCATTGGCCTCACACCAAACTCATCCCTGGGAAAAAGAAGAAAATTTTTTTTTCATTCAATATTCCATAACATAGCATTATAATCCAAGTCCCTTTTACATAAATAGTGTTAAAGAAACCCTAACACTTGAAAAAAATGGAAAAGTCTAAACTACCCCTAAGTGTGCCATGTGATGCCTAAGTGTGTCATGTGACATAACTTAACTGGCACATGTGCCACTTAAGCCACAACGTAACACAACCCAGGAATTCCCAAAAAATCCACTTATCCATCATATGATCAACAGTCCACTCGCATCCGACACTCTATGGGATATCCAATTGCGATTCAACAGTGAAAATGAAGCAAAACGACAATCCAACAATGAAAGGTGAAGATCCAACAGCTGAAATGAAGAATAAAGCAGATTCAATGGTAGAAAATGACAATCCGTCCAAAACATCCCATGTGCTCATCTTCCCAACGTGGGGTCTTGTATGGTGTAGCACACACATAATTGGGTCTTCAATTTCCTATTCAAAGTGGTCTTCAATTACCCATCTCAAGTGTCACTTGAGGCATAGATCTCTTCTTGCGCGTCCGGTACGCTTTCCTGTACACTTTGAAGGGCCTTATGTTCACATCAAATACACTCAGGAAGACCTTCATAATCTAAAGAGTAATTAAAACGGAAATGATAAATTTCTTGCGTCAGGTGAATTTATTGATACCCAACTATTGAACAATTTCATCTTAGTACAACATAGATGATTTATATTACATTTGTTACTTTGAACACTTTGTAATTTGAACTCTTACTCTTTTTCCTCTTGATATTTCTTTCTCTGGAACTGCAGAATTTATAGTAGAAATTACAGCATCTTAGTTTAGGCTCATTTGATATATTCTTGCATTTTCTCCACCTCATCCTGTGTGGATGCATCTTGATTTGAAATATACCAAGTGATTTCAAATGTATGGTTTCTGGTTTGGTGATAATTGTACATGTCTCGTCTTTTAATAGAAATTTTTGTTGTTGTTGAAAAATAACCCTTGTATTTGGGTGCTATTCCAATGAATTTTTTCATGCTTAAATGCTCAATTTTATCTGTTATTTACAGGACCGGATACACTATCCTGATTAATACGTGGAAGAGAGATGATCTTCTGAAGAAATCTATTGTTCACTACACGGCCTGCACTGGTGTTGATTCTATACATATTGTATGGAGTGAGCCCAACCCGCCCTCGAATTCACTCCATGGCTTCTTACGGCATGTAATCCAGTCGAAATCTAGAGATGGTAAACATATTGAACTGAAATTTGACATCAATAAGGAAGACAGTCTGAACAACAGATTCAAGGAAATTAAGGATTTGAAGACCGATGCTATTTTTTCAGTTGATGACGATGTCATATTCCCTTGCACCTCAGTTGAGTTTGCTTTTAGTGTCTGGCAAAGTGCACCAACTACCATGGTCGGATTCGTACCACGCATGCATTGGGTAGATAAAATGGTATACATTTGCTCTATCAATTTTGTTCCTCCCATTTATCTAATTTTTCTTGAGGCTTTTTTTCATATAACAGTTCATCACTGTCCAGAAGCAGTTACCTTGACTGCTATAGGCAACATTGTTTGTGTTGTTTCATCGCCAGCCTCTTGATCATACATGTACAGATCAAAGTATTTGTTGTCATTTGTAATACTTTGTCATCAAGTGCATCTGGGTTACACATGCGTGTATATTTTTTGTTCTTTTAACCAGTTGGGTCCTAATTTTCTTGTGTGCTTGTGTACTTTGTAGATGTGGATTTTAAAAAAACTTAAGCCGTTTGACTTAAATGCAGCATGCATGTCTAGGTCAGACACAGACACAATATCTGACACGGCAACATTGTTCTACCTAACATACCAACATATCCATGTTATCGTCAAACCTACCATATAGTTGTATGATAAAGACCAAATACTAAAACCTATGACATTGTGGCACTATTTGTTAAAGACAAATATATCTATCTAAATAATTATCTTACAAATTTATAATTATTAATTCATACTAGTATAAAATATAGAGAAATATATATATATATATATATGTTCCCATAAATCTACAATGAAACAATAGTTACGAAGGGTTCTACAACCACAAGGAGGATGTGATTAATAACCCGTTGACCCTGCCGTTCGTCCTTGGCCTTTAGGTTTTGAAGTGAAGGTTGGCTCTAGGATGTGGGAGGAGCACCAGTTTCAATGGCATCGTAGTGCTTGATATGATGTCTTGCTACTTGCCCGCATCAGAGCAAGAGGAGGTAGAGACAGAAGACTCAAAGGTGAAGTACAAGAAGAGGAAGACTAGTGAAGACCTTGATAACAGCAATGAGAAGGGACATGAAGGATTGCGAAGCTACAGAGTGCTTAGCAATGATAACAAACTAGTGGAGAAATAGGACTCGCAAAGCTAACTCCAAATAGATGGGATGAGGCTGTGATGGTGATGCTGCTGATGATGATGATGGTTATAACTCGTTGTTGTTTACAGTTCACTATATTTCCAGTGAAATGAAGAGAAAAATTGCCTAAATTGGTGCAGGGGTTACAGAGAACATGGCAACTATGATTAAAACTTATAACTGTTTACAAAATAATATCCAATTTTTTTAAAGACAAATACAGGTTTAATCATAATAGCAGGGTCAACAGGTGTCCTACATGGCTATTGTTTAAGTGTCCCTTTGTGTTGTAATAAGTTTGTCCAGATAAATATTTTATATTTCAGAAGAAAACCATGCTTAAGTTTTGGTGTGAAACCTAGTTTTTCATGTATAAGGAATTAGAATTGTGATACGATGATCAAAGAATTTGATGGAAATATGATTCGAACCTTATGCTATGTCATCACTACATAATGGAACAATGCAGCTACGAAAAATGACTCATCAATATTTACAAACTAGCTATGACATGATCCATAATAGCAGGGCATGTGTCATACTTGGGTATTGTTTAAATGGAGTGCCCCTTTGTGTTGTAATAAGTTTCTCAAGATATTTATTATATATTTCAGAAGAAAACCAAAGTTAAGTTATGGTGTGAAATCTAGTTTTTCAAGTATAAGGATTAAGGAATTAAAATTGTAATAGGATAGTCAAAGAACTTGGTGAAACTATGATTTGAACTGTATGCTGTCTTCAGTACATTACGGAACAGTGCAGCTACAAACACCGTCTAATCAATATTGTTTAAATGGAGTGCCCCTTTGTGTTGTAATAAGTTTCTCAAGATATTTTTATTATATATTTCAGAAGAAAACCAAAGTTAAGTTATGGTGTGAAATCTAGTTTTTCAAGTATAAGGATTAAGGAATTAATAGTCAAAGAACTTGGCGAAACTATGATTTGAACTGTATGCTGTCTTCAGTACATTACAGAACAGTGCAGCTACAAACACCGTCTAATCAATATTTACAAATTGGAATACATTCACAATTACTAAGTTTATACTAATTTTAAACTTCTACGTATGAGTTCCACTTCAATTGAAGGGACGTTTTTATAAGACAGCGGTAAGACCTATCATACTATATGGTGTGGGCAAACAGCAAATCCATTGGTATTTGAACCCACAGGAAAAAGCGAGTATTTGATGGAAGGGCAGGAGATCCTTTCGACCAACCTGTTATAATAGGAAAGCCCTATATCCTGAAACAAATTCCTCAAGTTCATGAGATTTGGACTCTAGAGGGATTTGGTGTTGCTTATATTTCACAAGAGATGCTTACTTATAAATCTGATCATACTAGAGCTCGTCAGGAAGTACTTGTTCCTCCAATGATCGTTGTATCAAGTACTTCTTGACTCGTTTCAATACGAGGACGAAGGGGATAAGGAAGTTCCTCCTTTCGGATCCGCAGGGCACTCAACCAATCTTTTGCTCTATTTTGACCAACTTGAGAAGAATGTTGGGCTATGGAAAAAGCTACAAGGCGATATAGTGCGTGAGGCTGAGGTGCGGATGTTAAGATGGATGGGTCGAGTAGTAAAAAGGATAAAGTTCGAAACGAGTGCATAAGAGGAAATTTGAGAATGACCTTATAAAGGAAAAAATTACCGAATGTCGCTTGAGGTGGTTTGGACATGTCCATCGGAGGTCAGAAGCAGACCCTGTACAAAAATTGAGACTCTAGAAGCACAAGGAGTGGGAGAAGAGGAAGACCAATGAAGACCTGGAGGGAAGCAGTGAGAGGGGGCATGAAGGATTGTAGAGTTATAGAGAACTTAGCAGTTAACCCAAAATTTCTACTTCGATCAAAGGAATGTTTCTATAAGGCAACAATAAGACCTGTCAAACTATATGGTGCAAAATGTTAGGCCACAAAAAAGTGACAAGGAAGAGCACATGGGGATGAGATGTGTATGTTAAGATGGATGGGTGGAGTAAAAAATAAAAGATAAAATAGAAACGAGTATATAAGAGGAAATTTGAGAATGACCCCTATAGAAGAAAAGAAATCACAGAATAACACTTGAGGTGGTTTGAACATGTCCAACAAAGGTCAAAGCGGACCCTGTATGAAGGATTGAGACAGTAGAAGCACAAGAAAGTGGGAGAGCAAGGCCCAGTGAAGACCTGGAGGGAAGCAGTGAGAAGAGACATAAAGGATTGTGTAGTTACATAGAATTTAGTGCTTACCAGAAATTAGTGGAAAAGTGCAACTCGCGAAGGCAAACCCCAAATAGATGGGATAAGGGTATGATGATGATGATGGCCATGATGGTTTTAAAAGTATATGTGGCCAAAATAACTTTTGATGATACTTCTTACTTTTGAGTGAAGATTTTGACTGTTTTAGGAGAAGTATATATTATCAGAGCTGAAAACGGGACTGTAATGCATATGTGACATTACACCAGCATTAAATATGCTGGTGCTACTATTTTCCATGTTTCTATATTTCCACTGTGTTAATTGATTTTTTGTTGAAGTTTCATTTGTTGTGCAATTCTGGTTGAATTTTTATTTTGCGTTTATTCTTTAATGATATTCATCAATTTCTACTAAGACCTGACAAGTTGTTTCACTGCATCAAATTGGAGCCCTTGGTCAAGTTATTCTTCCTTTTAGATTTTGGTGGTGTTATTACTTAATTTATTTTAAACCACTGGTTCTATATATCCAAAAGGCGATTGATCTAATTATTTTGTGAAGGATTTTATTTTAGTATAACTTATTTTTTCATTTTAACTATCTATTTGCAGTGAATATTTGTATGTATACTACTGCTCAGTGTAGTTGGATGTGCTTTTTGCCTAATTATATATTATTCTTGTATTGAATTAATCGGAGTTCTCTTATGTTTGTTTCACGTGTAATTGAATCTCTGGCTCAAAAATTAATATTTGGTTCCGAATATGACCTCTACCCGGCTTATATTTGGAGAGATTTGAAATGAAATAACTAGCATTTTTTTATTGCCAGCTCTAGTGAACTACTTCGGCCTTGTTTGGCAACCCTTTTCCAAAAAGTAATTTTCAAAGGAAAAAATGGTGGATAAAAAGGACATTTCACCCAAGGACCTGATTAGGTCTAACTAAAAATGGTGTTGATTTGAGAAGCTGCCTCATGCTGTTTCTCACATAACACCATTTTCTACATGTGATAAGACTTTTTAGAGAAGCAGCATTTGAGAAACAACATGTGACACACCTCTTTGTAGCACCTGGAAAGTGTTTTTTTAAAAGGGTTGCCAAACAGGGCCTTCCTAGTTATGATCAAGCTTTTTTCATTTGAAGCTTGACTGAATCTGAGAAGGTCCTCGATCAATATCAACTTGAATCTTGATTAGTTGTGAGTTAAGTTTCTTGAGTAGAAAAAGCTTATGAAATAAATTCACCTTTAGAATTTAGATTATCAATTGAGCTTTCGAGTACTGGATCCAGTTTTCAGGCATTGATCAAAATTTTCAAGTTCTCAATTGATTTTTTTAACGAGAAAAGTGAATTACTCCCTAAATCAACCCCCGTCTCAATCACTTTGGCATTAATTTACCAGTTTTTTGAAGCGCTCAATCGACTCTGCAAAAACTGCTTTGTATAGAATATCCTTCACAGAAAAAATCTTCATTAAGTTTAGTTATGGTCAGCCTGAAATTTTTGCTTACAGAAAGGCAATGTGGAGTTTTACAATTATGGAGGGTGGTGGTCAGTTTGGTGGATGGGAACATACAGTATGGTGCTTTCCAAATCAGCCTTTTTCCACAAAAAGTATCTTGATTTGTACACGAACCAGATGCCTGAATCCATACGAGATTATGTAACAAAGAACAGGTTCCATTTCCACTACCTTTGTTTTCTTCGTTTATTGAGACGATTCGTAGCTATCTACCTTTGTTTTCTTCGTTTATTGAGACGATTCGTAGCTATCTTTCTGTTTCTTCACACATTATCTGTTTATATTTGACATTATTCCAGGAACTGTGAAGATATTGCAATGGCTTTCCTTGTTGCAAATACAACAGGTGCCCCCCCTATATGGGTGAAAGGTAATTAGCTGATCTGTTATTTCCTTGTTACTTCTTAACAATACCTATTCTAAATTACTGATGTTCGGAAAGATCCATCTACATTAAGTTGCCCCTTGATTAGGGAGGCAATTATTTGCCTTCATTGTAGGATAGCATCCGGAAACAATGGTGCTCACTACTGGGTAGCAGGAATCAGGCCAAGATCAATTAATTTTTTGCTGAATTTCAAACTTCCCCATCTACAGAGCAACAAAGCAATTCAAAATTAGAAACTTCTTTAAAGGTTGTACCCCTGTCCTGGTTTCTGTCTCCCCATTTCAATCCTCTTCTTGCTTCTACCACCAATTGCCATTACCATGATTCAACGTAGACCACTTTCACCTTGGCTTTTTTTTCCATTGTTTGTTGTTTCCTTTCCTTACACTATGATCACCAAGTAAAATAATTTTATGTTCTCATATATATATATATATATATATATATATATATATATATATATATATATATATATATATAATTAGTGCAGAATTTCCTAGGTGCTCTCCTTCTTGATGTGTTTTCAGATCCGCCACCCACACTACACTCCTACTTCATGCAACTATGATATATTATATAGAATGGAAAACATAATTTGGCACAATCTTCTAAGCAACAAAAGTCAGTACAACTTTCCTTTCTTGTAAATAATATTTGCACCATGTGTTCATGTTGAGGATGAATCTTGAAATGGCAAGCGTAGTTCTGGATGTGACAAGCCAACTAAGCTTGCTTTTAATATTTTCTGTTTTGTTAAATACCCAGCTCTGGGAGTGAATTAATCCACCGATCCATCTTTGTGTTCCAAAAACTCAAATCCACATTATAGTCGGCCAAGTGACTTTTTTTAAAAAAATTTGGGTACTTGTGAAGCATCAAACATTATTTCACTCTATAATCATCCAAGTCATGTTTTGGAAATTTGGATACAAGCTTACGTACTAAAGCCAATTACAATGGAACCCACTTGCTGTATTAGGAAGTAGGCCATTATTATTTATATTCAGCTTGTGTGTAGGTTTTATTCTTGGCTTGCTCAATACTGGAGCAGAGTTGAGTTGAATCACTAGGTCAGAGGTTTTAAGCTCCTGTCAGTTGGTTCAAGGTCTTCTGACCTTCAGCCTCTATGGATATTGATGTCCCAATTAAATTGAAATGGTCGTGAACCTCCAAGTCCAGCTATATAGAGTGAACTCGAACCTGCAACCTTGAGGTTGCTATATTGTCAACCCTCCATTGTGGTACAGGCCCAAGCCCAATCAAAAAAAAAAAGAAAAAGAAATAAAAAACAATTGTAACAAGATCAACAGATCACTTAATTTTAACAGGGACAACAGATACAAATACAGTTTGTGGGATCACATAATTGTAAACATATCAACATATCAGCTATTAAAAAAGCAGAGTAGGAATTGGTGCCTGAATAATTGTAGGAGTATGTTTTGATTGGGGATCCTGTGGCAGTTATTCTGTGTCCAAGTCAATATCAAGTTGTGAGAACCACATGGTGATCCATGCTTGAAGGTCATTTGGTCGACACTATGGACATCGGCTTTGGACCATATCGCGTATATTGACGTCGGAAGAAACGGAAAGGGAACCAGAATTGAAGAATTGAGGTGTGCTTTAGTTGATCGATTGATCCCAGATATTCGATCGATCAATTGAGGACATGAGCTTGTGGGCTTTTGACAAACTTGTTCTTCTTAGTCGATCAATCGAATCCAAACTTTCGATCTATCGATTGTGGACAGAGACTTCGAGCGATTTTATTATTTATAAATCGATCGATTGATTCTAGAATTGATTGATCGATCTACCGCTAAGTCAAGTCCTCCAAAAGACGGAATTTCGATTTTCTTTTATTTCAAATGTAATTACTTTAGGGTAGTTTAGTAATTTTTCTGTTTTAGGGTTTTGTTTGTTTATGCTTATTATAAAACATCTTTTGTAAGAATTTTGGATGGAGTTGATTATGAATGAAAGAGCTATTGCTTTAAGTTTGAAAGAGCATCTATGGTTGAGAATGTGGTGTACATTGTCATCACTGTCGAGCGAACTCTTGAGTCTATCGATAAACACCCTAAGGAGGTTGAGCCAATTTTGAAAGAATTTGCGGATGTCTTCTCGGAAGACTTGCCCAATGAACTACCTCCAATGCGTGACATTCAACACGCCATAGATTTAGTTTCCGGATCTACTCTACCGAACTTGCCCCATTGTAGGTTGAATCCTGTTGAACATGCCGAATTAACGCGGCAAGTCGATGAGCTCATTCAGAAGGGGTTCATCCAAGAGAGCTTGACCCCTTGTGTCGTACCCGCACTACTTACACCTAAGAAGGATGGTATTTGGCGAATGTCTGTGGATAATTGGCCCATCAACAAGATTACGATTAAGTATCGGTTTCTTATACTGAGACTCGACGATTTGTTGGATATGATGGTTGGTGCTACTATCTTCTCCAAGATAGACCTTAAAAGTGGTTACCATCAAGTCCGTATCCCCCTCGGTAATAAGTGGAAAACCGCCTTCAAGACCAAAGACGATCTTTACGAGTGGATGGCCATGCCTTTTGGGCTTTCTAATGCCCAAAGCACTTTCATGAGGCTCATGACCCAAGTGTTGAAGCCGTTTCTAGGCAAATTCCTTGTGTGTTTTGACGACATTTGTAGTCATGACAAGGAACAACACTTGACCCACCTTATGTTGGTTTGTGAGACCTTGAGGGGAAAGAATTTGTATGTGAATTTCAAGAAGTGCACATTCATGCAACGATCCGTTGTCTTCTTGGGATTCATTGTCTCGGCCGACAGGATGGTTGCGGACCCTGAAATGGTTAAGGCTGTTGTGGAATGACCCGAGCCTAAGAATATTCACGATGTCTGTAACTTCCATAACTTGGCTACTTTCTATCGTCGCTTCATCAAAGGCTTTAGTATCATCATGGCTCCAATCACCGATTGCATGAAAAAGGGGGATTTTTGATGGAGCAAATTCGCGACGAAGGCATTTGCCGAGATCAAAGAGAGAATGAGTAGTACACCCATCATGCACTTATCGAACTTTTCCAAAGTCTTTGAAATCACATGTAATGCGTCGGGTGTAGGTGTAGGAGGAGTGCTTAGCTAAGAGGGCCACCAAGTGGCCTGCTTTAGCAAAAAGCTTAACGAGGCAAAGCAAAAATGCTCCACCTATGATAAAGAGTTCTATGCAGTCGTTCGATCCTTATGGTATTGGAAACATTACCTTAGGCCGCAAGAGTTTGTGCTATTCTCCGACCACGAAGCCTTGCGATTCCTAGCTTCTCAAAAGAAGCTAAATCCGAGGCACGCGAAATTGGTTGAATACCTCTAAGGGTTCACATTCGTGTTGAAGCACAAGGCCGGTGTTGAAACAAAGCGGCAGATGGGCTTAGTCGTCAGGTGGCGACTTTGCAAACCATGAGCACCGAGGTAGTCGAATTCGAACTGTTAACGGAAGAATATCCTGAGTGCCCAGATTTCGAGATGGAGTACAATGCTCTCCTTAGTAGTCCGACCAACACTAGCCCTAACTATACCCTACAGGACGGGCATTTGTTCAAAGGTAAGTGCTTATGCATCCCTCGCACTTCATTGCGTGACTTCCTCATTTGGGAGTTACATGCTGGAGGGATTGCCCGACTTTTCGGGCGTAATAAAACCATTGCGCTTATAGAGGATAGATGTTATTGGTCTAGCTTGATGAGAGATGTTTCTCGGGTTGTGAAACAATGCCATACATGCCAAGTGTCCAAATTGAGTAAACAAAATACTGGTCTGTAACTCCCCAAGACTCGGCGAAAACACGATTCCATTTTTGTGGTAGTGGAACGCTTCTCCAAAATGCCCACTTTATACCGTGCTCTAAACCTTCCGATGCAGCTCACACTGTTAAATTGTTTTTCAGGGAGGTAGTGCGTCTCTATGGGTTGCCTAAGACTATCATGTTAGATAGGGACGTCAAATTTACTAGTTACTTTTGGAAGACCCTGTGGCACACGATGGGTACCATGTTGCAGTTCTCTTCGACCTATCATCTTCAAACCGATGGCCAACCGAAGCCACCAATAGAAGCTTAGGCAATCTTCTTCGCAATCTTGTTGGTGATCACATTAGGACTTAGGATTCTATCTTGTCTATGGCTGAATTTGCATATAACAATTCGGTCAATAGGTTCATAGGCATGGTCCATTTGAGGTCGTACATGGTCATAGGCCTAGAACACCCTTAGATTTGATCCCATGTTTGTATCACATCGTGTGTCATAGTCCGTAAATGCATTTGCACAACATATTCATAGTTTGCATGCCGAAATTAGACATAAGATTAATTCAAGCAATGATCAATATAAGTTATCGGCGGATTCGCATAGACGTTTCAAAGAGTTCCAGGTTAGTGATCAAGTGATGGTTCGGGTTAGGCCTGAACGACTCCCAGCGAGAGTCTCGAAGAAGCTCCAAGCCCGCGACACTGGACCTTTTAGGATTGTGGCAAGAAGTGGTCCTAATGCATATGTTCTTGAGCTTCTTCCAGTTACATGAGTTAGTTCAACGTTCAATGTGGAAGACCTAGTTCCTTATCTAGACTAATCCCCACCCCTTTCCAACTCATTCCACCTCTCTTATTCCTAATCCCAATCCATCCTGACAGCCGATACCCCTTCCTTCCCCAAGCAGACAACGAAAAGAGGTAATCAAGGAGATATTAGATGATCTTGTGGTATCTACCCATGGTGGAGGATTTCAGAAACATTTAGTAAAGTGGATGGGTAAGTTGGGGTCTGAAAACACATGGATCAATGAAGGCGAGGTTCCTCATCTAGACCCCGACATGCTAGAGCACTACCATGCCTCCACTTCATCGGTGATGACACCCTTTTGGTTTGGGGGAATTGACGGGGACGTTGACATGGACATCTGCTTTGGACCATATCACGTATACTAGCGTCGGAAGAAACGAAAAGGGAACCAGAATTGATGATTTGAGGCATGCTTTAGTCGATCGATCGATCCTAGATATTCGATTGATCGATTGAGGACAGGAGCTTGTGGCTTTTGGCGAACTTATAAATCGATCGATCGATCGACCACGTAAATCAAGTTCGCCAAAAGACGGAATTTCGATTCTCTTTTATTTCAAATGTAATTACTTTAGGGTAGTTTAGTAATTTTTCTGTTTTAGAGTTTTGTTTGTTTATGCTTACTACAAAACATCTTTTGTAAGCCTTTTGGAGGGAGTTGATTATGAATGAAAGAGCTATTGCTTTAAGCTTGAGATGAGCTTGCAAGGAGAGTGATTCTTCTTTTCCGGGATGGTTTGGTGTGAGGCCAAGGGTGCGATGCCCATTATTTTCTAATCATTTTATGTCTTTATCTCTATTTCTCTGTTTTCATTCCGATCCCATAAACCTATTTCAGCCCATTTCTATTTGATCATTCTAAAACCCAAGCCTTAAATTTCATCTGAACCATTAAGTCGATTTGATTTAACAAACCCTAGTGAGATTTAGTAATTCCACATTGGATTTACGAACGAGCGCCCTAATCTGGAAAAGCTAGAGTTCTATCTCTAGGATTGATTCTTTCCACAAATCTAAATGGATCTCACGCGTCGGATTGGACCCTAGCCGAAACAAGCATGATCACGCAAGCGGAAATCTACAAAACCCTAAGGCATTGCTAGTATTATGAGATTTTTGCTTAATTAATCAATTTAATTTCGGCTAATCATCATTTCATCACCATTCACGAGCTTTAGGGTTGTTGTGTTGCGTCATCATTATCCAGACTCCAGTCGTTATAAGATTGAAGTAATTTTTGGTTTGACTTGTTTGGTTAGTGTAAGTTGAGAAACTGTTTTCTGGTTCTATAAAAACATTATCAGCCCATTAACTCAGACTAAATGCCAAATAACTTATTTAACCTTGCCTCTTATGCTACAACATGGAAATGTGAAGTTAGTATATTACAAACTTACGAATGTAGTTTATGTATTTTTATCGGTAACGAAAATATGTTGAAAATAGGCTAAAAGAGGCAAGGAGAATACAAGGAGAAAGCAGCGAGAAACACCCCAAACGTAATGGCAGCCCAAGACTCGCCAAGAAAGCCTTCCAAAACGGAAGGCAAAGGGGTGAATCAATCTGCAAGTTCTCCCACACTAAAGTATTTGCTCTCGTTCTGATTCTTGTCAACTGATAAACTGACCCATTGGACCACAAAATCCCTGGCCAATTTTATAAGGCAAATGATGGGGTGACTCTTCCTTCTAAACACTCTTTCATCTATTTCAGTCTAGATGGGCCATATAACGGCAAAATCCATGATATTCCAAAACGCCCCCCTCATACCATCAAACCCTCCCAAGAACATGACAGTTGAGCACTGGTTTTTGGGAAGACCCACGTCATTCTAAAGGCCTTAAGCAGAGCATGCCAGACCTGCCTCACCACCCAATAGTGATGTTCCTGAAGGCACATCACACACTTATTACGGACCCTAGTCCCTATCTTTCTAAGTTGATCTAGTAAGGATCCTCTCTCAAGCCACAGACGAGCCGAAGAATTTAATTTTACATTGACAGTTTGGTCAAGCACCTCCTACTGTTCAAGTCAGAGCTAAAAAGAGTACCCTGATCTGATACATAGTAGTCTCATCTTGTATTTCTAAGACTACCTAGAAAGGTGGTGTTCATTCCTCGTAGGATGGATGGTTTGAAACTCAAAAAAAGTGTAGGATATTCAAGGTCCTTCCATGTAAAATCTAAATGAATTATATGTTTAAGGCGCGACCTTCACGAATAATTGCTGACATTTTCTCGGTTTATATTCCAGGTAAGATATTTGAGATTGGTTCAACTGGAATAAGTAGCATGGGAGGTCACAGTGAGCGGAGATCCCATTGCGTCAACAAGTTTGCTGCGGAGTTCGGACATATGCCCTTGGTATCAACTTCTGTAAAGGCCGTTGATAGCCGCCAGATTTGGTTTTGGTGATGTTAGATTATCGCCTAATCACGTAATCAGGTTTTTAGATTCACCCATGAGTTTGGTTAGTTATTCTATTTCATCAATTTGTACCATATTGTGTTTTTCAATTCTTCACGTAATTCGTGTGGTGATGCAGTCCTAGCAGATTGATGCCTTTGCTGATATAGATTTTCATGTAATATCATCATGTACAACTCCAGAGACATTAGAAAGAGAGATGGATGAAAACGTTTCTTTTATGCATTTGCATTGATATTCCGATGGCTATTTGATAATGGGGTTTGCTCTTTTACAAGAGTCCAATGCACTGTTCTCGGGTAGGATGCTCCCCAGGATACCCAAGGTTGAAAACTAGAAACTTCATTTCAGTCTAGGAAATCAGAAATTTTGACTCGGTCCATTCTTCGGGTTAGATATGTAATTATTGATACGGTCTAATTAAAACCTAATAATAATTTATTATATATGCATATATAATAAAATTATATACTATATAATCTAGAAAAGAGATTTTTCAATATAATTTGAGAACCAAAAGAGAAATATATATTTTTCTTTTAAGCATGTCGCAAAATATTGATGTAGTAGTAATAAATGGATTTAGATTTTGAAAACGCCATATTTTAATGGGATTATTACAATAAAATGCTCAAGGTAGGCAGAAACTACCAGAAATCCTATCTAGAAACTAATTATTGTGTTTACCCACAACCTTTTAAAACAAAATAGTAAAGGGTACCGATATACTCACCCCAAAAGAATGCTTTCTCACCCCACCTCTTCCAGCCGACATGCATTGATTGGCTTTGAATCAGATGATGGAGAGTGTTTTCCGTCTCTATCTTTCGCACAATGGATCTATAGATCATTGGCATATCATCAGACCGTCAGTTTTTTATTACACGTGTCACACATCTCAAAAAATGACTCTAAAATCATGTTTGAACGTGATGAGTGTCATATAATTTGAGGATCACATTTTTGGGATGTGTGCTATGTGTAATTAAAAATTGACTGTCGGATGGTAGGCCCATAATCTATAGATCTATTGTGCTAAAGATGAGGATGAAAAACAATTTCTATCATTTGATTCAAAGGTAGTCAATGTATGCCGGTTAGAGGAGGTGGGGTGAGAAAACAGTCTTTTGGGGTGAATATAATTGTACCCAATAATAAATACCATGCACGTATGGTAGCCCATACGTGCCACACGTTCGGGATATTAGTTATTATAGACACCAATTTTGGTCAGTTGATCTAACTTGATGATGCGGAATTCCAGGTTGTTTAGGCCCTCATGTCCGACAAGATGCATTAAGGAAACATATAGTAGCTACAAATAGGAAACTCCAAAGTTTAAATGCAATTTCTTTTTTTTCTGTGATTCACGATTTTCAAGGCAACATTATAGGGTGTGCACATGATCTATAAATTGGTCTGTGATGCGCTGACACTGGATTCTTATCTCCCATGCGAGCTGATCTGCTCCAACTGGGAAATCGGATGTCCAGGCTTGTTGCCTGATCCCTTAGATGCCCTAACTTGCATATTGAATTCTCTCTTGGTTCCTCAATGTCACTTGGCATTCATCTTCACCCTTATTGCTTCTATAAAAGCCCTTCTTTTTAATCATTTGAGACAACTTTGGAGAGGTGCTACTTAGGGTCTTGTGCTGGAATCAAAGTGTTCTAGAACTTGAATGAACACTTTTTGAGTGTCCAAGTCCGATTGAGATCTAAAGCCTAAGAGCCAAGCAAGTGAGGTTGGTTAGTTCATTTTTGTTTGTTTATTTTCTTGAAGGTTGTGCCATTAGTCAGGGCGTTTAGTTTGATTTTTTAAGGCCTCGTTCGATGGCTAGGGAAAGCTCAAATTCTGAGTTTTCTCCTCATAAAGTGTAAAAAAAGTATTCAGAATCTCCCTTTTCATTGTTTGGGAGTTTAGCGCCATTGCAACGGTTATAAAGAAGACACGAGCGAGTTCGTTGCAGAAAACTATTAAAAATACCAATCCTAAAATTAAAAAATAAATTACGATTAAGAAAAAATTTATCAAAGTAGAGAAATCTAAAGAAGAAAAAGAAACTTCCTTAGATATACGGAGCCCCTAATTTCTCGCTTGAAATTTTTAGAACAAAGCCCTAATTTTTAGTTTGAAATTTCTAGAATAAAGCCATCAAGAAATAGATACTCAGATCTCTCTCTTGGAGGCAAAAGGAGAGGCACACAAGAAATAAATAAAATAAATATATAAATAAATAAAGAAGAAATCCTAATAAGAAGTAAGAAGAAATGTGAGGGACTTAAAATATCATATAAGCCGTTTGATTTGAAGATCGTGATCTAAAAATCTTTAGTACAAAACATTGGTATAAAGCATAATATCTATCATATGATTCAATGTAATCAAAGTCCATCATTCGATTTAATGATTGAGTGTCTTGATTCATCAGCTAGATGGGTTACGCCTCAAGTTTTATGGTCTACAAATAAAGTAACCTAAATAGAACAATGAAGTCAAAATTGACTGACACTGTGATAAAAGTGTAGCAAACGATTGAGTTGTTGCTTTTGATTTTTGGAAGTTGTGAGCTTCTAGCTGTTTAGCGGTTGATACTTTCGACCATATGATGGAGTCCGAGAATGAGTTGGACCCCGATTGGGAGCCTTCTATACAACATGTTCGCAACGATAGTTGGGACGATTATTCTAGTTCTCCCAGACAGATGATGACTATCTTATACTCTTTCGAGGATGAGGATGGCAACGGCGCTACCTCATAATCATCTTCGGTATTATATGTCGCTTTTTGTAGGTCTTTTTTAACTTTGTATTTCTATATTTTGGCTTTTCAATTAAGTTGATTTTGAATGTATTGAGCTAATGAACCTCATCATTTGTCATTAATGATATCGGTTTGGACACTTTCATGAGTTTCTAATTTGTATTTGATATATATATATATATATATATATATATATATATATATATATATATATATAACGTTTTTGGTGTTATAAGTATGTCTCGAGAAATTATATTAAAAAATAAATCCGTCACATAAGTCCAACCTCGTATGGATTGGTCGCCTGAAAGTTTTTAGACAAATCTGAGTACCACAAGTAGTCCGATGATTAACATTCGTATGAGCTTTTCGGAGAAAAATTTAAGAACGAATGAGAAATTAGCTTTTCTGAAAAAAGCTATGAATCAGGGCAACTTAAAAACGATTGTAGGAAAAGGCAGAAATCGAAATCTGCTAAGAATCAACAGGATTCTAAGTTATCAGGATTTAGAGTTTTTTTGAGAAAAGCCAGAAAACACTCGAACAAGGCCTGACTTTTCTCAAATTGATATAAGAGGCCCGAGACTATGCGCCCTAGTGTAGTCACCAATCACCATCAGTCGCTCACCATGTGATGTCCATTACGAGGATCGGATACCACGACAACTTAGGCAAGATCGATCAGATCCCATTCAAAAAAAAAAAATTATGATTTTTTTACCATTGAAAATGTGATCAAAGTTAGAAAAAATTAATTCACCAAAGTTTTGGGGCCTTACCTTATTTTTACCCATCAAAAGTTAAAAAAATAATAATTTTTTTAAATCACATGTCCCGTGGTGGCCGATCAATCCCAAACAGATTGTTTATTTTTGGTTGATCATGTCAAACGTGTCATGTGATCTGGCCACTGGATGCATAAGTCATCCCCCCCCCCCCCCCCAAACGCCTTGATACAATGAGTTATCCTAAAGGGCGATCAATCTGTACACATTGGATCTGATTCTAATTTGTCCATTTTAATGGTCCCTCTGGGTTTCTATGAAAAAAAACAAAAGAGTAAAATTTGTCCTTCATTTTATTCTCTCCCACACGCACGATCTATTCGCGCGAAAATTTCAAAAAATTTTAACCTTTAAACTAAAATAATGTTGAAAAGATAATTTGTACATGCAAATATGACACTTGATCCTCATATATATATATATATATATATGAAAATAATTATATAATTTGAGTCAAGAACATAAATTCATAACTCGTCACATTAAGTGACTTAAAAAGTCAATCTTATTTGACATATAACTAATGATTGTTAAAATTATGAACAAAAACTCATGACTTGATCTCCCATTAAATGCATATCACATCAAATAATTTAAAAAGTCAATCTTATGTGATATACAATCAATGATTGTTAAAGTCATGAAACTATGTTTCATGACTCGAATGAAAGGATCATTACCCATATATATATATATATATATATATATATATATATATATATATAGATAGATAGAGAGAGAGAGAGAGAGAGAGGCAAAAAGGTATTTTGGTTTAATCGCATAGATGGATCCATCACATGAACCTAAGATCACATGCCATGTGTCATGTGATCCTAAAACAATACTCGTTATAGGATGACATGCCACCTGGCATGCCATGTATACAAAATTCAAAGTTGAAAGCCCTAAACTTGTCGAAACCAATGCCTCCCATTTTGTAATTTTGAAAGCATTCAGTGACTTGAGTGGTGTTGGTAAACTTGCAAGTTTATGACGATAGTGACGCCCCATTAATCCGTTGGTCTATTATTAGAAAAGCTTCCAAGGGATTTAGCGCACATGGAGGATCAGCCAGCACATGGATTGATGACCAATCTCAGCTCTTCGTAAAGGATTGAAGGCCTTAGAAATGAAGTGTTCGATTTAAAATAGACAAAAGTCCATTTTTTCAAATAGTTTATTGATCAGACCGACGGTCAAAGTTAGATTATTGGATGCCACTTTTGGGTAGCCTCCATTAAGTTGCGACCTTTCATGTCGTAGCGATAAATTGATGTAAATCAATTGCACATGGGACCTGATTCTCAATCCTCATTTAACCCCCAAAATGATGTTTAAATGGACTTACACCATCCATCGTATAGGATGTTGGTAATTTGAAATCAATCGGCTTAAAAATCATACTTTTTTGGAGTTATTTGAATCATCTAATTTGTATATTATAATATAAACTATTATTTTTTAATAGTTAATATTAAAGTTTACCTTATAAGTATGACTCTCTGATTGAGAGAAGTTCTAATAATGAAATAATATTTGGACAATTTAGATTGAATATAGGCGGGTCATGTGGTATAATAGTAAATCACATTTGAATGATATAAGATCAAATGTTTAATTTGGTGTTTAAATGTTGGTCAGGGGCCATTATTCCATTGCCTTTGTGTGTACGTGTATCGATCTATTACTTGGGGTGTGTTTCGGTCCATGCTATTATAGTAGATTCTAGCTCTTTGCTTATTCTTCGGTAGAGCAACTTTTATTTCTTGTAATTTAAAGATTGTTTTATCATTTACAGCAACTTTTGCCATAACAAATGGGGGCAGAGAGCTGCTACACTAAACACAATTTATTCTTAATATTTCTCTGCTATAGTCAAAGAGCCGCTCTTTGCAACTAAGCTAAGGTTGTGTTTGGGTTAACTCTAATAAGAGCAGAAGCAACTCTCATCATGCTTTCTGTTAGAGCACATAAAATTTGTTTTGGCAAAGAGCAGGTGGCAAATAGTTTTATCACTTAACAGCTCTTTGTAAGGGAAAATGATACGAGAAGCTTTAAACCAAACATTAAAGCAGTTCCATATATCGGAGCCAAAGAGCAAAGGAACCGCTCTTTGCCCCAAAAGAGATAGTCGTTGGTTTTTCTGGTAATTTGCTTTGGAGTAGTATATAGGAGAAGTTCGTATTTTTAGGTGTATGACATGTGCACGGTGGTTTACCCATCTTTTTACTCAACGTGAGCCTCTTGTCCGTACCCCGTTTGGTCATCCATTTGAGAGCCATCACACGTTCATCTGCACCATTGCCTGCCGTATGATTTGATGATCGGGTGTGACAAGTGCACAATATAATGAAACTACTGGTGGTGCACGTGGCATTCGCCAATGAGCTACTCTAAAGAAAAAGGTTAATTCCCATGCTTCCAGCTTAGGGGTGCAAGTTTTCACCCGAAAATCTGACTCGAAAATAGAGAGAACTTAATCAGACCCAAAATTTATTTGGAACAAACTGAATGGAACTGATTTTAATTCGATTTGGTTTCGGTTTTGGGTAACAAAAATCAGTAAGGTAGAATTAGAAAATCAGAAATTTTTTATTTTATTTTATTTATAAATAACTTAAAATATAAAGAAAAAAAAAAAATCCGAAACATAATCAAAACCAAACAAAAAAAACTAAAATATTCTGGTTTCGATATGGTTTCGGTTTCAATTCTGGCTGAACCCAACCGGAAACCAAAATTTCGATTCGGTTCTGGTACCCAAACTTACACCACTACTTGCAGTAGCGTTTGGGTCCGTTTTCCTTTAGCCGTTTGAATGGATTGCCCTAGTCAACGTGGTTGAGAGAACATTTTTAGGAGTGCAAATAAGGGGCTAATACTTGCACACGAAATATGCATTTTGCCAAATGATTAAAAAAAAAGACTTTATTATTTTTGGGGTATATAACACGTGAAAAAATATCTAAGCCTTTTGATTCAAAGATCATGATTTAAACATATTTAAGGCCAAAAGTTGGCATAAAACACGATCTCTATCATCTGATTCTATATGGTCACAAGTCATTATCAAATTCAATACCGACTCTAAAAATTTAGAAAATAGAGATTACGCTTCCTGCCAATTTTTTGTTTTAAGTATCTTTACATAATCATCTTAAAATCAGAATGCTTTATCTGTGTTGCACATTGCACAGAGTCCGTGCTTTTCTTATTTGGTCATGTGCCACGGTACAATTTGGTGTGTAAGTATTATCTCTTGTGCACATACTAGTTCAAAAAGACACAAATGCCCTCATAATTTCACAAAAGCCCATCGTTTCATCGGTCCACGGGCCCCTCAAGGTTCAAGCCATCAGACCCCCTTCCCGCCAGAATTTCCGCTCGCCTCTCTTCCATATCTGACATCTCCTCTTCACACTCACTTTAACTGCTTCTCACAGCGTTCTGCTCTCAAAGCAAAAACCCTAAACCCTAGCTTTTGAGCAATGGCTTCAAACCATTTGACTTTCCAGTTATCGAGAAACGCTTCAACGATATTTAACTGTTTGGACAGTCCTCATCTCCCTAGAAGCTCGGCTTCGGTTCAACATCTCTCGCCATTAAAGCTAAGATTTCAACGCTTCTTCTTCTGGTACTGTGTTTTTTTTTTTTTTTTTTTTTTTTTTTTAAAATCCTTTCTTTTCTCCTCGATCTTTGTTCTCCAGATCCACCCCTCTCGCTAGCTCCTCCATATTTATATCATTTGCTTTACGTAGTCTATAAGCCCCTTCACGTATTTCGCATGACTTTATACATTTTCGCAGGTCCATTGAATCACTCCTCCTCTTCTGGAAACCCTAACTGAAAATGTATCTTTCTGTTCTCTCTTTTCCTTACCGAGGGATGTTTTCTTCTTTTCAAGTAGACGAGCCTGCTATCTTTAATTGATCGGTTTTTCGTTACACAGATAGATCGTGAGCGGCGCTAACTTGAATTCAAGGTCAGTTTTTTTTTTTTTTTTTGAGATACTTAATTCTATCGGGCTTTTTAATTTCTTCAATTCTGTATGTAAATTATAATTGTTGTGTGGTTGATTTAGGGGAATGTAACTAGGAAATGGTTAATTCGAAGGGGGTTGAGGTAGTAGGAAAAACTACATTTGGGAAATGCATTTAAGTATTAGAGTTATTAAATTAAGAGAGATATTACTACTCTTTTTTTGATGATTTGGTTGGTGAATAATTTGGTTGAATTAGTTTGGCAGCTATGTTTTACAATTAGCGATGGTATTGAACAATCCTGTGATGACCTGCAAATCCGATGTATACCCATTGCCATAGCTATGTTCTAGTGATCACTATTTCCCTTGTATTTTTATTTGGGTTTTTTTACCTAAACATGCCATAAAACCCAACTACTATTAAAAAATTTACTGTTCCAAACATTTACGAAAACATGCCTACGGTGAATAAGAGAGACCAATTGTTCTCTTATTTGACCTGTGTAGGCATGTTTTTGAAAACGGGAGTTTTTGGTAATAAAAATGGTTTTGGAGCCTTTTTAACTATGGATCATCTTGCTTGTTTATTTCCTCCCCTTTTTAATTAAATTTGTTAGTTATCAAAAGAGAAATAAAAACTACAAAATTGGCTTCCTCTAGACTGCTAATATGAAGTTCTATCAGTCCACTGAGGTTATTGTTTGATTTCTTTGTAACTTTTAAACACATTAATCTATATGGGTGTCGAACATAGATGCAGGATGTCATATGAAACAGCTGTATAAGAAATTGATGTGGACTTTGTCTCTTAGATTTATTACAATAAAAAAGTTAAATTAAAAAGGAAAATACTTCAAAAATTTGGAACTCAGAAAAGTATGCAAAATAAGGAGTGCCTGGTGCTGACAAGGCACTTTTAAATTATGTGCTCTAGCTTTTTTCAGCTCTATAAATTGTGTTCATATTTAATTATTAAACTGCCAAGTACAAAATATTTTATGGTTTTTTCTTATGGTTAGGCAGAGCAGCACTCTTTTACATGAGAAACACCACTACTTTATATTGTTTTTTGATTGCGATGACCCATGCTCCATTGATCCATGCAAGAAAAAATTGCTTATATTCAACCTCTTGTAAATTCATCGGCCTTAAAAAGGCTATAAATCCCAGTTGCAATCATGGATCATTTTGTCGGTTTCGGTTTCGTTCACCACCCAAACTGTAATTTGGTCAATTTTTGGTAAATTTCGGTAATTTTCTAAAATTTGCTCTGAACTTTGCCGAACTTTTTTTTTTTTTTTTTTAACGTAGACATTATTAGAAGACGTATTTGAGCTATTGAGACTAAATCCGGCAAGATATCGGCAATATTTGACGAATACGGCGTAACCTGATGATATTCGACAAGATCCGGCTAAATCTGGGAAGATTTGGCGAGATCTAACTGGATATGGCGTAACCTGATGATATTCGGTAAGTTACGGTAACTTTGAGAGAGAATCCATCAAAGTCCTGCTAGAATCCGTCAAAATCCGACAACTTTTGGCAAAATCCAATGAGATTCGGTAAGTTACGGTACGATACGACGAGATTTCGTCAATGTCCGTTGACATTTCATCAAGCTATTGAAGAAGGAGAGAGAAGATGAGAAAAATAAAAAAATAAACTAAGTGTAAAAAAATGAAACTCGGGTAAATGTATGGGAACCAAAAAAAATTCGAAGCAAAAAATCTTTGAAAAAAAAAAATGAGAGAGTCAGAAGTTACATTCCAAAATTTCGAATTTTCGGCCTATAATATAAAAATTTCGGCCCTTAGCCGAATTTCACCTTATTTTCGTTTCGGGTAGGCCCGGAACTGAAACGTTTCAACCGAAGTTTTGATCCATGGTTGCAATGCATGCCTAAGAGAATATTCTAATGGAAAGGTCTGATTTTTAGGTACTCCGTGATGCCACTGGAAAATCACAAAGAATTTTTATTCCACAGGTTTTAGGTTCTTTTTTCTGATTGCTGTTTTCAAGATTTGACCCTGTAATCCGGGATTAAGAGGGTAACTGACTTTTGGAAAATCATCACTTCCAGTGTCTGAACACCCTCATCTAAGCTTTGTATATATCTTCTTTTTTAAGTTCTGTATTTTCGTCTTTGCAGATAAAGTGCCATGTCCTCAAAATTCAATTTGGATTCAGTTATTGGTCATGGTCACGAGGAATCTAAATATAGCAATATAAATGGGTCACTAATGTTTGGAAAAAGAGATAATATAGTATACAAGATCCTTCATGGATTTTTAAGGCAGGGAAATAAGTCATTCATCAATTTCGCAACAAATGCTGTAAGAAGAGCAACAAACAACAGGTAACATTCTGTTTTTCTTGTTCTTATTGTATTTTATTTTATTTTTGTCTCCAACAGCCTCTCCCTATATGATCAACCAGTTAGATTAAAAAAAAAAATAGTCTCTACCTATATGGCAGTAAATCTTGTACCCTTGTCTCTCAGCCAAAAATACATGTGATTTATATTTTGTTGCTCACACTCTGTGGAGAAAACTGATAGATTAAATGCTAACAAATTTGCTTATTTGAAGGTTTTTTAAAGTATTTTTTCCTCGATAGAGTATTTCTTTTGATAGCGATGGCTCACGGCCATGGATCAAAATATTGTCCGATACCGATACGTATCGGTTTTAGACCATAACGATACGGTAAAATGGGTTTTCGTCGCCCCCCTAAAAAACAATCAAATTATCGTTTGTATCGTCCGTATCGTTCAATGTATCATCCGTATCGTCCAAATTATCGGTCAATTTATTGTCCGTCTCAGAATGTTAGGGTTTTTCTATGGCCCCTTAGAAATAGTTAAATTATCGTCCAATTTATCGTTTGTATCGTCCAAATTATCGGTCAATCCGATTTTTTGGGATTTAAAAAAAAAAAAAGGTACTAGGATGATACATTGAATGTATTAGACGATACGCGATACGTATCGTCCTGGAGGTTTGGACGATACGTATCGAAAATCCGATTTTTTGATCCATGCTCACGACACATGTGTGCTCCTATGGCTATGGTCATTTCTTATTGAGTTGGGATTTCCTTCCTCCATCCCTTTGCTTTTTACACTGTGGTAATCAAGCAGCGATTGACATTACCTCTGATTCTGTTCTTAATGAAAGCACTAAATTGTCACAAACCAAAATCTCCCCCCTCCGCACAAGGCACACACATCTCAATGCGATAAGGGGACAGGCGAGCCTTAACATAAATTGTGAGTTCTTAAAAATTGTGAATGGAAAATTTTCATTAAAATCCTTAACTCACATGGCAGGCTTACTTAACTATTTTAATAGTGACTAATCACTTATCATCAGAGTGAGCAACTATTACTTGAGAGTACAACCATTCTAAGATATCCGAAACTCTAACTATGGTATCTATAGAATAACTGTAGTAAAGAAGGGATCGTTCTTGCTCAAGGAAAGTATGCACTTGATGTTCTAAAGCAGACATGAGTGTTAGGGTGTAAGTTATTGACTCTTCTATGGACCAAAATCATAAAATGCAGATGATGGTTAAGCCCTCAAGGATATTGACATGTACCAAAGGCTTGTAGGAAAACTTTGATACCTTACTATGCATTGTTGTCAAGGTGAGGCCATGGCGAATGACGAGGCAAATTGCCATATGCATTTATATGGCGAGAATGCATATATGGCGACGCCATAGCCGCTATTTTGAATAATTTGTTATAACTTATAACCATTGTTGTCAAATGGCTATAGCGATGCTAAGCGATTTGGCTCCATTTCGCTTAAGCGAATCGCTTAATCGCTTAAGTCATGGAATACTTAAAAATAAAAATAAAAATAAATAAATAAATAAATTAACAATAAGTATTCAAGTCTCTAGAAGGGAAAAATAGACATTCTTGCATTTAAAAAAGAAGTTTTACATACTAATATTCAAAATTATAACTTTAATTTTGATACTGAGTACCAGCAATGTACTTTACACATTCATTTCTATCCCATTGTAGTACATCTCCATCATTATCACTAGCATTGCCATCGTTATCGGAATCATCTCCTTCTTCTACATACTCTTCTTCCTCTGCTTCGTCTTTGTCCGATCTTGCTAATATGAAATCTATATCATCTGACTGTTTATCACCATTGAGGCTTTGTAACACACTAACACTAATATTACTAAGTTTACAATAATTTAATTCACCAAAAAAAGGATTATAAAGCATAAAATAAAATAAAAAATTAGATAGGAAAGATGGGAGGAGATTGGGAGTAAATAATAGAGATTAGAGATGAAGTTTAAGCCAAAATAGTTGTGTGAGTAGTAGAGGACCCAACCCACCACTTTATAGAGGCCATGGGGCCTCAAAAAAAAAAAAAAAAAAAAAAAAAAAAAAAAAAATATATATATATATATATATATATATATATATATATATATATAAGTGCTCCAACGGTCATAAATATGACCGTTGGAGCATTATGTGATCGCATAATGTCCAAATCGCATAAGCTATCATGGCTTATGCGATTTGGTGGATTAAAATCACTTAAGCGATCGCTTATGACAACAGTGCTTATAACTATATGTTATAATTTATACATTATAAGTTATATTTATAACTTATGTTTGATTAGTTATATCCATCATATCTAGGGTTTAAGTGAAACCCTCTAGCCCCTTACAGCTCCTCTCTCGCAGCCACTCTCTTCTCTCTCTCTCTCTCTCAACACAAGTTTGTATATCTTTTTAATCTCTCTCTCTTTCTCGTCTTTTTTGTTTCTTTGATCGATACTCTCTCTTGATTCTCTTATTTTTTTAATCTGAATTTTTAACATCCAATTAGCACCTTCACAATCAATCAACGACCTTCAACGCTCAAGTTCTTCATAGACTCAAGCGCATGTGTGTGCGTGTGTATATATATTATTTTTTACTATTTTTCTATGTATATTTTTTTTTATGAACTTTAATACCAGAACTTATTTTTTATTTATTTTTTTAGGGGGGGGGGTTAAACCCCCCACCATATGTTGAATATCCCTCATTAGGTACAGACCATTGACGCTTTGAATCAATCTGATAGAGATCATTTTTCGTTCCAATCTTCCCCACAACTGATCTTGAGATCACAAAAATATCATCAGATGGTCGTTCCAATCTTTCCCCACAATTGATTTTCTTGATTAATTAGTTAAATTCTTTTGGTCCTCTATAAAAAATATAAAAACTAAAACATACTAGAAAAAAAAAAAAAAAAAAAAAAAATATATATATATATATATATATTAATGATTAATAAATAAAAATAATAGGCGAGCCTCTTCGCCATGACCTAACCACACCGCATTAACTACCTTGCTCACTAGGTTTAGGTCGGCCTGATTATTTTAAGTCACTCGCAAAAACTAGGCCCAAACCTAGCCGGATAGGAATTTGGGACTGGCCCTCTTTTCAGGCTCGGGGTGGTTTTTACTAAAGCCCAAACACGACCCGAATCGGGTTCGGGTCAGGCCAGATTCGGGCTAAGTGTTGACCAGTTGGGCTTGGTCGGGTTTGGCCGTATTCGGGTCGGTTTTTGGCTGGCTCGATTATTTTTTTCCTTAAAAGTTGGGCTTGAACCCACTGCGGATAGAATTTCAGGTAGAACTCGGCCCGAGTCCTTTTGGGCTTGGGTTTTTATTTTACCCCAGATCTGGGCTTGGGTTTTTATTTTACCCCAGATCTGACTCATGTTGGTCGAGTTGAGCCGGGTTCGGGTTGAGCCAAGCCCATTGTCCTTATATTGGCCATATTGTGAATGTAGTCAGCCAGCACATGCACGCATGTCGGACCATCCGCTTGGATGTTTTGTACAGAATCCTAAGGTATTTGAAGTCAATTCTTAGCAAGGGCTTGCTGCATAGTGATCATAACCACTTTGATGTAGAAATTTTCACTAATGTTGATTGGGTTGGATCACTAAATGATAGCAGGTCCACCACCGAGTATTGCACCTTCTTTGAAGGCAACCTTGCCACATGGAAGAGCATAAACCAACATGTTGTATCCAATTCTAGTGTTGGGGCAGAATATTGAGTCATGTCTCAAAGGGCCTGTGAAGGAATGTGAATCTGATTTATTCTTGTTGATTTTGGAATCCATGTGCGGTTTCCTATTGGACTTGTAATAATGAAGCTGGACTTCACATTGCAGAGAATCCAGTATATCGTGAGAGGATAAACACATGGAAGATCCACTTCATACGAGAAAAAGGTGAAATCGAATAAATTTTGAACTCTTCAAGTTAAGTTCGGAAGATCAACTTGTTGATATCCTCACTAAGCTGGTGGGAAGATCAAGATTGTGTGACATCACCTCCAAGTTGGGCATGATAAATATCTATGCACCAACTTGAGGGGGAGTATTGGTGTGCGACTAGTCGTAGTTGAGTATATCCTTAGTGAGAATAATACATGTATATGAGTCTTAGTGATGCCTATCGGATCCTTTTGTGAGTGCTATATATATATATATGTATATTAATGAGAAGGGTGTGGGCTGTGGGGTCATATTATCACAATGCCAATCGTCGTACTTCAAATCTTTGGATGGGTTCAGGGGTCGTACTGTTCACATATCCCAACTTTCTTTTAGAGACCAAGAACAATTCACCTGATTGCGGCCATTCTAAACAATGTTTTTGGTCAAAATTGACAGTGGTAACCTGCAGTCCTTGATACCACAACTATACATTGCAAGACTACAGAAAACTCTTCCTAAATAGGGGCTAAACACCTACAAAAGCACTCACCATATGCTACTATACTGTAGCTAATATGTCAACAAGCTCATCTCAGCCTTATACCCCATATTACATGTTGTACAACATGACGGCAGCCATGAAAAAATCCATCAAACACACCTCAATGCCTCCCATCATTCGCAGCAATCAACCATCAAGCACACCTCAATACCTGATTCGACACTTTTTGAGGTCAACTTTTTGACCTTTGTTGACGTCAGCAGTGGCAATTTGGCACTTATTAGTCAAGTGTGACCTGCTCTAATACCAAATTAACTTTTATATATGTGATAGATATTAGGGCTTGAAGATTAAGGTTTAGTTGAATATAGGGTTACGTAGAGGAGAAAGAAAAGAGACAAGCAAAAAATAGAAAAGAATTAAGGTAGTGAGTTAAATGACTTACACCCTTTCTTATTAATATATATGCTACTTACAATAGGATTCCACATACAGTGTTGACATCCATGTACATGTATTATTCTCACTAAAGATACACTCAACTAATACTGGTGACACACCAACAAGTGAACCATTGGTCGAGATAAGTCGTGGCTTGAGGAATCGGAATTGAGGATGATGCCACCGGCATTGTTGTCCAAGTCGGGGAGCGACTTTCTGTTTTATTTGTTTGAGGAATTCTCTAGTTCAAGTATATCTTGAAATTTTAGTTATAGTGTAACTGGTAGAGTAAAAGCCACCAGGGGGGGACTAGTTTTTTTCCCCCAAAGTCTGAAACTCCCTTGAACTCTGTAATTCATAGTTGATTGCTTGCTTTATTTGTTGTTGGTGAGCTTGCTTTGTGTTGTGCTTGATTTCCCATCTTTGCGTCAGATTTTCTGTGTTCCTGTAGGTTTTTTTTTTTTTTTTTTCTTGATTGGCACCATCTCTGCTAATTTCACATTAAGTTAAAGGGTTATTTTCGTTTGCTATTCATTTTTAGTTATTTACCTTTTATTTTATTTATTGTTTATAATTATATTTCATGTTTAGCTGTAAGGTACCTCAAGTTATTCGTGTGAACCTCAATTTGTACGTTGACAGATGAGACTTGAGAGATCATTGATGCAATTTAGTGCTATATGCTTGTGTCTGTTCAGATTTTTTATATTGTCTATCATTACTACATATATTTTAGTTTGCAAAATTTTAATTATTTTCTGAAGTTTTTCTTTTTATTTGGAAACTTAAAGAAACCTTAATTAATGGAGTGTATCCGAGAAACATAAACCTGTAGCATGATTTTAAGTATAAATAACTGGCTAGGCGGAAAATTAAAAATTTATTTTTTTTGGTTCATAATTACATGCAGATCATCCCCTGGAAACTGTGCGGAATTCAGTGATGATGTAAATCTTCAGATTGATGAGGATGAAAAGCAGCAGCATGTGTCAGAAAGAAAATCTGGACCCCTTTTGTCTGGAATGGCGTACTGCATTTCCTCCTGCAGTATGATATTGCTGAACAAAGTTGTTCTATCAAGTTATGGTTTTGATGCTGGAATATCATTAATGTTTTATCAGGTAGCTGCATCTTTCATCTTTGAACTTATTAATACAATGGTGGTTCTTAAAAACACTTCCTTTTGACCTCAATCTCTGAATCTGATGTTTTCCATCATTGATGCAATAGTGAGATATGATAGTGCATATTTATAACGACCCGACTCTCCTGACTGTCATTTAAACACCAAAATGGTGTTTAAATGATCTTACACCATCAATGGTTTAAGATGTGGGTGATCCATACCGTCAAAGTGATAGATCATAGATTGATGTGCGACAGGCACAAAAATGGTGTTTTAGGGAGATTTAAACCATCTGATCTGTTGATTATAATATCAACCGTTGTTTTGGTTTTAATGGCTGTTAAAGTTCGTCAATCGGATGGTTCACATCCACTTATAGGCATGCTTCTTTAGGTTGAGATATGTTCCACTGATGATTGGTAACAGATGTGTGCTCCATGGCATAATGATAAATCACATTAAATTGTATGAGACAAAAAAAGTAATTATAATGATGTAAGATCATTTAAACACCAATTTAGTGTTTAAATGCCGGTCATGAGCCACTATCCCTATTTATAAACAAGCAATCAGTATATGAACTAATGTGCTTTTACTCTCTCGTGTGGTGCTTTCCATGTTCACTATTTGAGGCCTAAGTTTCTCCATCTCCAAAGCTGCTTCTGTAACTTCTTGTTCAGCATGTGCATTAGTGTTCTTTATAATTTTGGATTTTAGGAAGCCCGCCTATTTGTGGCTCCTCATATTCATCCCAAATTACTAAACTATTGTAAACAACAAATTTGCGTAGGATATAAATCTAACACAAATCAATCATAACAAATTTTCCCTCGCTAGGAGAGGGTTTTATTAAAATGGCGGACCTTACACTTCCGGGTATCGCAGTCAATTCCCCGTTAATTACATCAAAATTGAATACCTCTGATTAAAAGCTACTAAAAAAAAAAAATGTAATTACATCTCTGAAATAAACAAAACTAAGATTCTAATTCTAAGTCTTCATCGATATCTTCAATCCGTCATGAGATAGATGGATAGCAGATTATTTTCATCGGAGATTTGAGAAATATGAAATAGGGGACGACGGATGGGAGAACCCCTCCTCCAAAAGCCGGGTCCATTTGATCGAAAAGCACGCGTCATTACTAGAGCAAGAAACTCGTGGACGAGTCTTAAAACGAATTCTTGTTCTCTGGTCTCAAAGATGACTTCGAATATCAAATTCATTTTTCGGGCAACTGATTATCAGAAGAATTATCACTTTTAGTGATAGAGTGTCTAATAATGGGTTAGATATCATTAAATTCCTTAAAATTTGATGATCATAGATGATTTTATAATGATTTTATCGTTGGATTTGATCAATATCTTAAGATTTGGTCAATGCATAGTAAATCTACCGTTGGATCTCGTTACGATCTCACATTATGATCATTTGATTAAAAATCAATGAATCCACCATTGGATTTGATCAAAATCATAAGATCTTGTCAAAATGCAATAAATCCACCATTGGATCTCATTACGATCTCACATTATGATCGTTTGACTAAAAGTCAATGAATCTACCATTGGATTTGATCAAAATCACAAGATCTGATCAATATGTAATAAATCCACCATTGGATCTCATTACGATCTCACATTATGATCGTTTGACTAAAAGTCAATGATTCCACCGTTGGATTTGACCATAATCACAAGATCTTGTCAATATACAATAAATCTACCGTTGGATCTCATTATGATCTCTCATTATGATCGTTTGACTAAAAGTCAATAATTCTATCGTTGGATTTGACCAAATTCATAAGATCTAGTCAAAATGTAATAAATCCACCGTTGGATCTCATTACGATCTCACATTATGATCATTTGACTAAAAGTCAACGAGTCCACTGTGAAAGAATTTTCGATCTCGAGGTTAAGGTCCAAATCCTCATTTGAGGGAGTGATGATCCCAACCGCGAGGGAAACTCTAATTATCATAGGTGAATATTTTGGGTATTATAGTCTGAAATCATTCTTCGGGTTCGTGATTGCAACCCGTATGAGCATTGAATTTGTGGTTGCAATCCGAGTGTATTAGGAGTTATGCCCAGTGTCGTACCCACGTGGCTTAACTATTTCTAAGTACGCAAGAGATTAGGTACCAGTCGTAACGCGTAATCTCAAATTGTAACCATAAATCCCACTTAGGAGGAGTCGTAGCTCTTATCCTAAGTGCATCTCCTTTAGGTAAGAGCCGTAGCCCTTATCCTAAAAGTCTTAATCCTAACTTACTCCTCCCGTCCACTTTAAAAGAAAATAAAAAAGAAGAAGAAAAGAATAGTCAGAATCTTGGAGATCACCCTAAAGTCTTTTTAGAAGAGTCGGAAATATTTTCGGCAGAGCTCTCGTGTCAGAATTTTCGGATCCCTTGCAATGAGGACGAGTTTGCTATTTATAGATTTGTGGTAGCGGTTATAGAAGTTACGATCTTACGGTTCCGTAAGGTTTTCATGAAATGAACGGTTGAGAGAGCTGCGTAAGTTTTCGTCTTCACGCGGATTGAGAAGATTCTTCTCACGTATGTCATTCTTTTCTCATAGCCGCCTAAGTGGATAAATATTTTTCTATCCACTTAGGTGGATAAGTATATTTTCTATCCACTTAGGTGGATAAATATTTTTCCATCCACCTAGGGTGGATAAGTATATTTCTATCCACCTAGGGTGGATAAGTATTTTTCTATCCACCTAGGGTGGATAAGTATTTTTCTAGCCACCTAGGTGACTACTTATTTTCTAGGCACCTAGGTGGATAAATATTTTTCTATCCACTTAGGGTGGATAAGTATTTTTCTAGTCACCTAGGTGACTACGTATATTTTCTAGCCACCTAGGTGGATAAATATTTTTCTATCCACCTAGGGTAGATAAGTATATTTCTATTCACCTAGGATGGATAAGTATTTTTTCTAGTATATTTCTATCCACCTATAGTGGATAAGTATTTTTCTAGCCACCTAGGTGACTACGTATATTTTCTAGCCACCTAAGTGGATAAGTATTTTTCTATCCACCTAGGTGGATAAGTATATTTCTATCCACCTTGGGTGGATAAGTATATTTAAGTATTTTTCTATCAACCTAGGTGGATAAGTATTTTTCTATCCACCTAGGGTGGATAAGTATATTTCTATCCACCTAGGTGGATAAGTATTTTTCTAGCCACCTAGGTGACTACGTATATTTTCTAGTCACCTAGGTGGATAAGTATTTTCCTATCCACCTGGGGTGGATAAGTATATTTCTATCCACCTAGGGTGAATAAGTATTTTTTCTATCCACCTAGGGTGGATGATTATTTTTCTAGCCACCTAGGTGACTATGTATATTTTCTAGCCACCTAGGTGGCTAAGTATATTTCTATCCACCTAGGGTGGATAAGTATTTTTCTATCTACTTAGGTGGATAAGTATATTTCTATCCACCTAAGGTGGATAAGTATTTTTTCTATCCACCTAGGGTGGATAAGTATATTTCTATCCACCTAGGTGGATAAGTATATTTCTATCCACCTAGGGTGGATGAGTATATTTCTATCCACTTAGGTGGATAAGTATTTTTCTAGCCACCTAGGTGACTACATATATTTTCTAGCCACCTAGGGGGATAAGTATTTTTCTATCCACCTATGTGGATAAGTATTTTTCTATCCACCTAGGGTGAATAAGTATTTTTCTATCCACCTATGTGGATAAATATTTTTCTATCCACCTAGGGTGAATAAGTATTGTTCTATCCACCTAGGGTGAATAAGTATTTTTCTAGCCACCTAGGTGACTACGTATATTTTCTAGCCACTTAGGTGGATAAGTAATTTTCTATTCACCTAGGTGGATAAGTATTTTTTTTCTAGCCAGTTAGATGGCTAGGTATATTTTCTATCCTCCTAGATGGATAAACATTTTTCTATCCACCTAGGTGGATAAATATTTTTTTAGCCAGCTAGGTGGCTAGGTATATTTTCTATCCACCTAGGTGGATAAGTATTTTTCTAGCCAGCTAGGTGACTAAATATATTTTCCTAGCCACCTAGGTGGCTACGTATATTTTTCTAGTAGCTAAGCATAGCTTAGGACTTTAAATCCTATTTAGATTAGGATTTGTTAAAAAAAACTATAAATAGTCTCTTTCCCTAATTCCTTTTATTAATTTATTCTATCTGATTTTTAAGGCTAAATGGAAGAAAAAAAAGAGTTCTCAATTCCAAAATTTTCGAGTCAACAACTATCTAATCAATTTACTTATTGAATATACCTATCTATTGCTTTTGTCGCTTAAAACTTGCACCAATGCCTTAGTAAGAAGAATCTAAGGGAGTTTTTTTTAAGTGTTACTTCTTTCCGTATATAGCTGAATTTTTCAATACACTGTTTAAAAAATCGTACTCTACTTGGAAATAAGTCATTGGTTTTCTGAGTTCTACTCAGCCTAGTTTTTGTGCAACTCGCGTTGTAGATGGGATATAGGGATTTTTACTTATTTAGTTTTTAGTTTTTCTAAAGCACATGTTCATAACCATTTTATAAGCATTGTATTTAAAAATTAATTTATGTGTTTCACAGAAGCAAAAATAAATGCTGTTAAACCCTTATCCAAAGCAATGCATCTCTCTCTCTCTCAAGTACATTGCCCAGATAAAATATAGGAGCAATGTTAAAAATTCAACCTGGCGAGGGGTTTCTTCTCAATATTGCTTCTATATTATGTCAGTTTTTCAAGGGATACATTATTTAAATATAGAAGCAGCTTTTAAGAAATTCAACCCGATAACTTTTTATTGTTTTTATATCATCTCTGAGTCTTTCAATCACCAATTTCATTGGTTCTATTATGTATCTGAATCTTTGGATTACTGAAGTGATGCTGGATTAAAATGTGTTCCTTGATTGTGAATCCCCTTCTGGCATATATTTCAACTTCTTAAAGTCCCTGTGTCGTTATTGAGGCAGTTTGGTTGAGTCACAGTTATATTGTTTCATCTCTGCTTGATATTAAATCTGCTGGAATCTTTAAAGCATAATGAATTTACCTTTACATCCAGTGTAAGAAGATAATGAATTTTTAATGGGTTCTCTCATAATTTTTTGCCTTGCATTATATTGTAGGGTGTTATGCTGGTTTGATGTTTACCTCTTAGTGTAGTTTAAAACTGAAAAATACGATAATGCAATATTTTTTTCTTTCACCCCTCTATCTATTTGCTATTTCTTGAAGTGAGTAAGAAGGTCGTAACTTTTACCAGCTAACATATTTACTTGCTGTAGAATCTTGTCAGCGTTGTAGTTGTTGTTTTGTTGAGGTCCTTTGGAGCAGTTTCAACAGAAAAGCTCACTTGGAAACTGATTCGAGTCTGGATACCTGTCAACATAATATTTATTGGTATGCTTGTAACGGGCATGTATAGGTATGGATAACTTTTGTGTCACTCTTTTGTATGCTAATAGTAGGACTGTCTTTTCCTATAGTAATATTTTCTTACTGTCAGAGAAAGTGGATGGAAAAGGTCATTAGTAACACAATTAGTTGCTTCAGATTTTGATATAATACACTTCTCAATATTTTTTCCCTTAACTTAATGTTTCCTAATGGATTTCTCAGTCTGAAGTACGTAAACATTGCGATGGTGACAATCTTAAAGAACATGACAAATATTCTAACAGCAATTGGGGAAGCATATATTTTTAAGAAGCACCAGAATATAAAAGTGTGGACTGCCCTGTTTTTAATGGTATGCTATGCCCTTCATTTTATTATCTTACGTGAATATATTAACTATTCATTTTTCATCTAGTTTTGCCAACTCTCACTGTTGGAGATCATTGAGTGGGAAAAACAACTTGCCTGTTCACTTGAGATTCATTAGAAATATAACTAACAAACTTCGTTATAGAATGGAATATAATACTACTGTAAAACTAATTAAGGGGAATAGACGCTCAAATATATAAAGAAAACCTAGCAGCACTATCTTTTGGTGAATTGCCTATCATCTTGCTTGCATCTCTTTAAATGTCCGAAAAATGACATGTTCACCTTATCAGAGTTCATAGATCTCATCAATAAGCAATGTTCTTAAAGTCGTTGGGCGGATTCGGGTGGTCGGGTGGATGTTTAGGTGGAATTAGTCGGGCCGCGCCCAAGCGGGCGGCCCTGAAGTATATATATGTGTATATATATACATACACATAGTGATATACATACTTTATTTCAACATAAACGTATATAACATTCAGATCCACTTATAGGCTTATCAATCGTATGATTCAAATCCACTTATAGGCATGTTTCCTGGGCTAAGATATGATTCAATGATAGATTACCACTTGGACAATTTAGATTGATCACAGATGTTCACAACATAACATAATGATAATCACACTTCAATAGTGTGAGATTAAAAGCCTTAACTTTAGTGGTATAAGATCATTTAAACACTATTCTGGTGTTTAAATGACGGTAAGGAACCATTATCCCTAGGCAATAAGGGCTTTAAAGTTTAAGGGTCGTCGATGGGTTGGGTGGTGTCCAATAAAAAAATGGCATATGCCAAACCTTTTGATAACTCGACCCGACTCGATAAAAGCCCATTAATTTATAAATAAAACTCGGCGTCCCCAGACCGCTGGGTGGCGCCCAGACCGATCCGCCCGGGAAGCCGCCCAAGGCTAAATCGGGGTGCCCGGGTGCCCAAACCGCTTGGGTGGCCGCCCCAGCCGCCTTTAAGAACACTGTAGCTAAGCTCCTAGAACTTGAACCTTCACCTGATTCTCATGTGATAACGTTGAGTGAATTACTTTCTCCAACCAAAGAGTTCAAAAAGTTTCATGATTCAATTTAATGATGCCTTGCTTCATCAAAAATATAAAAAACTAAATGATACATGGGTGGCGTTATTCACACCTGTTTTCCTTGTGAAGAACACACGATTTTCCACCATAAAAAATCATTGACTTTCTTGAGTCAGACGATGGAGATCGTTTTTCGTCCCATTCTTCTAGAAAATACATCATGACACATCTATCAGACGGTCAGATCTTGATTGCATGTGGCACACATCCCCAAACCTAGCTTGAGAACCCTTTCTCATGGTACACTCAAGATCACGGTCACTTTGGGGGATGTGTGCCACATGGAATCAACATGTGACCGTTTGATAGGTGCACCATGATCTCAAGATTTATTGTGTGGAAGAATGGGACGAAAACGATCACCATCGTATGATTCAAGGCAGTCAAAGGTTTTTTATGATGGAAAATAGTGTGCTCACAGGAAAAATGGGTGTGAATAATGTCACCCTTAATGATATAAAATAGTAAATATATATCCCTATCCGTGTCAATATAAAAATCTAGACAATTCTCTCGCCGTTGGCTCATTAGAATCTTTGAAAGCCTACAGCTTGTCTGTGCCTCTCTGAGTCTGCCTATTACACATAATCAGTCCTTTTGCCATTATTATCTTACAAGCTTGAGGAAAATGCTATGGACAGGGCGGGAGGATAATTTGATTGTCTCCCTGCCCACACGACTATTGCACACTGAACCTCGACTGAGATCTATCATATAAACAACCATAAATATGGCAGTCTATACTGTGAGTCCTGTGGCACATCCACATCAGATCTCTTAGATCAAACAGCCACGAAGGTAGGAAGACCAGGAAGACCATAATACTATGTTCTTTCTACTCATATAGTAGCCTTGGCCACAAATATGAGAATGGTGGTGACAATTGAATTGATCATGTTTTGCGACCTCATCTAAGATATTTGCGTAGCAATGGTGTCAGCAGGGTTTCTAAGTTCAAATTGGCTTGTTATTTTTTAGATCTGCCTGTTTGAATCGTGGCTGGATAAAGAGGAAACGTCAAAAGAGAAAGTGGGCCCACGAATGGGTTTTTAAAAAAAAGGCCTATTAAAGACCCGTGCGCACATTAATTTAGGCAATATTTTATCTAGGTTTAGTTTCCTTTCTTATTAGGATTTTTTTAATAAGTGACTTGTTTTAGGACTAGTTTCCTTATTTAAATTATTTAGGGGTGGTCAGACACATATGTGATATGTGACTGCTAATCTCGTCACTTTCTGCGCAACCATCGAAAAGTTGGTCATAAGTCTACTAATATATGTCGTAATTGTGTGATTCTTATCTTGTTGGAAAACTACTTCGATAAGCTTTCAAACAAGACCAATTTCACGTCAATCGGACATCGTTTGACCCTTCAAAAGTGATCGCGTAATAAAAAAAGGGATTAATGATGAAAGTAATTATGACCGTTAGATTAGAAAGTTTTAATGATTGATTAGGAGTTTTATTTTAAGTAGTATTCCTAGAGTTTTTTATTTCTTTATAAATACGCATTGTAATCTCTTATGAGAATTATTATTGATGATGAATGAAAATTTTGAGTTTTGCTTTGTGCGAATTCTAGAGAACTTGAGATGAGTTTTCGATAGAAGAGTGATTCTTCTCCCGCTTGCGGTTTGGTGTGAAGCCAACTTTCTTCCTTGGAGCGATTCCTTGGATCTTCTTCTACCCCTATTTTCCCTTTTATTTTTTGTTTTAATTAAAGAGCGAGAACCCTAACCCCTATCTTGCGGGATTTACGTTATTTTAGGGTTAGCGTGCGATTTTTCCCACATCAAATTGGTATCAAAGCCCAAGTTCAACACTCGGCATGTGAAGTCCATCGTGAGTAAAGAACAATTTATCGAAGCCTTGCACGAGTTGACTGGATTCATGATGGCTAGAATGGGATCGTTCGTGGATCGGCGAAAGCTCCTTGATTTGTATCAGACAATTGGTAAGATCAGACAAGCATGGGAGGCAGTGTACTAGATCGCAGAGTCTGAGGCATTTGAATTCAACACCTCGATATTGGCCAGCTTTATATGATCGAGCGTTTACTACATGAGTTAACAAATTCACGTCGGATAGCGGAGGCATTAAACAAGGGTCTCGTTCAAGAATTTCTTGAAGATTTTCTTCTCAAACTATGAAAGGAAATCATATCGGTGAGACATGAAGCTTTGAGATTTGAATGAGATTTAAGCTTTCAAATCCCGTGTTCGTTAACCCAACCACATCACCAACCGTCCGTTGTAATCCTATAACAATTTCTCATTCAATAACTGTCGTGAAACCTACACCCATTACGGAATCCATTAATGGTGTAAACTCTATGCCGGTTGCAGCCCTCGTAACAACTTACAACCTAAAGCCCATTCAAGAAATCAAGCCCGTCACCGTTGTTACCTTAGCCGACCTCATCTCACCTAAAATTGTTATCGATCCTCTACCTGAACCCGTGATAGCCCCAAAATCAGTTGAAGAGTCAGTACTAGTTGATGAGAACCCTCTTTCGGTCAATATCTGTACTAATTCCAACTCCGTTGAGGAGACCGAGACCATTGAAGAGCAAGTTGCCGCAATCAGTCCTCTCGAGCCTGAGATCGTCGAAGCACAATTATTTGAAATGAAGATTATCGCACCCATGACCCACAGGTCCCAAGATCGTGTTAGTTGCATGTTGACGTCCATGCCCGTTGGTGAATCGAAGATCAAACAGATCGAACCCGAGTGGAATGCTGTTTACTTGTTCAAGCCGCTTCCGATCGAGGTTCCCTATATATTGTCTGTGATCGCAACCGTGAAGATCCATGCCAACCAAAGTTTGCGGTCGAACTTTTTCAAAGTAGAGGGGATTGATGCGAACTTTAAATTTGCCTGTTTGAATCGTAGCCGAATAAAGAGGAAACGCCAAAAGAGAAAGTGGATGATGCAGGATAATACCCTAAACTACGTGAATGCGATGATTAATGGCTTGCAGAAATTAAATTGAATTAAATTAAGCAATAAATCCGAAAATATAACGAATACCTTAGGCTTTCGTAGTATTCCATGGGAGGATCACGCATGATTCGAGTAAGGTCCATTCTGGGCGTTAGATCTGTTAGGTTGCAGCGCGGATCAATCCTAGAGATAGAATTCTAGATTTTCATATTAGGGCGCTCACAGTTCAATGATGGAATCACAGGTTTTCTCTGGGTATTTGATGTGGAAGGGTTTAATAACTCTGCTGGGATTTACGGTTGTTGATTCGAATCGGTTCAATGGCTTAGGGAAAAGCTAGGGTTTAGGATTTCAAAAGGATGATGACTGAGTTAGGGTTGTAGGATCAACACAAGCCGAGAAGATAGGAAATAGATAGATAGATAGATAGATTTTGCGGGCTTCGCACCCTTGGCTTCACACCAAACCCTCCTCGGGAAGAAGATTTACTCTTCGAAGAAACTCATCTCAAGTTCCAAAAAGCAAAAGCTCATTCATTCAATAATCAACTAATTACATTGTTTATCTGGAGACCTTATATATGAGGCCCCTCAAATGTAAATAAAACCTATGACCATGAAAATCGGTTTCGAAATCTTAAAAAAAAAACCAAAATATAAACTACGCGATTTCGATCGGTCGAAAGTGAGATTCAATCGATCGAAATTTAAATTCGATCAATTGAAAGTAAAACTCGATCGATCGAAAAACATATATAAATACTTCCCCGCTGGAATTCGATCGATCAAAGTTGAAACTCGATTGATCCAAAACAAGTATTTTCCTTGCAAAGTTCGATCGATCGAAATTAGACTTCGATCGATCGAATTTGTTGTGCTCCTCCTAATCCTCCAGAATTTCATCTTTCGCCTAATTCTGATTTCTGTTTCGCTTCTTCCGCCGTCGGTACACGTGAAAAGGTCCATATCCGATGTCTATGATGTCAGCGTCCCCGTCAATTCTCCCAGGTCGAAAAGGCTTCATCACCGATGAAGCTGCATCGTGATAGCGCTCGAGCATGTCGGGGTCAAGGCGACACACTTCGTCTTCTGCTAACCATAAGTTCTCGGAATCCGACTGTCCCAACCACTTGACCAAGTACTTTTGAATTCCGCCCCCATGGGTGGATATCGCTAAATCATCTAATATCCCTTCGATCTCATCTCTGCGTTGCTTGCGTGGGAGGGAAGGGTAGGGGTTGCAGGGTGGGGCTGGCATTTGGACACGGGGTTGCTTGGAAGGGGTTGTGAGGGGATGGGGCTGGGGCCAAGGTAGTAATCAGGTCCTCCACATTGAATGTGGAGCTAACCCCTATATCCGGTGGAAGCTCGAGAACATATGCATTAGGCCTGCTCCTTGCCACAATTCTAAAAGGTGCTTAAAGTTTCTTTGCTCCTAATGGGAACCGCCAGCCTAACCCGAACCATTACGTAATCTCCAATCTGGAATTCCTTGAAGCGCCTATGCGCATCCGTAGATATTTTATATTGTTCATTGCTTGCATTAATTTTTTTTCTAATTTCGACATGCAGTTCATGTATATGCTGTGCAAATGAATCGGCTGACTCGGAAACTCGATGGGATGCAAACATGGGGATTAGATCGATGAGTGTTCTAGGCCTATGACCAAGGACGACCTCAAAAGGACTCATACCTAGGGACCTATTGACTGAATTGTTGTATGCAAACTCGGCTAAAGGCAAAATAAAATCCCAAGTCCTAGGGTGATCACCAACAAGACAACGGAGAAGATTACCTAAGCTCCTATTGGTGGACTCCGTTTGGCCATCTGTTTGAGGATGATAGGCCGAAGAAAATTGGAGCATGGTACCCATCATGTGTCATAAAGTTTTCCAGAAATAACTGGTAAACTTCACATCCCAATCCGACACAATCGTTTGGGGTAACCCATGTAGACGCACAACCTCCCCGAAAAATAATTTGGCTATGTGAGCCACATCAGAGGTTTTAGAGCAAGGTAGGAAGTGAGTCATCTTTGAAAAGCGGTCTACTACCACAAAAATGGAATCGTGCTCCCGTTGAGTCTTTGGAAGTCCGAGCGTGAAATCCATGGAGATGTCTTGCAACGGGGTGTCCGGCACGGGTAAAGGGGTGCACAAGCCGGTATTCTGCTTAATATGTTTCGCAACTTGGCATGTACGACATTGTTTTACGACCGTAGAGACATCTCTCACAAGGCTAGACCAATAAAATCTATCGTCAATGAGCGCATTGGTTTATCGCGCCTAAAATGTCCGGCAATCCCTCCGGCATGTAGCTCCCAAATGAGGAAGTCACGCAATGAAGTGCGAGGGATACACAAACGATTTCCTTTGAACAAATACCCATCCAGCAGTGTATTCTGTCCCGAAATCTGGGCAATCAGGATAATCTTGTTTCAACTGCTCAAATCCGATAACCTCGGTGCTCATAGACTGCAAAGTCACCACTCGATGACTAAGTGCATCAGTCGCCTTGTTCTCGGCACCGGCCTTATGCTTCAATACGAATGCGAGCCCTTGAAGGTACTCGACCCACTTCGCGTGCCTCGGGTTCAACTTTTTCTGAGAAGCAAGGAAACGTAAGGCTTCGTGGTAAAAAAACAATACAAATTCCTGCAGTCTCAGGTAATGTTTCCAATACCACAGAGATCGGACGACCGCATAAAACTCCTTGTCATAGGTGGAGTATTTCTGTTTTGCCTCATTGAGCTTCTCACTAAAATAGGCCATGTATGCCCTCTTCGCTCAAGATCCGCCCATGCCTACAATCGTCACACATGCTACTTCAAAGACTTTAGAAAAGTCCGGTAGGCGTATGATGGGTGCTGTAACCATCTTATCTTTTATCTCGGCAAATGCTCTCGTCACGGCTTTTCTCCACAGGAACTCCCCTTTTCTCATGCAATCGGTGATGGGTGCCATGATGGGGCTAAACTTTCGGATGAAGCGACGATAAAATGTGGCCACACCATGGAAGCTACGGACTTCATGAATATTTCAACGTTCGGGCCACTCCACAATGGCCTTAACTTTTGCACGGTCCGCAACCATCCCGTCTTCCGAGACAATGAATCCCAAGAATACAACGGATTGTTGCATGAAGGTGCATTTCTTGAGATTCGCGTATAACCTCTCTCCCCTCAAGATTTCGCAAACCAACCTTAGGTGGATAGTGTGTTGGTCCTTGTTCGGACTGTAAATTAATGTCATCAAAGTACACGACAAGGAATTTGTCAAGGAATGGCCTCACCACTTGGGTCATAAGCCTCATAAATGTACTCAGGGCATTGGAAAGCCCAAAAGGCATGACCATCCTCTCATAAAGACTGTCCTTGATCTTGAAGGCGGTTTTCCATTCATCGCCAGAGTGAATACACACCTGATGGTAGCCACTTTTAAGGTCTATCTTGGAAAAGATAGTGGCTCCAAACATCATGTCAAGCATGTCATCAAGCCACGGTATGAGAAACCGCTATTTAACAGTGATCTTATTAATTGCTCGGCTATCTACACAAATGCGCCATGCACCATCTTTCTTAGGCGTGAGTAATGTTGGTATAGCACACGGGCTCAAACTCTCTTGTATGAACCCCTTTTGAAGGAGCTTACTGACTTGCCGAGTCAACTTGGCGTGCTCAACCGGATTCAACCTATAGTAGGGCAGGTTGTGTAATGTAGATCCGGGAACCAAGTCGATTGCGTGTTGAATGTCACGCATAGGAGGGAGCTCATTAGGTAAGTCTTCGGGGAAGACATCCGCAAATTCATTCAGGATGGGCTCTACCTCCTTGGGGTACTCACAGACTGACTCAGAAGTACTTTCAACAGTGACAACGACATACACGACGCTCTCATCTAACGATGCCCTCTTGAACTCTGAAGGGTTCACAATGTTGATGGCCTTGGATTGGCCTCCCTTCTTCTAAACTCTATTGACCGATGGTGCTTTGGGAGCCAAAGGGTTAAGAGTGATTTTCTTGCCCTTGTAATTAAACATGCAAATGTTAGATCGACCAAAAATGGTCACGTTCAAATCATAGAGCCATAACCTCCCTAAGATAATGTAGCCCACATCCATCGGCACCACATCACACCATAAGGTGTCTGAGTATGAACCCAACTGTATGGGTACATGGCACCTCTGAGATACGGGAATGGATGAGGAGTCAACCCATGCGACTTTGTAAGGTCTCGGGTGGGCTTCAGGTGTAAGCCCTAAGCGGGTGACGGTATGTTCTGACACCACATTGGTGCAACCTCCGCTATCCACAATAACCCTATAACTCTTTGCGCCACATGTGGCGAAGGTGTAGAAGATATTCTCCCTCCGCCAATCCTCCTTTTCATCTCGCTGAGGTTGTTCAAAGGCACATCTCACAACTAGAGCACGACCCACGTCATCACCTTCCTCATCACTAGGTGTGGCATTCGACTCAAAGATTTCTTCCTCATAAACTCCACTTTCTTCTCCTTTTCCGTCGATGAAGAGATTCCTTTGTGGGTCTCTCGTTGGGCATTGGGCGGCAAAGTGTCGCAATCCTTGACATTTATAACACTTGACATGAGACTCACTCTTCGAGGATTCTCCGGCTACACCCTTACCTTTGTCAAACCTCACATTGGTAGATGTGGGTTGTGTGGGTTTGGTAGGCGGGTTTCTAGCACTAGATCTCACTTAGGCGATACGGAGTTGAAAGAGGTGAAAATCAAGCTGCCTAGTCACTGTCATTTTCAAATATCGTTCAAGGTCTTGAACGACGGTGTAACAATCGGTGAGAGTCTCAACAGGGTGGGAGGTTAACTCTTTCTGCAGGTCAAGTCTCAATCTGGTGCGGAATCTGGATAGAGTGACTTGAGGGTCTTCAGACACTTTGGCTCTCATCATGAATTCTTCAAATTTGCCAATGTAGTCCGATACAGGCATGCTACCTTGGCGCAAATTTTGCCATTGGTCGAGGAGATGATGGTAGTATTAAGAAAGAACATACTTCTCTGTAAGTCGTTCCTTCATGTCCTCCCAACGGGTAATGGGAATATAATCCGCATTTGTTCTGATGCGTTCAACGTTGACCCAAAAGAGTCGGGCTTGGCCTATGAGCTTCATTTTAGCAAGTCTAATGCACCTCTCATCGCTCATGCCAAACCAATCAAAGTGCTGGTCCATATCGGATAACCAATCGAGGAAGACTTGAGGGTCTAATCTTCCATCGAAAGTTGGGAACTCAACTCAAACATTTTTGAGCAGCCTCCCTTCCGGGTTGTAGTCATCTCCATGATGATCTAACCTATGGTTTCGGTTCTGATTATGTTGGTAGCCATTTCGTTCAAAACGAGAACCATTACGCTCACGGGGTGGTTCGAGGTACTCATCACCCTCATCTAACAGATTGACTCGGTCTAACAACCTCTCATTGGCTGTTTCAAGGGTTCATTGGGTTGTCTCCATGGCAGCCATTCGATCATTTTTCGCTTTTAGATCAGCCCTCGTGCCGTTAAAAGCCTCGACAATCCCACTTATGTCCATGGTGATACGGTCCAGTAATGACGGGTTCTAGAATGGAATGCAAAATGAACTGGCAATGAAGGGGGACTTTTGACAAACACGTGATGTGTACACTTTGGCCAAAACAAAAATAATATGCGAATAAAACTAAAGTGCAATGAATTCAATGTCACACAGTATGCCCTAACCTAGAACCTACGCTTTGATACCAAAACTGACGTGGGACAATACCCTAAACTACGTGAATGCGATGATTAATGGCTTGCCGAAATTAAATTGAATTAAATTAAGCAATAAATTCAAAAATATAACGAATACCTTAGGCTTTCGTAGTATTCCATGGGAGGATCACGTATGATTCGAGTAGGGTCCAATTCAGGCGTTAGATCCGTTAGGTTGCAGCGCGGATCGATCATAGAGATAGAACTCTAGATTTTCATATTAGGGCGCTCACAGTTCAATGATGGGATCATAGGTTTTCTCTGGGTATTTGATGCGAAAGGGTTTAATAACTTTGCTGGGATCTACGGTTGTTGATTCGAATCGGTTCAATGGCTTAAGGAACAGCTAGGGTTTAGGATTTCAAAGGATGATGACTGAGTTAGGGTTGTGGGATTAGCACAAGCAGAAAAGATAAGAAATAGATAGATGATAGATTTTGCGGGCTTCGCACCCTTGGCTTCACACTAAACCCTTCTCGGGAAGAAGATTCACTCTTCGGAGAAACTCATCTCAAGTTCCAAAAAGCAAAAGCTCATTCATTCAATAATCAACTAATTACATTGTTTATCTAGAGACCTTATATAGGAGGCCTCTCAAACGTAAATAAAACCCTAAAACAAATACTAAAAAAAAAGACAAGTATGCCCCTGAAACTCGATCGATCGAAAAACATATATAAATACTTCGCCGCTGGAATTCGATCGATTGAATATATAATTCGATCGATTGAATTATATACTCCAGAATAAGTATTTTCCCTGTAAAGTTCGATCAATCGAAATTAGACTTCGATTGATTGAAACTGCGATTCGATCGATCGAATTTGTTGTCCTCCTACTAATCCTCCAGAATTTCATCTTTCGCCTCTTTCACCTAATTCTGATTTCCATTCCGCTTCTTCCGCTGTCGGTACACGCGAAAAGGTCTATATCCGATGTCTATGATATCGGCGTCCCCATCAGTGGACCTACGAATGGGTTTTTAAAAAAGGCCCGTTAAAAACCCATGTGCACATTAATTTAGGCAATTTTTTATCTAGGTTTAATTTCGTTTCTTATTAGAATTTTTTAATAAGTGACTTGTTTTAGGACTAGTTTCCTTATTTGAATTATTTAGGGGTTAGTCACATATCTGTGATATGTGACTGTTAATCTCGTTACTTTCTGCGCAACTATCGAAAAATTGGTCATAAGTCTACTAATATGTGTCGGAATTGTGTGATTCTTGTCTTGTTGGAAAGTTATTTCGATAAGCTTTCAAACAAGACCAATTTCATGTCATTCGGGCATCGTTTGACCCTTCAAAAGTGGTCGCGTAATTAAAAAACGGGATTAATGGTAAAAGTAATTGTGACCGTTAGATTAGAAAGTTTTAATGATTGATTAGGAGTTTTATTTTAAGTAGTATTCATAGGTTTTTTTTTTTCTTTATAAATACACATTGTAATCTCTTATGAGAATTATTATTGATGATGAATAAAAATTTTGAGTTTTGCTTTGTGCGAATTCTAGAGAACTTGAGATGAGTTTTCGATATAAGTGTGATTCTTCTCCCGCTTGCGGTTTGGTGTGAGGCTAACTTTTTTCCTTAGAGCGATTTCTTGGATCTTCTTCTACTCCTATTTTCCCTTTTATTTTTTGTTTTAATTGAAGAGCGAGAACCCTAACCCCTATCTTGTGGGATTTACGCTATTTTGGGGTTAGCGTGCGATTTTTCCCGCATCAGTTTCTAAGTTCATATTGGCTTGTTATTTTTTGCATAACTATTATGGAATATTACAATAGGATTGAAAGGAAACTAAGGAACTGTTATTGTCATGTCTATTATTTATTATGGAATATTCCATTAGGACTGAAAAGAAATTGAGGAACTGTCAGCGGTTTCTGATGTTTTTTTATTTATTATAAAATTAATTATCTGATGCTGGGGTTTCTTTAATTTGCAAACTTTCTTATGTATCTTATTGTATGAAACTAACAGAACAATCCAATAAAATATCAACTATGCTAGACATTGTTGACTTATATTACTTTTATTACATTCTCCCCCTTTCTGATAAAATATTTATTTAATCATAATCTATTCTTTAAACTGTTGCATGCCAGTAATTCTCTACTGTCCTTGTAGATCATATCTGCTGTGAGTGGCGGAATCACGGATCTTTCTTTTGATGCAGTGGGTTATACATGGCAAATATTGAACTGCATTCTCACTGCTAGCTACTCAGTAAATTTCTCAAACATAGCCTAATCCAACCTCTTCTTCCTTAAACTAATTTATTTGGCACATGGCAGCTCTGTCCTTGCACCTGATTGATCATGAGTTCTGAGCACAAGCTATGTGCTTATACGTTTGTTTTTGGAAAATTGTTGGTACAAGCTCCTTCCATAGGAATTATGAATATTGATTCTTATCCATTTCTCTTTCTTTCGTACAATCAATTGATTCCAATGCTTGTTCTTTCTGACAGCTGACATTGAGACGGGTTATGGATACAGCAAAACAAGCAACCAGATCTGGGTCTCTCAATGAAGTTTCAATGGTGTTGCTAAACAATGTGCTTTCTTTACCATTTGCCATCTTCCTGATCCTTCTCTTCAATGAATGGCAATACGTATATAACTTGTAAGGATCCGCCTATTTATGAGTTGAACATCTTAAATCTCTTAAATGTCATTTCAATCTAATTTGTCACTCATTTCGATCGCAAAATGTCGTGGGTGTTAGGATCCATTTATTCAAGAGAAAGTATAGGATTATATTGCAAAATTATGGTCATAGTATTCTTTGTTTGGTATTCCAGAGGCTGGAGCATAGCATGTATATTACTAGGTGGATATAGAGTAGTGGCAGTCAGCTACTTAGAAATGCAACTAACTGAGAGTGGAGAAGATGTGAAGTCTTTGGAAGACCTGAAATATGTAGTATTTTCTTTTCCAGCTTTTTGTGTGTGCGTGTACATATGAGCACATGTGCACCTGTTTTGCCCATGCATGTCTGGATGATGATCATGGACATTTATGAATCTTAGTTGCAGGTTTTTTGTCTACTATTACTTCAACATAACAATTTCTAAAAATTCTGCAATCTGATCATCTGCCATTTGGCCTTCCTGTTATAAGTTGATTATTGGGATCTGAGGTGCTGTTTGTCTTCTTTATTTTTTTCCGCAGCAAGATATGCAACAAGAAACCTGCAGATTTTTCTCAGCAATAACTGATCCAGTATAGCAGTGGGTTTCCTTGTGTCAAATCTAGTAGCTTTTTCTGCTGTCTCTGTTGGAACTTAAGGAAGCATTCCTTACAGATTCATCGTAACCTGAATACCTTTCTCCTCAAAAAATTGTTGTGCTTCTATCAACTTGGGATTGATTTATTTCTTTAATAAACTCCACTTCAGCACTCCTGCCAGATCATCATTCATCAAGACCATTATTTTCGAGATACAGCTGCCTATGCAATTGCTTGGCACCATCTATCCAGTAGTTTGGTACTTTGGTATCAATTAAGTTGCCTCTAACAATTTTCTTGTATCAGCTTGGTATTAGTTAAGTTCTCTAATAAGTTTCACATTGTTCTCCTACCAGATCGTCAGTTCCATGGTTTTTGAGATACAGCTGTGGCAGCTTGTGTAACTGAGCAACCGATCAATCCATACCATTGGCAGCTGCATAGTGATTTCTGTTTGTCATTACAAGCATCTAGAAATGCTTGTCCTCCCATCGACACCTCCATCTTGACTATCTCATCTGACTAGAAGCTGCCGTGCAGACTGCAGGATGTAATATCGAGGCCAATTGTGCTATAATTTCTTTATGTTGTGTCTTTCTAGGGCGAAAAACACGTTAGGAAAATCTTTGATTCAGTTCTCTCATTTTCGGAAAAAGAAATGAAGGAAACATTAGGGAAACATTCAGTTCTCTCTTTTTCAGAAAAAGAAATGAAGGAAACATTAGGGAACCATGTCAGCATACCTGACCAGAAGAAGAAAGAGTTTCTTTTGTTAGCTTAACTTGAAAAAGGAATTATGGCACAGACTTTGAAACATCTAATCTCCACTTGAAGGAATTTTTACGCGTGCACACTGAATATATGCCAACTTCTAAAGAAGTTGAAGCATTCCGGAACAAATTGTGATATCAGTATATCATGCCTTCTCTCAATTTTAACAGTAAGGACATTTAATATCTAACATGTGCATCATGCCATCATGTATAGTAAGCTAGGATTGATCCTGAGACCTACATTATATAATGAATTGTGCATTTACATGTTAATTATTCTTACATCTTACATGGAAAAAGGTTTCAGGGTGGGGTTCTTGGAGCCAACCTACACTGTGGTCCCAACTCCATTTCACCCTCCATGTTGCATCCAAAATTGGTTTTGGGTGCCGTTTGGAGCAAGGTGACATTGCATAGAATAAGTCTTTAAAAAATAATTCAAGATCTAATCTCCACTGCGTGATTTATACCATTTGAAAATTGGACTATTCAATGTAGTCAAATTTTGACTTTGTCATAGAGATGATCTTTTTATTTTTTATTTTTTGTTGGAAATAATCTATGCAATGCCCCTCTTGCTTCACGTGGCACCCAAAATCATATTTGCCTGCCACTTGGAGTGTGAAATTGAGTTGGGACAACGGTGCAAGGTGGTCTCAGGGAACACGACACCAGTATTCATCCTATGTATCTCACTTCCCTTTATTTTTTGGAGCTGTTTGTCTCACTTCTGCTTTTCGTTCTAGGAACTGTGGTTGGTTTTAACCACAGTATTCCCAATGGTTTGAATCTCGGTGTTGGAGGCTATATTGGCCAATGCCGAGGCCAATTTTTTCATAAAAAGAAACAATAAAACTAAAAATAAAAATAAACAAATTGAGAAAGATAAACTATTCCAATACGCATCAGCCAATATAGTTAGGTATCAGCCAATACTTTCTGATGCGGATAGGTCTTGGCCAATGATATACCGTTATACTAGTGTGAAGTGGTATCAGTTCTGCCAAAAACTGATACATATCTGTATCGGCCATGTTTTCAGAGCATGCTCTCTCCAAATTGAGTCCTGATTTTGCTGCTGCTGAGCTGAGTCAGATTCAGTTCTTGGAATTGTTTTCATGCTCATTTCTTTCGTATTTTTTAGAGTATTAGTAATTCTGGTCGATATAAAGCCATGCCAGATTTCCTTTGATTGCCTAGCAATACCTTCCCTATATTACATTTGACACTAGCCTTCATAAGTGCACAAACCATGCTCAGCGCATTTAGTTTGTCTGATGTTTGGTGTTGGGCATAGGTCAAAATCTCGGATTTCCGAGATGTATTGTCCTACCTCTAGGACGATATGTATCGGTGTATCAGCCAATATATTCAATGTATCGCAATACATTGAATGTATCATCCTGGTACAATTTATTTATTTAAATCCCAAAAAATACCCTAAAATTCTGGGAAAATATATTTAATGATTTTCTTTTTCTTTTTTAATTTTTTAAAATATTATTTAAGGCTTCTTTGAGGAATATTTGAGAATTTATCAACTTAGAAGTATAAAACCTCTCAACTTAACATTTTATATGATAATATGAATAGTAAACTATTGAGCATAGCACATTGTACATAAAAAACTTACATTAAAGCCACATTGAATTCCTTGGTGGTTCTTCGTCGTTGTGATCATCATCATCAGTGTGCCAGCTTTGCCTATAGTGCTGGTCATATTGATACCCATGATCATATGCCCTCCTTTCAAAATGAGGCATTAGTTTAGACTATGGGTCAGTATAAAATGGAAATGCCGTGTCGGTCTTCCAAGTATTTGACCAATAATGTCTTCATGTCGGGGTAGGTTGGTTGAGGGATTGGGTGTGAGTTATTGCTTGTTGAACTAAATCCTCGAAGCTAGATATAGTATAACCCAAATCATCTTGTGTACCTTGTGGTGGTTGATAAGATTCTGAAGCTCCTCTTCCTTCAACCCCTCTACCTCTAAATATAGGAGTGTCGAACTTTGTTAATGGTGTCGATTCATCGTCCCATGCGGCAATACCTCCATAAGAATAAAAGGGACCAACATCATCTCCTCCACCACTAGTGCCAACATGGGTTTCATCGCCTCCACCATCACCCCCACCACCTCCATCATCATCATCTCCCTTATCACTATCGGGTTATGTTTCGTCATCCGATCCAACCACTAAATGACGATATAATCTTTTTTTTTGCCTAGGTTGTCGAGAAACCTGCTCCTTCACTATTCTTTCTGCATCATCCAATCATGCAGTGCTCTCACCATCCAACACTGGATCTTCTCTCTCTTCAATCTACTGATTCAAAGGATCATCCTCTGCGAATATATAGTCCAACTTGATGGGATTAAAATATTCGCTATCTGTAAGGTAGAATATGATAGATGAATTAGTATGTCTCATCAATTACAACTAAAAAATATATATGAACTAAAACGCCAAATAATTGCTTACCACGGTTGGTTCTCTGCATATTCTTGACCCTTAATCGCATATTATAATGGCAGTAGACCAGCTTTTCCAATCAACTCATAATTAGCTTATTCATTATCTTCATGTTGATGAGAGAGAAGGTACTCCAATTTCGCTCACAGTTGGATGAGGAACATGTTTGTGATAAAATATGCATGACAATCCGCCTCAATATTGAACCATCATGTCCATAGTGCATCCACCAATATGCCGGTTTATCGTGTTGAATTTGAGATTGCGCTAACCTCGTTCCAAATGACCCATGTTTCTTGCGGAACATATCAATCTACAAAGATGGAACACGATAACCCACATATCAATAAACAAATAGAGCATATTGATTTACAAATTTTTAAATAGAAATAATATTATGACTACTCATGTCTCTTATGGCTTGACCTTGGTCTGCCAACTCAGGCTCCAGTCGTTGGATGGCGTTGAGCAAACCACTCTACACTTCATCAGCCTCACTCAACTCAAAGCGTCGCGTATATTGGAAGGCGGGATTCAAGTAATGTGCTATACATGAAATATGAGCAATCACATCAGTATATAGAAACAGTGAACAATACGAAACATAATAAATAAATACAAATCACTGCATAAGCAGTTTTTCATGTTTTACCTGTGGCATGCAAGTAGTGGTGGAATTGTTTATCCCACCTCTTGTCGATTATCACCCAATATCGCTTATATTTTGTAGGGCATTTAGTTTTAATAGCCAATTTCGCCTTGTCCATTAACTTGTAAACATACCTCATGGTTGGTTTCTCATCACCATCTGCCAATCTTAACACCTGTCTCAACGAGGTAGTGACGGCCACCAGGTGGTCAGCATCTGCCTAAAACGGGGTGCTGTAGATTAAGTCAGCCACTTCAGTGCAAGTAGGTCTCTTTGATCGGGAGAGTTCTGATTCATATTTTTCCCATTCTTTGGACAACACCATGTTTTTCAGCTCACGCCTATATCTAGCCAAGCTTTGTAGGGTTAGAAATTGTGTGATAAACCGTGTAATCCCAGGTCGGAGCTACTCGTTCTTAGTGAACACCCTTATTAAATTCACCAACTTGTTACTGTTGTATAAAAAAGAAGTAATTAATCTTCCCTTTTGAATAGTTGCCTGTGCCTTGGTCCTCTTTCCCAAATTCTCAAGAATGAGGTCCACTCATTGAGTGGCACACAGAGTTAAGTACAAGTGAGGTCTCTTCAACATTAACTGCCTTTCAGCGGCTTTGTAATTGGCAGCATTGTCTGTTACCACCTGCACAACCCGCTTCTCTCCAACCTCTTCAATTACCTTATCCATTAGTTGAAAGAGGTAATCAGCCATCTTTGCGTGTTTAGAAGCATCGACTGATTTCAGAAATATTGTCCCAACATCGCTATAGACCAAAAAATTTATTAAACTCTTTCTTGTCGGACCGCTCCATCCATCGCACATAATTGTGCAACCTCTCTCATCTCATACTTCCTCAAAGCTTTTCACGTAAGCTCCAATCACTGCGTACTCATCATCTAGTAGGGGCCCAGATACATTGCATGCAGAAGACTTTTTAACTGCTGGACTAGCTTCTGCACTAGTGTCAATTATATTTTTGAAGTTTGGCGACTCCACAACCTGACTTGGAATGTGGTTGAATACTATGAACTTTGTAATGGCCTTTCCGAGCTTCTTCCCCCATGTTTTCAGTTAGGTTGTGCTCAATTTTGTTTGTTTCAAACTTTTTATCCGATACATGGACGCATCCATGGGGCCTGTACTACGGCCTGTAGTAGGCGTACTGGTCTCCCTCACGGTTGCTGACCTACACAACCCCGCAGTCTCCTCAATGTCCTCATCATCATCAACATCATGTGGCCCTCAAGCTAGACTGAAATCGATAATCGGTCTCTTCTTGATCCCGTCGATGTCATGCTTCTCTTGCACTCTCCCTCATCACTCTCGCTGTCACCGCATTGACATCCTCATCATCCTCAGATCCAGGTGCAGGAAACTCTGGATCCCTCCTCCTTATTCTCTCATACATGTCCTTATTCAGGTCGACATCTGCTTATTTTTTTTCCTTAGCTGCCTGCAAGGTGGCTCTCATAGCTACCCTCACCTCTTTCGAAACATGCTCACATCCTTTAATCTCTCCCTTAATGTGAGACAAATGCTCATTTGATTGTGTCACTTCATGCATTTTCTTCCCACGGAGCTTACATTCGATTCGGAGACTATCGCCATCTATTTCTTTGCCGTATTGTCAGGCCAGATCTTACCCACATACTATATTTATTTATTTCACCTGCATGAATGAGCAAACGATTGAATTAAAATTACAAGCAGCAAAATATGATGATGTGTCACATGTTGATTACATTTGAATTAATAACATCCCATGATGATGTGACACATATTGATTACATGTGACACATCATGACATGTTGATTAATAACATCCCATGATGACGTCTCACATGTAATCAACATGTGTCAAATGTTGATTACGTGTGACACATCCTCACATGATGATGTGTCACATTTGATTATATGTGAATTAAACACATCCCATGATGATGCGTCACATGTTGATTACATGTGACAAATCATCACATGATGATGTCTCACATATTGATTACACGCATGGGTTAAAATATCGGGTTACCGATACGTATCGTCCGAGCTCCAAAACGATACGTATCGGTACCGGTCTGTATCGGACGATACATTGAATGTATCGTTCGATACATTCAATGTATCGTTCGAGTCCAATACCGATACGTATCGGTATTGGACGACATTTTGATCCATGATTACATGTTGATTAATAACATCCCATGATGACGTATCACAAGTTGATTACATATTGATTAACAACATCTCATGATGATGTGTCACATGTTGATTACATGTGAATTAATAACATCCCATAATGATGTGTCACATGTAATCAACATGATGTGCCACATGTTGATCACATCATTATATTATTAATAAATAATTTCATATGATTATATTATTAATATACGATTAAAAATTAATATATGGATATTAGATTACATGAATATTGAATACATGATTACACATCATTCTAATTTTTTTAAAATTATTAATATATGATTATATATAAATTAATAATTAAAAGAGTAATTAATATATGATTTTTTCAAATATATAAAATTATAAATCCATAGAAAAATAAAAAATAATTTATTATCTAGGTTAGGAACCAATTAACAAAATATTATAATCTAGGTTAGGAAATAAATGAACCTAGGTTAGTAGATTTAGGTTAGGTTAGATCTAAGTTACAAACCCTAAAAACAATCAATTTTGGGACACTTTAGAGACATCTAAGGCTTCAAATTTGATGGTTTTAACACAAACTCCTCAAATTTGGGCCTAAAATTTAAAGATCTATCATATTTATGGGTAGATCTAGTGAAAATAAAGGTAAAAATGTAAGCAAATAGAGAAAAATAAGTCTAAATGATGGAACGCATATCTTTTCTACGATCTCTTGCGAGATGGCGGCAATCCTGGTGGTGGGTAATGTGGGTTTGAGTCTCCAGTGGTTAGGAGGGAAGAGGAGGAAGAAAGAGAAGAGAAAATAGAAAGAAAATGAGTGAAAAGAGAGGAAAAAATGGATAAAAAGGCCCAAACCCGCATCCTAAAGTGGCTAGGCCCCACTATTAAAAAATTCAAAATTATCGTCCGCTAATTTCAAATTATCGGACAATACGGACGATACAGCCGATAAATTGCCCGTATCGTCCGATAATTTGGACTTTTAATACGAGTATTTATCGTTTCGGGCACCCCAGATACCGATACGTATCGGACGCTACTTATCGGTATCGGACAATATTTTGATCCATAGTGTTGGGAACACTTGTTAATAAGATAATATCCCTTGTATTTCATTTTAATAAGCAACTGCCACTTGTTTTCCAAAGTAATCACGATGGATGAACTTTCTCTTTTGGAACTCCTCATTTTGCCACTGGTTTATATGATCCGGATTAAAAGAGTTGAGGATTTTACAGCTATTTTAGTTTTACATTATTATGCATTATGATAATTTCTCCTTGTTCCTGTTAATTATTATATATCTTGCATTATTTATCATGCATTAGCGTGCATACCAGTCCGTATATACACACACCTTCCACACAAATTATGTGGATGAATCTGATGTTCTGAATTTCCCGCTTCTGTTCAACATTGTGACTGTTCTTTCTTGTGCTTTCCTTGGTTTTTCTTTGTGCAGAGATGTTATTAGGATACCGATGTTTTGGATGGTGGCGACCGCCAGTGGATTACTTGGGCTTGCTATAAGCTTCACTTCCATGTGGTTCCTAAACCAAACTGGCCCCACTACTTACAGGTAGAATTCAATCATCCTCATCATATTTGATGGTTTCCTTATATAACCTTTCCCGTTATTGTCTTTTGTTTGTTTTCTCATGAATTGTAGCATGTACACACAATCTTTTGGTTTGTATCTTTTTAAGGGACTGATTTTCTTAATTTATTGTGACCTTGATCGGTGCGCCTTGAAGAAAACAGATGTGTATCCCTACATATTGAGATGTATTGTTGTTATCAATGCATGCTCAACTCCCATGTATTGGTCTCAAGTTTGGCTAGGTTGTGTTGGTTCCTGAACTTGACTGTGATAAGGCGAACATTCCCAGGGGTACTTTAGTCATTTCACCATGTTAAAAACAGAGTACTCCTGATGAGTTTTATGTGGTCATGGCTATATCAAGGACCAATTATATATATATATATATATATATATATATATATATATATATATATATATATATATATATATATATATATATATATATATATATATATATATATGAATGTCATGAGAATAATAGAATAAGTTGTGCTCAATGTATTTCTAACTAGAATTAGATTATATCTATATGAACAATATAAGAATAAATTCTGAAAAAAAAGAGAGGAGAATAAGATACATTGAGGTCAGTGGCAGGACCCACATAGTGATCAGCAAGGTCAACTGACCTCTATCGACCTTAAAAAATACTAAAGAGTAAGTGATGGTGCTTCTTTTAATAAAAAGAGTTGGTATTGGGTACCTGATCTGAGCGCCGATGCTCTCAGTACTCCGGCCATTTTTTGGGAGTTGTGCCATTTGGAAACTTCATGTGTTCCGTGTGATTTGATGCTGTGATCTTCATGATCTGTGGTGCCAAAAATTGGGATGAAAGACGAACATTGTCATCTGATTCAAAGCGGTCAGATGCCATCTAAAATTAAAAGTATGGTGAATATACATGGTATCCGTTAATTTTAATTGCTGTTTGACTTCTTTGACCCAGATGATAGACATAATTTTTTGTCCCCACTTTTTGCACCAAAGATCTTTAGATCATGACGCACTTATTGACCGTACACATGATGATTCCATGAGGCACACATCTCAAAGAGTGTTCTTAGTACCAAGCCACCTAGCACTTGAGCTGCTTACCTAATACTAACTCATTAAGAAGAACCCCCCTACTCCAGCTTATCAATTCCTAACTCATTAAAAAGAGTTATTATCATAGATCCTAGGTTTCGGTTTTGGTTTCGGTCAGGACCTGAACCGTAAATTGGTCAAAATTTTGGAAATTTCGATCAAAATTTCGGTAAATTTCGGGTATTTTTTAAAATATGCTCCGAACTTTACCGGACTTTGCCGAACTTTATTTTCTTAGTTTTTTTAAGCTATTTAACATTATTAGAACAAATATATACATTAGTGAGGCTAATTTTCATCTGTTTAAAGTACTTATGTTTATTCAAAGCCACGTAGAGTTCTTTATCATAAAATATGAAACATAAAATAGACAAAAAATGACTTCATTACCTGAACTCGAGCAGCTACCTACTCAAAGCCACATAGAGTTCCTGGGTGGTTCTTCATCAGCATCATTTTGTTATCGTGACCTATAATATCGTCCGTATTGATAGCCATATGTCTCGTGCTGAGATGCTGCTGGTGGTTGATCATATTGGGGGTTATGTAAAATAATGTTGGTATTAGGTATATTTTTTATATAATGTATTATATTGTAATAATATAAAGTTGATTTATACTATTAAATTATTATTTACAATTATATTAGATAATTATATAAATATATTTATTAATGTGTAAATATAAATATAAATTGTTGATGATGTTGTAGTTTGTTATGGTTATGTGTTGTTTTATTTAATAATTATGTTTATTGAATTATTATAATAATTATTGTAGTTTATTAAAGTTTAATAAAAAATATATAAAGTTTTTAATTGTAATATAGTGTTTATTATATTTATTATTGTTAGTATAATAATTAAATTTATAATAATTTATTTCAAATTATATATTTTTATAAATTATTTTATAAAATATTGTTAAATATAATTATAGTATAAATGTTGTTAAATATAAGATATAGAATATAAAAAGAGTTATTAAATATAATATTTAGTATATTAAATTGATTATAGTTTGTTAGTATTAATTAGTTAATTTCAATGTTAATGATTATAATTAATTTATTAATAGGCGAATATACATATATATATATATATATATATATATATATATATAAAGATAATATAATTAAAATAAAATAGCTCAAAAGTGGTTATCTTACAAATTCCGGCGAGATCCGACAAATTCCGGCGAGATTTGGTCAATTTCCGGTGAGATTTTTCGAGACCCGAGTAGAGACGGCAAACCGGGCCGAGAATCGGCAACTCCCGTAATTTTTTGGAAGGATTTCGGTAAATTCCGGTGAGATTTAGTCACTTTCCGGCGATATTTTCCGAGATTCGAGTAGAGACGGCGAACCGGACCGAGATTTGGGAACTCCCGTAATTTTTTAAAGCGAAATCCGGCGATATTTGGGCGAAATCCAGTGACGTTTGGGCGAAATCCGGTGAGAAACCGCCTAGATCCGACGAGATTTGGGCGAAATCTGAGTCCAAACGGCGAACCATACGTACATTCGGCAACTTATGATATTTTTTTTGCGTGAAATCTGGCGAAACCCGACGACGAAAAATGTTAGATCTAGAGAATTCTTGTTAGATTTAGTGAAAATCGACTTCACATGGCGAATCACGCGAAGATTTGACACCTATATTAATTTTTTTTTTTAAATCCGGCGAGTTCCGACGACATCCGGTGAGGTGTGGGTGAAATCCGGTGATGAGTTGGCTGGTTTGCAGAAGAGGAAGATAAGTGCATATATATATATATATATATATATATATATATATATATATATATATATATATATATGGGTTGCCATTAAAGAAGCCTAAATGAGTTGCTCATATACATTTGGCTTTTAAATCCTTCAAAAATGGGGTGCTGGTACAAAATTGGGTATCATACCCATTTAAATTGGCTAAAAGGAGCGAGCATGCAAATTTCGGCTGATAATTTGCCATGTCCGGTGGGGGGACAGTTTTTTATGTTTTTCCGATTCAGTCTCGACCGAAACCGAGTCGTCTCGGCCGAAAATTTGAACTTTCGGCCGAGATTTTGATCCATGGTTAGTATAAGGTATCTATTATCTAACTCGGGCACCAACACTCTTGGTACTTGGGTCAAATTTTTGGGATGTGTATAATGTGGAACCGTCATGCATTCCCTGTGATTTGATGCTCATGATCTCAAGATCTAATGTATAAAAGATTAGCATAACAAACGATCTCCATCATATATATTCAAAATAGTCAAAAGCCATTTAAAGTTGAACGGTATGTTGGATTTACATGGTATCTGTTAATTTTAAATGGCTTTTGAATGCTTTAAATAAAATGATGATTCCTAATCTTTTACACCAAAGATCTTTAGATCATAGTACACGTATCGGAAGGTACACATGTTGATTCCACATGGAACGCATCCCAAAACGTGACCCGAGAGTATCAAGTCACCTAGTGCTTGTGCTGCTTACCTAATGCTAACTCATTTTAAGTCCATTTCTTGGCCCCCATACAAGAAAATCCTGGACCACTAATTGAGGTTGTCCATTAACCATTTTGTCATCTACACAAAGTGCATGTTGGATGTTGCGATTTTTTTTCAGAGAATGCAAGTCAGAAAAGGCAACTTGACTGCCTTTTGTTCAACTTGAGTGGATCAAAATCTCGGCTGAAAATTCAAATTTTCGGCTGAGACGACTCGGCTTTGGTCGAGACCGAAACGGAAAAACATAAAAAACTGCCCTCCCACCGGATATGGCAAATTATCGGCCGAATTTTCAAATTATCGGCCGGAATATGCATGCCCACTCCTTTTAGCCAATTTGAATGGGTATGATACCCAATTTTGTACCAGCACCCCATTTTTGAAGGGTTTAAAAGCCAAATTTATATGAGCAACCCATTTAGGCTTCTTTAATGGCAACGCATTCTTTAATGGCAACCCATATATATATATATATATATATATATATATATATATATATATATATATATATATAAAGCACTTATATTCCTCTTCCGCAAACCAGCCAACTCATCACCGGATTTCGCCCACACTTCGCCGGATTTTGTCGGAACTTACCGGATTAAAAAAAAAAATTAATATAGGTGCTGAATCTTCGCGTGATTCGCCATGTGAAGTCAGTTTTCGCCAAATCTCGCCGGAATTCTCTAGATCTAACATTTTTGGTCGTCGGGTTTCGCCAGATTTCACGCAAAAAAAAGTCATAAGTTGCCGAATGTACGTGTGGTACGTTGTTTGGACTCAGATTTCGCCCAAATCTTGTTGGATCTAGGCGGTTTCTCGCCGGATTTCGCTCAAACATCACTGGATTTCGCATTAAAAAATTACGGGAGTTCCCAAATCTTGGCCCGGTTCGTTGTCTCTACTCGGGTCTCCGAAAATATCATTGGAAAGTGACCAAATCTCGCCGGAATTTTCCGGAATCCCTCCAAAAAATTACGAGAGTTGTTGATTCTCGGCCCGGTTTGCCGTCTCTACTCGGTCTCGAAAAATCTCGCTGGAATTTGTCGGATCTCGCCAGAATTTGTAAGATAACCACTTTTGAGTTATTTTATTTTAATTATATTGTTATCTTTTTATATTTAGAGATAATTTCATTGATGGTGACTCTCTCTCTCTCTCTATATATATATATATATTTGCCTATTAATAAATTAATTATAATCAATTTAATATACTAAATATTATATTTAATAACTCTTTTTATATACTATATCTTATATTTAACAACATTTATGCTATAATTATATTTAATAATATTTTTATAAATTCTTTTATAAAAATATATAATTTGAAATAAATTATTATACTAACAATAATAAACACTATATTACAATTAAAAGCTTTATATATTTTTTATTAAACTTTAATAAACTACAATAATTATTATAATAATTTAATAAACATAATTATTAAATAAAACAACACATAACCATAACAAAATACAACGTCATCAATAATTTATATTTATATAATTATCTAATATAATTGCAAATAATAATTTAATACTATAAATCAACTTTATATTATTACAATATAATACATTATATAAAAAATATACCTAATACCAACATTACTTTACATAACTCCCAATATGATCAACCACCGGAAGCATCTCAGCACGGGGCATATGACTATCAATACGGACAATATTATAGACCACGATAACAAAATGATGTTGATGAAGAAGAACCACCCAAGAACTCTGTATGGCTTTGAGTAGGTGGCTGCTTGAGTTCAGGTAATGAAGTCATTTTTTGTCTATTTTATGTTTCATATTTTATGATGAACTCTATGTGGCTTTGAATAGACATACAAGTACTTTAAACGGCCGAAAATTTGCCTCACTAATGTATATATCTGTTCTAATAATGTTAAATAGCTTAAAAAAAACTAAGAAAATAAAGTTCGGAGCATATTTTTAAAAATACCCGAAATTTTAACCAATTTACAGTTCGGGTCCTGACCGAAACCGAGATTTTGATCTATGGTTACTCTTGATGAAAGTATTGTTAATTTTCTTTCTAGTAGCTTACATCTTTTAACTCCTCATTACAAAAAATATTTCAATTTCCAAAACACATGGATTTTCTAATTGAATTAATGGAATATGACTGCCCTTCCATTTGTAGGCCACATGCACATACTTTTGAACACTCCCAATTCATCAAAGTGGTAGCTCGTATTGGTGGCTACCCTTGGGCTTTAAAATGTTATTGATTGGGGGATTGAAAATGTCTGATCTAGAAACTTCTACGGCAGATATTAACTTACATGGATCGGATGGTTCCAATCCTCTAATCGGCATGGTTGTTGGTTGAGACGTGCCAATTATGAGCGGGTTGTCATGGCCCTATCTGTGAACTGCAGTTCACCGAGTGAGTCTCTTTCTTATTTGACTATATTCTCATTTTTGTTTATCTGCATTTCCATTTTTCATTTCGGGTACTATCTCCTGCGATTTTTTATTATGCGGCACCAGTTGCGAAATTTGCAATTTCCTGTTAAAGAACACTGATGATGAAGAGTTTCTCATTTCTTTTACAGTCTGGTGGGTTCCTTGAATAAAATCCCCATATCCATTGCGGGTATATTGCTGTTCAAAGTCCCACTTAGCGTAGCCAACCTCTTCAGCATCCTCTTTGGTAAGTTACATGATCCCCAACACCTCCAAATCTTAGTCTGCTTGCATTGTACTTTCAGGCTTCTTTCCCCCTCATATATACTGTTGGATTTGATAAATTAAAACAGGTCTGTTTGCTGGAGTTTTCTTTGCGAGAGCCAAAATGTCTTGATCTCAGTTTCCTCTGCTAAGAAGATATTTGCTATTTGAAACGCCTATCAGACGTTGCAATAAGCGGGAGCAGTGACAGAAGTAGAAAATAAGCTCCTTTAGGAACTGAAAAGCATCTATGAATGGCGAAGGCTCTGAAGGAATGAGTTGATTGCCTCGACCCTTGTTTGTGTGTGCTGATATTGGAAAAGGGTTGCGATGCCTGTTTGGATAATTTTACGTTTTATATTGAAGAGTGGAGCCCCTTTGTTGGCCTCAAGTTGGAATCTAATAAGACAGCAATCTCCGGCATTTTGTTCTATAAAGCAATCGCCTCAGCGGTTTTTGTGTTTTTTTGGTTTTACTGAGTCTGCTGATTACATATGCATGTATATGGTGACAGCCAGTTTATACCATGTTGCACACATCTATGATGAATTCAAGTAGTCCAACTAGTCCGAAGCATGTGATTTTGAGCCTATGGAACCAGCCTATCAGTGCACTCGCATAACTACATAAAATAATGGCACGTAACTGCCTTCAAACATATTATACAATGACCAAAGCATGTGATTTTAAGCAACCAAAGTCATTAAGATGGTAGTTCATAGATTGAATTATATTAGGCTCAAGGGCAATGGTCAGGTCCTATCAAGTGGAACAGGATTTTCAGTCTTACCCCATCTATTGCTCTTGGAAATAGGAGAATCTTGACTTTTTTGGTTTTCACTTTTTACAGCATGACGTGCAGTCAAGATTCTCCTATTTCCAATGGTAGCAGATGGGGTGGGACTGGAAATCTGATTCTATTTGGTTGGACCTGACCATTGACCTTAGGCTCGAAGTCCTACTCATTGGAGGATTTGAATTATCCACCTACGTACTCTAAATAGACAGCTGCTCATATTTTTTTAATGATTGAAACTAAAGTGCAATTAGATGGTTAGAATCCTTTAATAGGGCATGAATTGTTGGCTGCGACGTTAATGAGATGGAATCCTCTAATAAGCATACTCTAAGAGGAACGATTCTTAGGCTGCGACGTTAATGAGATGGAATCCTCTAATAAGCATACTCTAAGAGGAACGATTCTTAGGCTGAGACTTGTTAATGAGGGCTGCTAGTTGAAATGCTTAATTTGATCAAACATGTTTGCCATATGGCCTGAAAGTTGGTAGTCATTGTACAATCTGCTTAATAAGAGTCATTAAAGTCACTTAAATTATAGGGATTTTTGTAAGATGTCTTGCCACAGTTTTAGAATTGGCAAGATTCCTATCAAGTTTGAGAATTGGTGAGATCCCTTATCTAACCGTTTTAATTGCCCTTTCTTCAAAAGAACATTTTACCCTCACCCTTATGAGATTGATGTGACATAAAGCAATAAAAAATCGTTGCAATTCTATCACATATAAATGATGAAGATGCCCGTTCAGCTTAAAATTGAAAAAATTATTTTATTTATTTTAATCTCGTAAAACATTAAATCGCTCGATTTTGAAGATTTGAATCAACTCAGACAAGTTTAAAATTTTTATATTTAAAAAAATGATTTATAAAATGAAATAATAAATGAATTCTAATCGTTCGGTTACTGTGCAGTTAATCTTTAACCGGATGGTAACCAATTGGTAACCGGTCGGTAATGATGTTTATTATTAGGCATTGACCTACCCTTGGTAGACTTGATCAATATGTCTCCATGTTGTCCTGAGGTGGTACACATTTAACCATGGCTCGAATGGAACTCTCTGACTATTTTTGTTACCAAGAAATCTATTAGAGTCATGGTACAAATGTCTATCACCTAAGAACTACAATATGTGACTACTTTACATCACAAGCAACAAACATGTCGTAAAAATGAACAAAATCTCACGATTAAAATACAAAATTACGATGACAAAAAAATGAACGATAATAACCAGCTGTGAACCTGATAGTATCTGATCGGTATGGGTAATTATCTGATTGATAACCAACGGTATCCAACAGGTAACCGAAGAGTTACCGACCCCCACAATTGAAACGCTTCTATAAAAGGGTATGCGATACCTTGATTTGAGCTCATAGGAATTGCCAAATGGTATTGTGATTTAAAAAAGATTTTTTTTTAAATTTAAATAGAGGCAAATGACAGATGTATCATTTACTCTCGAATTAAAGTGCACTAATAAGATGTGACGCCTGATAAGGGTATAATAGTCATTTAATTAAAATATTGAAAGTTTAGATGGTTAGATATGAGATCTCACAAATTCTCAAACTTGGTAAGGGTTCTTACTAATTCCGAAACTATAGTAAGGAATGTTACAAAAATTTCAAAATTATACACAATAGTTCCTATCAAAGTTTAAATGCTTTAAATGTCCTCTGTCATTTTTGGGCCCACCAATTATTAGAATAGTTCCACATTGTCTGGTGGCTTGGAGGTATTGCACTATATATAATCTAGGCATTCTTACAAGCTAATTTTGTGATATTGATTTAGGCCCATGCCCATAAAATTCTTCATGATATTAGATCAGATTTTTCATCATTCCATGTCATCCAATTCAATTATCCACTTGATTTAATTGGGCTCAATCCCACCAACACATGCGGGGCGTGTTAGAATAGTCCTATATTGTTGTGGGCTTGGAGGTCTTGAGCTATATATAATTTGGGCATTCCTCACTGTATAAGCCGGTTTAGTGAGATTGAGTTAGGCTTATAAAATTCTTCACCAACTACTCTAATGACTTGGATTATTAAAAATTTGTGCCACATGTCCTATGACGGGGGCGGTTACACACCCGAAATTTACAATGGTTGGCCATGATCATAATATGGCAGTTAGATCCCCTTTGTCATTTTTCAGTCTCGTGTTCTTTCGAAAAGAACAATGGTATACTGCGTCTCTCTAAAGATTATACTATCACTGCCCATTTATTATGTCAAGTGATATTTGTTTTCGGGCAATTCAAGTTTAGGAAAATAGTTTATATTAGATTAGATCATATATTTTTTTTAATAATTAAAATTAAAGTGCATCAAGGGAATGATTCAAATCCTCTAATAGGCATAAATTCTTTTAGAGAGACGAGTGTGAAGGATGCATTTGATTCACTTTATTGAGGACAAAGTGAAGGTAGCTAACGTGGGACAACGTAATTGACTGCACCGACCTGCAAGACGATACCATGGAAACCCTAGCTCACCGGAAATTGAAATTGATCGATCTTATTCTTCTCCTTCAAATCGAGCAATACGCCTTCTTAAGGGTATTGCCCCATTTCTTCTTTTGCACTATGTGAAGGTATAAAGTTTATGGAAGGTTTAATGTTTTTCTTTAGGCTATCTACACTGATGTTGCTTTGGATCCTTATTCTTCCGATGGGCATGATGGCATTGTCAGAGAAGACGGTACGACCTCTGCTTCGTACTCGAAATGCTTTTGTTGACTTCAATCCTAAATTTTCACTCACTTATGATTTCGTGTTATGATTTAAAATGTGATCTAGGTAATCTTTTCTTCATTATACTTGATAATAATATACTAGTTTGTTTGCTAACTAGTACAGCTATAAATTTGGATTATCTGGCAGGTTTGCATTTTGGTAACTAAATATCGAGTTGGAAATCTCTGTTAACAAACACCAACAAATCCTAATTTCTTTGGGAAGCCACAGATTTCTCCACATTAGGTTTTCTTTCAAGTGATAAAATCATACCTATTTTTTGGGTTTCGTAATCTTCCTCATGGGCGAAATTTACTACTCTTTCTTAGAGATGAAAGAAGGAAGCAAAATGAGCACATACTGACCTTGACTTAACATAATGTATAACATATTAGGGTAGTGAGGTGTTGCTAGTCAACTTAAGCCTCTGGAATTTGCAATTTCTTTAACTGATTATGAGAGAGCAAGGATCAAAATTTCGGTCGAAATTTCTGCCAAATTATCGGTTTTCGACCGAAATTTCGGTCCAAATTATCGGTTTTACCCGATATTTTTATCCTTGGAAGAGAGACAAAGAAAAATAAATGATCACTGTAAGCTTGTAACAATATGACTGGATCTAACCACCAATTTTTAAAATTTCCATTTCTGTTCAACTTTTAAATCTACTTTATTGTCTTGTTTGGTTTACAATTTCTATCACCCTGAAAGAAAACTTACATATTGTTGCAACCTTCATCTTGAGGCTTTTCCTTAAAAAGCTTTGTTGTGATTCTCTTGTTGTCACTTTCGTACTGTTGGAGCGATAATTCCCAAGCATCTTTCAAATTGTATGTGGATCAGGCTTCCTTTGAATCTGCTATCATCACCATGATTCTAGTAAATATACTTTTGTGAACTGGTTTACCAACAGGTAGCAGAAGTTACTATGTTGGTTTCTTTTGACTAGTACTCTTAAATTTATGTCAAATGAGCGTTAAGCCTTGGCATTGAAAGGTACAAAATCCCATAACGATCAAATCCATATATCTACAAGTGAACAACATATACATTTTTATGCCAAAAAATCCGTAGCTTTATGCTTCATTTACTTCGATTTCGATTTCTGTGAGTTCATATTCTCTCTATAATATCTCAAATTCATTTTAGAGCTCACATAAAAAAATAATTTGTTCTTTTTTTGAATCGACTGCTCTTGTGCAGTGAGCTAGAAAATTTTGTCCAAACATAAATATGAGTAAAAGAATGAAGGAGGTGCCATATTTCCTCATTCAGGGATTATATCAAACTATAGGCATGCCTGAACAAAATATTTCCTTGGTTTGGTCGTTGGAGCAAATATAGGTCTTCAACTTGGGTGGTCCCTTATGAAATACTATTTGTGAATTACTATGTTGTTCCTGAAACTGTGTTTTAGTACAACTTTCCATCAATTATGGAACCTGAAGTCCAGAAACCAATTATGCAAAGCATAAATTAATTACTTGTCTTAAATCAAAAGCAGAGATTTAAAACAAATAACGGCAGAATACTAGAAATGAAAATATCTGTAAACCTGTAAAAACATAAGCAAAACCAGCCAAGAATGAAAGTGTCCTCTTATTGGTGATCTGAAATTTCTTATTTCCTGTTAACTTCTCCAACATAAAAAAGGGTTCTGTTTTGCATTAGTTCTATGGTTTTAAAAACCAGGGACACACTTCATTGAAGATTTAGACTCTTAAATCGAAATCAAGAAGCAAAGGCCTTATCAGATTAACCTCTTCCTCATGCATATATAGTCAAGAAAAATGTCATTACTATGATGTAGTTTAGAGGAGGCGTGCATCTTGCTTAATCAGCCATCTTGCTCTCCTCTCGAGTTTCCTTTTCTAATGAAGTACCTATTCATCAAAAAGAAGAACGAGGTTGCATCTCGTATGGATTGATCTAGATAATGACATATAGAGAGTCCTTATTTGGATTATGACCCATATAAAAAATAAATGAAGACCATCAGGGATATCAAGAAGGCATGTTCACAGTAATGAAGTACCATCCCATGACTCCTTTTCTACCTCCGAGCGTAGGTGAATCCAGAGCCCTAGTGCTTTTTGGGACTCTGGAAGTTGGAGCATGGTTAGTTTTTCAAAATACCAGCAAAGCAAGTTGTTCTGCAACAACATCAAGCGTAATCTTAATTATACCTTGAACACGTTGTTGCAAAATTACCTCATTCCCTTTCTTCCACCTCCAGTAATAATCATAAAGACGGTTCAAGTCAATTAAGTATACAACCATACTTACCAGAAACCATTTTTGATCAAACAAATACCTACAATTCTCATTTTCTGTTCGGGTCACTCTTCTAGGAGTATAATAGATGCTGTAATATGACAAGTTTCTCGCCTCGTTTTATCTTCCTGTCGCAATCTGGAAACTACGTTTTATATAACCAATTTCTCCCAATATATTACATGCACATCAGAGTTTTGCAAGATTAGCTAAGCATTCGCTGTCATACTGTGTGCACTGATTTCAGAGTGATGGACACATACATGGCATGCCTGCACCATATACACTCTCCGCTAGGAGTCTTCTCAGTGAAAATGACAGGAAAACAATGCCCTAATTTCTACAGATAGTGGAATGCCTTGGAAAAAGACTTAGTTACTTTTGTTACTGCTGGATCTCATTATTGAAAAATGTGTTGTAGGTCAAGATGATCATGGCCACTAATCGACCTGATGTGCTGGACCCAACACTTCTCCGACCAGGTAGGTTAGAGAGTTCAACAGGGTGTTTATGACATATTCAAGTGAAGGAGATGAGAGGTTTTATGGATTGGGAGAACAATTCTCCCATATGGAATTCAAAGGAAGAAAAGTTCCTATATTTGTTCAAGAGCAAGGCATTGGAAGGGGGGATCAACCCATTACCTGTGCAGCTAATTTGGTCAGTTACAGGTAGATTAGTCACTATTCTGATATATAAATTAATCCATTTACTATGAATTTGGTTAGATTTAGGTAGATTAATGACGTGTTTTAATAGCTTAATTTCAAGTTATATTAGTTCTTTAATTAAAATCTTTCTTTATTAATCCAAATCTTTCACTTTTTCTTGCGGATCTGGGGGGTGATTGGAGTACAACGTATGTGCCTTTACCATTCTATATGACATCAAAGATGAGGTCTATTCACCTTGAAGGCTTTGGCTACTCAGTCTTTGATCTAACAAAACATGATAGAATACAGATTTAGGTATCAACATGGAAATTGGATTTGTTTTTATGTTTCTTTTTTCATGGTTTATCAAAAAACTAATCTGATCTCTCTGTTCTAGCATCATGAAAAATGGTTATCTTGGCATTTTTTAATTTACAATTAATTGTAAGATACAGCTTTTGCTTAGGGAGCGAAAACTGATATAACAACTTAATATTGGTGTTTGGTATTAGTTGTAGCCTGTTGTTGATTGCATGAAGCTCGGCTCCACATAAACGTTTTAGAAAGCACCAACCAACTTACTCTACAAGTACCTTAAGATACCACCCCCAGTTAGTTGGGGCGTGAATGGGAGATGGAATTGAACTGATAATGAGCACCAAACCCAAAGCAACCCAGACCTGAACGCAAATCGAAACCCAAAAAAATTGGTCTTTTTCGGTTCAGTTTTGGGTTTTTTATTTTGTATTTTTACTTTTTAACTACATTTTCATTTTTTTCCGATTTTCTCATCCTACCTAATCAATTGTTTTTGCCACCCAAAACTGAAACCAAACTGAACCAGAATCGGTTTGGTTCTGTCCGAATCAAGTTTCAGGCCAGTTTGGCTCTTGCGGTTTTCGGGTTGGGTTCGGGTTTCAGTTCAAAACTTGCATCCCTTATCATAGGCTTCACAACCCCAAGAAACTTTTATTTCCGGGTACCTAACTTTGACAATTATCTCCAAAGAACCTCAGAAGGCCTAGGATGACCTCCAGTATTGAACACCACCAACCGCAAGTACTGAAGCCCCTAACTTTGACTTGGGGGCACACCTAATTTCTATGCTTAGTAACAATTATGCGAAGATTTGAATTTATCTTCAATTTATCACAATAGAATGAGTTTCTAATAATATCTTCAAGAACAATAAGATCGAATTGAACTTTTCTCGATAAAATGGTTGTTTACTAAATTTTGTAGATAGTTCTAGTGTTTAATCTCATATCTTATTCTTAAAATTTTTTGCTTTGAATTACCAAATAGGTATATATATTTTTTTTTACGACAAAATTATACAAAACTGGACGTGTTTGTAAATCTGTGTTTTGGCAGTTATTACTATTTTGTTGACCCCAATGCTTTGTTTGATTGAACTTTCACTAACTGCATTTTACCAATTTTTTGCTTACGGTTACGCCAATTTTCAAAACGTATGCCCTCGTCGTTACGTGTAACACGAGTTTTCAAAACGCGTCGTTGGTTGCTTGCAATCAAATGTGCCTGTACTTTGAGTTATACTATTTTTGCCTCTTCCTTAGGCATGTGATGAGGACCCTTCTTGTACATCAGTTGGTTTTTCAAATGTTTCTAATAAAATAAAATATATATATATTTCAGCCTTTTCCACCTGCTCTATTTGACTTTCTAGAGCTATGTCTCCCCTTTTAGATTATGCTCAAGCGCCGCAGTAGACAAACTTCATCCTTTTTGAAGTCTACTTTACCTACTCCGAGCCATCCTGTTCCTGCCAATGATAAGCTGATCGCTTGGGTTGGTGACGAGCTCTTGCCTTGTGAAAGTGCAAAGGTACTTAAAATTTTAGTTTTGTATAAATTTGTAGAGAACAGTTGTGTTCTCTTATTTTTTTTTAATTTAATCTAAGACCTGCTTGTTATGTCTACTTTGTATTCTTACAAAGTGATTTATTAATGGTTTCAGCGTTCGACTCAGTTGTCCAAAGGGGCGATGCAGCATGGGAGGGATTCGTGTTTACAATGGAAATATTTTCAAGCTGGATCAACATTTGGACCAGTTAGTATCTAAAAAGCGGGAACTTAGACTTGAATCATTCAAATTTTAAATTTGAATTGGGTGGGCTGAGCCTACAACTCAGAAGGGATTGCAAAATTTGATCGCCCCATGAAAAATAAGTTAAATTGAGGAATTGCACAAATGAGGAGTTTGTAAAATTGTAAAGGATAATTTATTCTTATTAAAAGGAAAGGACAATAAATAAGTATTATAATTTTTCTGAAAAAAAATTGGAAACTAATTTAACTAAAAAACTTTTTGTTATTAGTGGCATCTTCAATATTGGAGATAGATGAGCAAAAATAATTTAGAAACATAAGGCTTCAATAGATATTTGGACATTCATATCTTTCAGCTTCTACTTAAAATAGATTTTCATAATGGCCAAAGCCGGAAGTTCATTTACCCATTTATTGAAAAACTTAGTATTTCGAGCTATTCACAAATTAATCCCTTTTCTATTTTTCATTTGTTCATATATAACTAAACTGTTGGTTTTGGTGAGTTCATTGGAGAAGAATATTAGTGAGGCTCCATGCTAAGGTTGCATTTTTAGCTCTTTAAGACTATTGAGCTAAATGCGCTTAAGATTAGAGACGAAATTCTCACTCTCAAGTGCTAACAACACTAGTTCTCTATATATATTTTTGTTCATGTGTGATCTCTAATGTTGTTACTGTTGTTTGATTGTCAATTTGTAGAAAAAATATTTGTTCTGACACTTGAATTGATGTTGGTTGCAGGATATGAAACAGTGTAATTGATATTATTTGGTGAGTTGCAAAGGATTATTGACGATGGTGAGTTGCAATGGGGTTTCCTGATTTTTATTTGAATGGTTTCAGTGGCAGAACTCATTGGTTGCCTTAAGATAATAAAATTAGATTAATATAGAAATTTTCTTAAAGTGTTGATCAATTTTCTTCAATTATTTTAGCTCTTAATTATTATTTATATTTTGTTATTTTATTGTTTGCTTAATTGACTGGAGTGTGAGTGAGAGGAAAACAATGTCAATTCCTGCTACGCACGTAGCAAATTGCGGCCAGCTATGGAGGAAATATGGTTGAAAGTATGGCACGCAAGTGCGATGGCAGGATGACGGCATAGGTGGTGGGACATATGGTTAAATGGAGGTAAGGACTGTGTTTCATTCTATTGCGATTTCTGGTTTAAAATGTTTTAAGTTTTCTAAGTTGTTCTCAGATAATGGATTAATCAAACGGTGGAACAAACATATTGAAGGCCTGACGATTTTATTGAGAAAATGCATGACGGTATGCATCCACATTAGCAAACCCTTTTTTACCATTTAAGCTAAATTGTCATTAAAAAATCAAGGGGAGTGATATACTATTTGATTAGTGGGGCTTCACCTGCATCATAAGTTTATGATGAAGCACCTTTTAGCCATGGACACCCACTCGTCAAGATAACTAATGGATCTTTCATTGGCCTTCAACTTTGTAGAGACAAGATTCAATGGAGTAAAAGGTTCATAACCTTCATAACCCTCACTTGCCCAAAGTAGGGAGTGGTCATAATAGCATGCACTACAAAACTAAGGAGGCAAAAATTTAGTAACCGTCGATATAAATTTTGCCGGTGACACAAATTGTCGAGAAAGGTGTCGTAGATTGAATCGCAAGCGATTTTGCCAACAGTTTTGAACCGCCAATGATTAGTACCATATCCCGGCGATTAAATATTTAGCAAAGTGGGATAACTTCCCCAATCGCTAACAACTGCCGGCAAATTATTACATCCCAGGCAATTTAGAACTGTCAGCAACAGTTTATTTTTATTTATTTTTTAAATCCAAAATATTCTCCTTGCAGGTTTTTTTGGAGAGCTACAAGTTGCACACGATACTTGAGGTTTTTGGGGAGCTACAAGTTGCACATAATTTGATTTCTCGTTGTTGCACATGGAGGGGGCTAACATATGGATAGCGCCCAATGGCTCTTGTGAACCTATTCATATAAATGCTTGAACCATATGGGGAAATAGGCTCATATCCCTGTAGAAGAAATTTCATACCATTCACACAATTTATATATATACCTAAACTTGTTCACATATAAAACCTGAACCATCCATACCATTCATAAATATAAAATCAAGCAAGAACTTGTCCACATATTTTCCAAAACTCGTAAACAAAAATTAGAGCTCTTCAAAGAGACAATTTGATCCAAAACCCTCTAAACAAAAATTTATTATTGTCTACATCAAAGCATAGAACCCACTTTCATTGTCAAACAAAACAATTTAAATACACTCACAAGATTATTTTATTCCTTAGCGTTGAAAGCAAAACCACAAAATACAGACTGCTTCAAGCAGCCAAAATTTTGAAACTCATAGAGCTTCTTACTCTCATCGTGACTATCAAATTCATCAATAAGGCTCTATCGGAGCGCGGAACTTTGCTCTGGCATAGACTATTGCATATCCCAACTCTTCCTTAGATCCTAAGCAACTGCACAACCATACAATGAATTCAGAGACTGATACTACTAAGTATCAGAAGAATTCATAGTTCATCTGACTTTTGTCTTATTTGATCGAGGATGTATCTGGTTGTATTTAGCAAGACGTTCTGACTTGCATGAGGCTTCTGCCTTGATTTAACCCTTTTTTACCTCATGTGAAATCGAATTTTGGTTATTGTGAACTATCACATGTTTCCAACTGAGATAGGGAATGGGTCACTGATTTGGGACATATGGTACTATTTTTTATTCGTTGATATGAAGGACCTGGGGGGTTAAAGATTGCAGAGTAAAACATCTCCATACCATGTAATTCAAAGCGATTAAATGCTTTTAAAATGAACTGCTACCATGTAAATCTCCAAAATCAGTTTTAGTTGTTCATTTTAAAAGACATGATTGATTTGAATGACACGATAGACTGATAGACACGATTTTTTCGATGCAACCTTCAACACCATAGATCTTTAGATCGTGATCTTTGCATCACACTGGACATTAGATGAAAAATAGTGAGACATAGCTCCTATTGCATAATACTTTATTTCTAACTATCTAAATCAAGATTGAGAATGGGTCGGTTCCACACAAGGATCAAAATTTCAGCCGAAATGACCGAAATTATTAGTTTCGGTCCCCACTGAAACGATAATTTGAACTGAAATTTCGATTCAAATTTTCGGTTTCGGTTAAGCCCGAAACCGAAATTTTACCCGAAATTTTGATCCTTAGTTCCACATACAAGCTCCTATAGCATAATACTTTATTTCTGAAGGTAACATGGACCAAACAGATTTTCTTATAAATTACATGAAGTGTGACTCATTACCGTACCCAAACTGAAAGGTCTACAATGAATGTATCCTCAGTTTCACCACTGCATAGGACAAAATAGATAGAAAGTGAGTATTTTATCTTATAAATAATATTTTAACTACAATGAATATTTGTGTAAAGCATAGTTTAGTCATTCATATTAAATACTTCCCAAACTCTTTGCAAGTGAACTGGCTTGGAAATGCTTGTGAGAGGTATTGAAAAACTAAACAAGTCATAAATTAATCTACACGGAAAACTTCTCTGCAAAATTTACACCTTTATCCACTGTCTGGGCATCAGATTTTTAATCCGAAAATATCACAAGTGTATTGGTTTGTATGAATGTCAGCATTCAGGAAGGCATTCTAACAGGAATATAACCCGAGCCATAAACTCATAAACATCTTCGCAGCAGTACCCAACTAGTTTCACTATATTTGGATGAGAAACCTGCCCCAGAAATATAACCTCAGCCTGCAAAACAATGAAATTTTAAATTAAACTAATAGAGAAAAAGCATCTTATAGTGGGAAAAAATGTAGCTAGTTAAAACTACCAGATATAATTTAATTCGAACAGACAGAAAATTATACCAGCCATTCTCTGTGACCCTGAAAATTGTAATATCCATCATGAACCTTGACTGCTACTTGATGGGGCTTAACTTTCTACTATTTCCAAACAAGAATAGTAAAAACAGGTCCCACACAGTCAATACTAGATTTTATACCATAAACATTTGTATATACTTTCGAGGTTTGGATTTATTGTCAGCGTACCAGGAAGAGTAAAGAAACCGGATGAATACACAAACAACTTCACAAGGTACGCCATGCATTTCAATACATTGAACTGGCCCTTTAACTTTTGTCTGATTCAAGATATTATGTAGCACTGGAGATGCAATGCCCTGTAAAAGAGATCGACATATACAAGGCACGAGTTGATTCCTTGATGGCTTGTAAGAAAAATTATCAACATTTAAGGTTCTTTGTTCGTTTTTTATATGTTAGTGAGTTTAAAATCCTGACCATGGGTCTAGCAACCATGGATTAAATAGCGGATTTACTGGCTTGTATAGATTGGTACCGGCCAAACCTGGGGTGGGGAATAAAACCATATGAATATACTGGGTAAATACTCCTCGGTATTTTCATTTTATCAGATATAACAATCGGTATGTACCAGATTTTCACGTATATTCCTAGATTTTTGAAAAAAAAAAACTTTCAAAGGTTAAATTGCTACTTAGGTACCTTTACTGGTATTAAAGATTAAAGGGGAAATACAGTGGGTCTTGCTGGAAATACAGCAGATATTATGAGCTTAGTTATTGTGAGGTTTTATGAGCTTATTCAAGAGAAATACGGTAGGTATGATGCGATTGTGCATTGTGTGGACTATGAAATTCACACAAATCGCATAGTCCACACAAATCGGTGGATATGTCATGCACCATGTATAAATTCTTCCTTTGTTTGCTTGCTCCCGTGCATTGCATGGGTTCCCTACTAGTATTATCAAAATGACTGTCAAAATAATATCTATAAGGTAACAAGTGCAGACTTCTTGGCATGAGTTTGAACCAACAGTAGCACCTACTGAAATCATAAGAGTTCTGTGCATCACAATTATTGAATGCATGGCAAGATAATATAACAGATAATGCAGTGGAGGTTTCTTAGGAGCTTATTTTAAAGCAGGAAATATGTATACCAGTTTGAATAGGTTTCCTGCAGTTGGTTGTGCACTTATCAGAATTATATGCTCCACGATAATCACAAGTTTTCTGGCATCCATCTCTTGGAGAAACCAGGGACCAGTATCTTCCTTTGTTGTGGCCATTGACCCAAGCCTGGCCCTGCCTCATGCTTCCCAAATAAAGTGCAACGAGATCTTTACCATCAGGAGCATCAAAAAAGGTCTGCTGACAATAGATAGTCAGATAATGAACTGGAAGAGCACTTGTTGAAGAACTTCTAGAATTGAAGTGAGGCTAAGCATGGTAAAATATTTCTTAGATGCTATGTAAGTGAAAATGCAGTTTACGAGAAATATCAATTGTAATAACTGTAGCTTCACTATGTCACTACCGTATTTCTCCAACAAGCTTAGGACAAAGAGACAATACTAGGTATCTTAAGAGCACAACTGAATCTCTCATTGAGAACTGGTCTGGTTCTTTAACAAGGACCCTAAATCGAGTCCTACTTTGTAAACAATTGGGTAGGATGCTAACATTAAACTTACTTGAAGCAACTATTGTGTAGTCTTTAGCACTTATAATCATTGTAAATATAAAAATCGTGACTCAATCAATCAATATGGGTTTGGGTTGACATGAACTTGGATATTTGTTAACTTGCATTTTGCAGAAAACTAATCAGAACCAACTTCAAATGAGTACAGGGAATGTTGATTAACAGAAAAATACAGAATACCTCTTAGTGTCCAAATATGCATACCAGGTCTGGGTTAGGAGAATTGTTGGCCAGAAAGCAATGTGTGGCGTGTTGTTGTTATTGCATGCATTTCAAGATCAGTCAAAAAACCATGCATTGACATTCATCTCGCTTTGACAATGGCGGATTAAAATCCCTTCTATAGATGCTCCACCTTATGGTGTATAGAAGTTGAAATATCATGGCAGAAGTCCTTTGCAAGAAAAGGTTTGATTTACCTTGTACCAACTAAAGGTAGATAATATAGAATCCACAGATGTATCCATCCAATCTGCATTTTCATGTCCTTCCAAAGAATATATTTTCATGGACTCACCCTTCGATCCAACCTACAAGCAAAACAAGAAAGATTCTAAACAATGTGCTTCCTCTGCTATTCCAAAAAGGGAACTTATATAATCAGATCAAGGCATACAAAGTGTTCAAGAGGAAAATCTAAGCAGACCAATTCTGAAACATTAAAACAGTGAAATAGAAGAGTCCACACGGACATGGACTAGATTGACATGGAGAATTACTACAGATAATGAAGATAGAATGTCAATATCCTTCCATTAATGCATTTCATGTTATGTACTATACCATTGATCTGCAATCGGTTCCTTACTGGTGTTGTACTCATGTATCAGTAAGCCTTTCCAGTTAAAGACAAGTCACTTCACGGAGAAAGTGAAGAATCGGTCACCGATCCAAAAAAAAAATGAAGCATTGGTCTGTTGTGTTCATGTATTGTTACAAGCACACACATGCACAGCAAAACACGATGCAATACATTAAACATACACGAAAGTGCATACATAGCCCAACCGAGCTTATGACTTTCTAAAATAATGGTGAATCAGCTATTTATTTAAATCGATTTCAGCAATTCCTCTTGTTCTGTTGTTTCACATCCTTCTTTTCTTTTTTCTCTCTCATGTAGTTTAAAAAAGTTAGATTTAAGTCAGAAACTAAATCAGTTTTTTTCTTTATAAATCACACTAAATTTATTCGAAAAATAGAGATTTCAGATATTACACCATTAAAACACCAAAAAAAGCTGAGATCGTTTGTAATCTAAAAAAATTCAAAAATTGCTTCCTACCTGTAAAGGATGATGAAGATGATGATGACCACAATCCTCTGATCTCTCAATCTGAGATGGGGATCAGAACACTTAATGGATCAGCAACGATCCTCTGATCTCTCAGTATTTGGACGAACAGAGATTAGGGCGACGAAGAAGAAGGGTTTCCGCTGGGAAATATTTGGAGATTTGGGCAAACAGAAATTAGGGCGACGAAGAAGACGAAGAAGAAGCAGGGTTTCCATTGGGAAATAGATGGAGATTTGGTCGAGCAGAGATCACTTCCACTGCTAGGGTTTCTGCTGGGAAAAGAAGATGAAGAAGAAGGGTTTCGGGGAAAAGAAAACGAAGCAAAAAAACTCCCGCGCCAAATGTCGCGTGGGAAAGTGATTGGTTGGGACGCGGGCGCTCACTTACAAATAACGGTAAATAAAGGTACTGTGCTAGCAATTGGGCTCTCAATGGGTAGGGCCGAATCAGATTTTGGCACACACTCGGCCCAAAAAAAGTGATACTTTCTATCAAGCAAACCCAGCTCGATATCCGGATCGGGCTAAATATGTTGCATCCCGGATAAATTTGGGTTGGGCTTGGGTTGAGTTTTGCAACACCAGGCCCGTATATATATATATATAGATATATAGGGAGTCGGTTAGGTCCTCCAATGGAGGACCGTGACCGTCCTCCAAGATCCACGTGGAGCTCTATGTGGAACCCAAAACACTTTGTGGGTGTCACGTGGAGCACAAGTGGACAGTTTAGATCAATATTAAAAAAAAAAAATTTAAACCCATAAGTCAAAGTTTGACAGTTTTCATTGGTCTACATTTCACCGTTCAAAATATACACGGTAGAGATGAATTTTTAATTTTTTTTTTTCCAAAGATGATCTAAGCAATGCACCCAAGGTCCACGTGGCACCCAAAAAGTGTTTTGGGTGCCACATGGAGCTCCACGTGGAAGGTTGGAGGACGATAACCGTCCTCCCATGGAGGACGGAGGCCTTTTCCATATATATATATATATATATATATATATATATATATATATATATGGGAGCCGGTTAGGTCCTCCAAGATTCACGTGAAGCTCCATGTGGTACTCAAAACACTTTTTGAGTGTCACGTGGAGCACAAATGAACAGTTTAGATCAATATTATAAAAAAATATTCAGAAAAAAATTTTTATACCCACAAGTCAAAGTTTGATGATTTTCATTGGTCCATATTTCACAGTTCAAAAAATACACGGTGGAGATGAGTTTTTAATTATTTTTTTTTTCAAAGATGATCTAAACAATGTACCTAAGGTCCACGTAACATCGAAACAATATTTTGGCCACGTGAAGCTCCACATGAAAGGTTGGAGGACGGTGACCGTCCTCCCATATATATATACTTATCTTTTTAAAGTTATAAAAAAAAAAGAATATTTTTAAAATAATTCCTGAACTTACACCCCGTCATCAAATGCACCTAAACTATTAATAATATGAAATAGGCACCCAAAGCACATCTTCATCAACTAAACTCCTAACCTTCCGTTAATGATTAAACGGAAAACACTGAGTTGACATACAACTCAACAAAATAGCGTACATGACACCCAACGTTTAGGTGCGTTATTGATGACGGGGTGAAAGTGCAGGAGTTATTTTAAAACTATGTTGGGTGCCACACATACTATTTTGCTGAGTTATATGCTAACTCAGTGTTTTTCATTCAGCCATTAACGGAAGGTGACGGTAGGGGTTTAGTTGATGAATTTAAGTGTACTTTGGGTGCCTATTGATATTATCAATACTTTAGGTGCATTATTGATAACGGGGTGTAAGTTTAGAGGTTATTTTAAAAAAATTCTAAAAAAAAATTTCTTTTAATTAAATATAATTTACTTAAATGCCTTGAGATTAACCGATGTCCGTTATAACCATTATGCAACTGTTGTCCGTTATAACCATTATGCAACAAACTAAAATGAAATATTTGAATAAATATATGTACTTGAGCCTCTATAATATTAGGCATAATTAGCAAAACGGGATTGGGAATATAAAGTTTTATAGTAACGTACCGAAACGGAAAAATTTTGCATAATCAGGATGCACCGTATTTCGGTATCTTTGAAATCCGTGAATACTCAAATTTTTGAACCCAAAAAATCCGTGCAGTCCCAATTACACAAAATTTTTTGAAGTAGTATAATACTACAAAACTTAAAGAAGAAATTCTCTTTTCGCTAAGTGTCATGATCTGAATTTTATACCTTTGATACACCTAAAATATGTGTATGTGTTTAATACCGTATTCCCCACATACCTTGAGTTTTCAAAACGTTTTATCTAAAAATGCATGTTTTGATTTTTCAAGCTTTTATATTTATTTTCGTCATTAATGAACATAAGTTATGTGGTAGCCTATTGGTTAAAGGCTTTAAATTCTAGATAAGAGGTCTAGGGATCAAACATTATTATGTGTGCTTTAAACAGAGAACCCTAAATTATAAGCTCATTTAGAGTCCTTTCTATTATCGTGGTGGTACTGCCTCAGTTGACGACGAGCTCTACAACTTTTGTGTTTTAGCCAGTTTTTGAATCTGACGTCTTGAAGGTCCAAATTGAGATGCAAGTAGCACTAAGTTCCCGATAACCGAAAGTTGTAGTATTTTGATATTATTTTCGAAATTCTTGGGCTGTTTTATGCACCAAGATCGTATGATATGCACTGTAATATTTATGCACCATGATTGTGTATACTTTGATATTTACGTACCATGATTAAATACACTTAAATGCATATGTAGTATGATATCATTCTCATACACTTTATATGTCTCATGATGATCTATATAATTCACAATCAAGATACGTAAAATACGATGAAATGTCAAGCCATGATTAATGAACATTAGACCCAACATCTTATATCCGATGGAGTCTAGGAAGGTATTAGACCCAACATCTTGTGTAAGATGGAGTCTAACTGAACAAGAGTATAATGAGCATGATTCAGCCCAACGTCTCGAGCATGACGGAGTCTAACTAACAAGTGATAAGTATGATTAAGACCCAACGTCTTGAGCGGGACGGAGTCTAACGTGCATTAAATGACAAGAAAGATGAAATTAAAAGATATGATGCATTCATGTAATATTAATATATATGTTTACGTTCAGTTTATTTCAGCTTAGTGAGATTATGCATGCCACATGCACACATACATGAAATATATCGAAATGTTATATGGCTAGGATTGATATTTTATGCTTCAATGGATTGCATGTCTGGTCCATACAAGTGTAAACTTACACCCCTTGTTTATGTGAGTGACCAGATGAAACAAGTGTTGTCAATGACAATGTATGAGTCTATGGCGATGAGACGGCACGTGGTGCTCAAGAAACTGGACTGAATGGCGTTGATGACTTCGTGGCCTAATTAGCTATTTTCCTTTCTAGTTAGTGGTAATTTTAAATAAATGGGACATTGATCAGTTAGTATTTTATCTAAACTGTTTAAGCTTTAATTATGTTGGACTTATTATTGGAATAAGAACATTATCATGGATTTTATTTAGATTAATTAATGTTTTAAAGAAATTTTATCTTCCGTTGTTTAAGGTGCTTTTATTGCTTTATTATGTTTATATGGTTCTCGATATGAAGGTACGGTCTAAGATCTTACAATTAAGAGGTTGTGAAATCTCGGGTCGCTACACTAAGTGCCCATAATATTAATATAATTATTTGATTAAATTTTTAACTGTCTTCAAACTTTTATTAGAAAAAAATAATCCAACCAAATTTTATTAGAAAAAAAAGCCGAAAAAATGCACGGAAAGACGTCGAAGCCCAACCCGGCCCGGTAGGGGCTAGCTTGGGATGTGTTACATTGTAGCCTGGGTTAGGGTCGGGCTAAAAATTTTGAGAACCCGACCCGAGTAGGTTATGGCCGGGTTGAACCCCAGCCCGACCCTAATCCGGCCCATTGAGAGCCCTAGTTAGCAATCCTTTTAGACATGAAGGTCAAGGGTTCGAACTCGCTCATTTATAAATAATACATTTAAGTGAGTCATTGCATTGCTTTAATCACTAATGTAGGCCATTGTGTGAGATAATAATAGCACGTCTGACCTAAGAGGATGGGTGGTTGAAAGGGAGCACTGGCCCTATCCCCTCGTGTTTTGAAACTCAAATCAACTGCCTAATTTTGGACAAAACTATTGGACCGTATAACTTGTGCGTCACGGGACCGGCCTAGATATAAAGGCCTATACATCTCGTGCTTGTACATCCGGGTCGGGATTAAAACCGACCCTGATGGAGGTAAGCTCTATTTGCGCCCAAGCATTATCTGAAAGCAACCCACATCTCATACCAATTTAAAACAATTGCATGCTTAGGATCAGATGATGTTGATTGTATTACACCCCGATCTTCCCCGCAATAGATCTTGAGATCATGGCGCACCTAGCAGACGGTAAAAAATTTATTCCATGGGTCACAGGTCCCAGAAAATGGCCCTTGAAACAAATGCCACACATCACGCTCAAATGCAAATGTAGGGCCTGTTTTGGGGGATCGAAGACACATGGAATTTAGAATTGTGCGTCTGATAGGTGCGCCATGATCTCAAGATCTGTTGTGTGGAATATCGGGGTGGAACATGATCTCCATCATCTGATCCGAAATAATCAATGGTTTTCAAGGAATTTAGCCCATGGGCGCTTTCAGAGAATGCGTGAGCGCAAACAAATGTACCCTTAATAAAATTTGGGAGATTTAATAGGGTAGCTCTAAAAGTGCTTTATGTGTTCTCTAAAAGTGCCCATGGGTCGCTATAAAAACCATTGATTTCTTCGGATCAGATGATGGAGTTTATGTTTCACCCAAATCTTCCGCATAAACGATCTGCCCTCATGTTTTGAAACTCTTTAAAGTCGATAGTAAAACCCTTTGTTTTAATATATATGCCCTTATGTTTTAAAACTCAAATCAACCTCTTAAATTTCGATTGAACACCAAAACGTTAGTACCGCTAATCGGCTCGAATTTAAGAACCTATATCAGATTGGTTTTGGACTGGATTTAAACCGAATTCGATGGAGGATGCAAGTCAATTCGGGGAGGTTTTCATGCTAAGCCGAAACCAAACCGATGACTATCAGTCTCTAGTTTGGCAATCCGAAACCGAACCGAAAAGCCCCACAACCAAACCGAAATCAATCTAAAGACTTACCTTAAAGTTTGTCAATTTGATCGTTCACATTCACTCATGGGCACTACTAAATTAGAACTTAGTCTCCTCATGAGTTGTGTCACACTGCATGAACCTGTGACCCATTGATATATCTGCCACCACTAAATTAGAACTTTTTAATCTCACACCGTTAAAGTGTGGTTTCCCAATGCACTTGTCCCTTCAATTTATGGTCAACCTAAAACATTAAGGCGGCAATCCAATAGTACAATAATCTTTTAGCCAAAGAATCATGTCTATCGGTGAATGTGAACCACCCAATTGGCGAATTTGCGTACCAGCTGTTATAGGCAACGCTTGGTATTAGAGTTCACGGATCGGACAATTAATATCAAACAAAAAAATAGATTTTTGGGCTCATTGCCTTTCAAGTAATGATCTATCACTTTGTCGATGTGAAGAAAATATACCATGAGCCCATCTATGGTATACAAACAATTAAGCACTATATTGGTGCTCCAATGTCAGTCAAGGAAAGTCGTGCCCCAATTGATATGATGAGCGTGCCTTAGTTATACTACCATCAAATGTTGTAAAATGATATGACAAAATAAGAGAGACCAGATTGATTCGAAGTACCATGGGGTAGGTTCCCATCTCTTATTTATCATGCAAATCTTCAAACCCTATGCTACTACAAGATGCATGTTTTAGTTACACTACCAACAAATGTTGTAAATTGATATGAAAAGACAAGAGAGAGCAGATTGATTCGAATTGCACCATGTTGTAGGTTCCCGTCTTTTATCTATTATGCAAATCTTCATATCACTATGCTACCAATTGCTATGATGAGAATGCCGTAATTATATTACCAGCAAATGCTACAAATTGAAGGTCCATCTAGGATGAGTCTTATAATACGGGCTATAACACAAATTTACTTGCATTTACAGTAATATTCCTTTGACTCTTATTGGTCATTTACGTTCTTAATCTTTCAATTTATATTTGTAAATTAAATACAACCTAAATATTTGTTCAATCAAATGGAGGACGGTACCAGCGCAGACATGAAAACCATGATAGCCATCTTAACGGAGGAGAGATCGGCAACTTACGATAGCTTGGTCGTCAACCGTGAATCATTTGGTCATACGGCGATAATATGCATTCTTTGAGCTACTTATTTTTCGAAGGGCAAGTCGTAATCCACGAATCCGAGTTGAAGGAAAATACAGTATGTATGTACCTTTATTACCCATTTATTGGAGGGATAATGGTATTGCACGTAATTTTGACTTTCTTGGGACTTTGGAATTCACGATATCCAAACTATTAAATAGCAGCGCATCCCGATTTGCTGAAACTATTTCTTTGCATCTCGTTTGCTAATTTTCCCGAAATTATGATCTACAAAAGCCTATGTAATACTTAGTCTAAGTAAAATATAAATCCGGACACTTTAGCAAAACATGGAAAAAAAGTTAGTTTCGTAAGAGACAATCAATAAAAAATTTAAACAAAATTTGGATTGCACAAATTTTGGGGTTTTGGTGTTTGAAATTTTAAACAAAATTGGCACATGTGAGCTTTCTTGTAGTGATATATTAACATTGGAGCATAATGTTTGCCCTGTTATTTAAGGATCATTTTTCTGAGATCTGTGCCATATGGAATAAGACATAGACTAAGCACCCTGCTAAACAAACAAATCATCTGTTGAATTTCTGCCACATACGCCCTACCATAGGCAATAACTTGGAAGCTAGGTGCGAAAATCGAGTTCACTTATTGGAGACGACTCAAAGCCATCTCGAATAAGTTATCCTCTGTTAGCTTTCAACCATCTCTAATGAGTTGTAATTTGTTTCATTTGGAGACGGCCTGGAGACGGCTTTTGGCCATCTCCAATAGAAATTTTTTTTTTAATGCTATTGTTTAAAAATCGTCTCCAATGGATTTTTTTTGCCCAAACCCCCATATTGCCCGGCAGTACACATCCATAACATGTAATTAAAAAATAATAATAAATAAACAAATAAACAAATAGAAGGCTGAAAACTTAGATGGCATGCCAAACTTCAACCATACTTTCCATTATTCAATAAATAGACACCAATTTACATAAAAGGAGCTTATAATCCCATTTCACTCCCCCAAATGATTATAATGACATTTTTACTTAATAACACAACTCTTACACATTTGGGAATTGTCTCTCTCCTCTCCTCCCTCACAAGACCCACAACACCAACAAAACCAACTAACCATCATGTCATGCACTGTCGAACCTCCATCCGATGAATCACCTTCAATATAACAACGTGCTCGAGAAGTTGCCAAATGGGTACAATATGTCGAAGGAATTGGAACAAAATGCATTACATCAATAGGCCGATCTTCAAAATTAAAATACAAGTGAGGGGAAAATGAAAATTGAAGAACCTATTGACACTGAAAAGAGGAGGCATTCAGTATACAACACCAAGTGTCTCTCTATTTGGTTACGGTGATGGTATGCAGGTTTTGTATCATAGAATGACCTAGAATTGTGCATGATTTTCCTTGAACAATTCATTCATCATCGTGCATCAAAATGATGGAGTCTAAATGGATCTGGCGATCCGACCATCCAAAATTAAGCCTAGAGATCTAGGCGCACGATCAATCAAAAACCAATAAATATACAAACTATAAATATGCGCACCTTGAGCGTTAGCCATTGATGGTTGCCGATCTTCAACGATGTTCTCGCGTTCAATGTCTCCTAGCACAATGGGGATGCTCTCGCCAATAGGGAGGATTGAATTACGTCGAGCTATCGTTGGGACCAGGCACCCCTTATATTTATAGCCAAAGAGTCCTATCCCATTAAGGACTGAAATTGCTAATTGTAGTGTGATTAGAAATCACAATCATACTTTAACTGAAAGACTCAATAAGCAGTTGCCTATTCTCTTCAAACTCACCAGAATAGCAATTGTTCATCTTAAGGTTGATCTTATACCATTCACTGGTCAACGGGTTTGACCATAGTGATGGCCACCAAAATAGAAGCGCCATAGGTCTCCCACTTGGCCAAACTATGTCAATAAACTCCGATTACCCAATGTTAGCTAACGTTCTTTGAATGGTAAGTCACAATCAATCTCAATCGAAGTCTTTATTATCAGTCCGGTCCAGTGAGAATTTCAACACAGAATCAATGTAGTCAATATATCATATCATCGATATATGACCGCTCATTAGTCACTGTATTGGAAGTCATCACCGACATGGATTCCAACTAGTATGATGTCACATAGATTGTAAGTTTACAAACTGAATGGTGATTACATGTAAACGCAATCTAATATTGGTCCTACTTTATTGCCATCTACTGGCACCATATGTTCCAAGGAGTTATTTGCATAAAAATGGAAAAGCAAATAAATAAATTTTATTTCTGAATCAATTAAACAAATGTATTCACTCGCATATACCCACTCTCAAAGGCTATCAAAAATATCCGTTAACCCCATGCGCGCAACATGCTCCAAAAAGAGCTTGGGAGGTAAACCTTTGTGAGAGGGTCACCAACATGAGTGTCATTATCTTTTCAACAGAGATACAATTTGATTACGAACTTTCTCCGACAACAAGATATTTTATATCAATATATTTGGAACCCCACTAATCTTGTTGTTATTGGAGATAGTAATCGCTGAATTGTTACAAAAGATTCTCGGTGGCTTTGAAATAGTATCAACAACTCAAGCCTCGAGATAAAATTCTCAACCATATCGCCTCACATGTTGCCTCAAAACATGCAACGAATTTCGCTTCCATAGTGGACGAAGTAGTCGCTTTGTTTAACGCTCTTCAAGATATAAGTCCACCGCAAGCATAAAAATATAACCGATGTGGACCTACGAGTGTCTTGACACCCAGCATAGTCAGCATCGGAATAACCAATAACTTCAAGGTTATTCGACCTTTTGTATGTGAGCATGTGTCCTTTAGTCCCTTGTAAATAGCGAAAAACCTTCTTAGCTGCTTTCCAATGATCCAAACCAGGATTACATTGGTACCTGCCACATGCCAACTATATACGCTATATATGGACGAGCACAGCATTTGTGCATACATGAGACTCTAACCGCCGATGCATAGGAATTGTCTCCATCTGCTTTCTCTCAGATCGATCCCTGACTCAAGTAGGCTAAATTTATCACCCTTAATGACAGGGGCAACAGTAGCAGAACAATTGTGCATGTTAAACCTTTTAAGAACTTTATCAATATAAGCTCTTTGAGACAATCCCAATATGCCACGGGCTCTATCTCGATGAATCTCAATTCCTATCACGTAGGAAGCTTCACCAAGATCTTTCATATCAAAACTCTTTGATAAAAAGTTCTTTGTCTCATATAACATGCCCAAATTGCTACTCGCAAGTAAGATATCATCAACGTATAAAACAAAGATGATAAACTTACTCCCACTGATTTTAAGATATATGCATTGATCCACAGTATTTTCTTTAAAACTAAAATTTGAAATGACTTCGTGAAATTTTAAGTATCATTGTCGAGATGCCTGCTTTAAACCATATAGAGACCTTTTGAGTCTACAAACTAAATGACTCTCCCCCTCAACCTGAAAACCTTCAGGTTGTGTCATAAAGACATCTTCATGCAAGTCGCCATTCAGAAAAGCAGTTTTAACATCCATTTGATGCAATTCTAAGTCAAAATGAGCTACTAATGCCATGACTATCCGAAAGGATTCCTTTCTAGAGACAGGAGAGAATGTCTCTTTATAGTCTATTCCTTCTTTTTGAGTGAAACCTTTAGCGACTAACCTGGCCTTGTATCTTTCTATATTACCTTTGGAGTCTTGCTTGGTTTTAAATACCCATACCCAGGCTTGACTCCATTAGGTAACTCACAAAGATCCTGCAAAGTTATGTTTTATTGATTCCAACTCATCTTTCATGGCTTGAGCCATTGAGTGGATTTGTCTTCATGGCTTGGCTAAAGGAAACAGGATCCATTCCTTTCCAAAATCAAATTCACTCTCATTTAGGTAAACTATATAGTCATGGGCTTCTTTGCTCTCTGATCTACGCAATGGTAGATCAGTGGCAGTCGCCATGGGAGCAAGAGCCTCCTCAATGTGGGGTGTGTCAATAGGTATAGCCACAGGTGCATCAACACTGGCTTGAATAACTGGTGTTGGTGCCACTTTTTCTTGGATAAAAGGGATAGGAATTATAACCCGATTCTCCTCAAAAGTGATTTTCCTAAGCTCTATACTCCCACTGATCTCACGATCCTCAAAGAATTTTGCATGTCTAGTCTCAACAATCCGGGTACTATGAGTGGGGCAATAAAATCTGTAGCCTTTTGATCTATCAGGGTAACCAATGAAATGACAACTTATAGTTTTAGGGTCCAATTTTTCTAATTGTGGGTTGTACACCTTTGCTTCAGCGAAACAGCCCCAAATGTGTAAATATCCTAAAGTCGGTTTTCTTCCTACCCATAGCTCATAAGGAGTCTTGGGAACTGCCTTACTAGGAACTCGATTTAGGATATGCAATCACTGCTTTTCAAGGCTTCTCCCCATTAAGAACGTAGGCAACGAAAGTTGCATAACATGCTTCTCACCATATCCATAAGAGTACGATTTCCGTCATTTCATACAGATTGCTCGCTCGTGTGTTCCCGGCATGGTGTATTGAGCGACAATGCCATACTCTTGTAGATACAGGGCGAAGGGTCCTGGATTGCGACCTGTTTCAGAGTATCTACCATAGTATTCTCCGCCTCTATCAGATCTCACAATTTTAATCTTCGAATTGAGTTGTAACTCAACTTCGGCTTTATAGATTTTAAACATATCCAGGGCCTATTTCGTGAATGAGAAATATATAACCAAAACGAGAATAATTATCAGTGAAGGTAATAAAATATTTTTGACCACCAATAGCGGGAGTTGGAAACGGTCCACAAATATCAGTGTGGACTATTTCCAGCAAACTCGTGCTTCTGAGAGCCCCTTTCTTATTAGTTTTTGTGAGTTTCCCTTTAACGCAATCAACACAAGTATTGAAATCAGAGAAATCGAGCGCATCGATTATATCATCTTTAATTAACCTCTCCATTCTATCCTTAGATATATGGCCTAAACGTTTATGCCATAAAATGGAGGAGTTATCAAGTGCTCGTTTTCGTTTCTTACTTATTTTATCATTCACATGCATAGAAACTAAAGATTGGGCGTAAGATGAATCCAAGTTCAACTGATAAAGATTGCCCATTAATGATCCACCACCCACAATATCGGAATTGAATAATAGAGTAAACATATTATGTCCAAATTTAAATTCAAAACCTAATGAATCCAATTTAAAAATTGAGATAAGGTTTCTAGTGATACTGGGAACATAAATAGTATCAACTAAATCTAAAATGAAACCACTATCTAAAATGAGACGGAGAGTCCCAATGGCCTCCACGTCTGCTTCTACTCCATTCCCGAGTTTGATGGTACGTTCGCCTTTACTTAGCTTCCTGCTGGATCGAAATCCCTGCATTGAATTACTTATGTGAATAGTTGCACCAGAATCTATCCACCAAGTATTGCGTGGAGCATCAACATAAAGTGATTCAAAACATACAAAAGCAAGGTACGTTCTTGCTTTTGTATGTGTCCCTTAATGTGTCCCTTCTTCTTACAGAAGTGACACTTGATGCCAGAAGTAGATGTGCTAGCCTCTCCTTGTTTGGTTTCTGGTGGAGGAGCTTTCACGTTCTTTCCTTTATATTATCTCGGTTTTCGCTTGAAATTTCGTTTCGATGGGCCAAGAGCGGCGTAATGGGCACTTTCAGATTTTTCAGCCCGAAGTCGTTCTTCTTCTTTGACACAGTGAGCGATTAACTCGTTCATCTTCCACTTCTCTTTCTGCGTGTTATAATTGATCTTGAACGGGCCAAATTGCGCAGGAAGAGAAGTCATAATGAAGTGAACAAGATAACCCTCAGAAAAACTCATGTCCAGTTCTTTCAATTGAGTTGCCATGCCACTCATTTTCATAATGTGCTCCCGGACGCCGCTATGACCATCATATTTCATGGTTCCCATTTTAACAATTAGACTACTGGCAAGGGCTTTAGAAGTCCCTTGAAATTGTTCCTTAATGGCTTGCATGTATTCTTTTGCAGTGTGCGAGTCAGGAATACCTCCCCGGATCGCATCAGCAATGGAACTCTTTATGATCATGAGGCTCATACGATTTGATCTATCCCATTTTTCTAAATCCGTATGGTTCACTGCCAGATCCTCAGCCGAGGCATCAGCAGTGAGCTCCTTGGGTTTATCAGATCGTATAGCATAGTCAAGATCCATGCAGCCTAGAACAATTGCAACTTGTTCCTTCCATTTCTTATAATTTGATCCACTCAAAAGTTCAATTCCACCAATCATCGGTTATGATAGACGGGTTCAATGCTGCACAATAATTAAGGGTTTTATTATGTCCACATACAATCGAAGTAACTATCAATTCCACAAGGTTATAATTATAGTATGTGACGCGAATGTTAAAATATGTCAAGGAATATAAAAATTAAAACCAATGTGATTTTATTGAGAAACAATTTGTGTCATTATGAGCCTCCGTTGGGTCGAGTCATAACACACTAGCCGCTTCCTCAATCTATATTAATGATGGTGGTACTAATTGCGTCGTTATGACCCTCCGTTGGGTCGAGTCACAACACGCGAGCAGTACCCACACACACAAAATAATGAATAGTGAAACACAGCCATCATATAACATTAAGTGATTCATCACCATTGGGCAGAAGAATCCCTTATGTTGTAACGCCAACGTTCACTACACATTTACACTGGATTTGTAACACGTTTTTGAACAAAATTAAACCTCACTATAAAAACCACGGCACTAGGAAAGATCATCACCGTTGGGCAGAAGAGTCTTTCCAAAGCCATGTTTTCAAATTAGGCTTGATAATAATTTAGATGATCACAAAACGTGTTATGAGGAGGTGTAAAAAAAAAAGACAATAAACGAGCATTATAAAGTGTAAGTACCAGCCATGGTGGTAGAGCACAATCTCCACTACCAAATTCTAATGAATGATACTTGAATAAAAATTAATTACACAATTAAAAAATGGAAAAAATAACATCAGGTCATGAAAATATCATAATAGAGAGCTCATTATCAAAAATAGACCTCAAAAACGGATCCGAAATGTCCGAGATAGTCAAAATACATATATAATGTCCGAAAATCGGACCTGTAAATAGCCCAGAAAAGGCCCGAGAAGATTAGGAAATAGTGTCGGCATAAGTGCGCTGTGTATCGGCCCGGGTCATGGGCCTTGTGGGGTGGGCTATGGGCCATGTGGGTCGTGGACATGGGCCAAAAAGCTGAGTGGGCCTCACCAGCTTGGTCAGGGTGGGCCATGGTCCAAATGGGCCATGAGCAATTGGGCCAAATAGGCCCAAAGGGGGGGTGGGCCAAGAGCCAGAGCCGAATGGGGCTAGGGCCAGGTGGGTCCGCCGGGTTAGACAGGCGGAGCCAAAATGGGTCGAGGGGCCAAATAGGCCTCAAATAGGCCTGGCGGGGTTGGGCCGGTCGGTCGGGTCAAGTAGGCCCAGACGGGTCAGGCGGGTCGGGGCAAGTTCAAAAGGAACAGCGGGTCGGGTGGGCCAAATAGGGCAGGGCAGATTGGTGGTCAGCAACTAGGCCCGGCGGATCGGGGCCGGACCGTCCGGTCCAGCTATAACCCTCCCTTCTCCTTTGTTCATCTTCCACTTCTTGTTTTTTTTTTTGAGAACGAGTTGCAGGGGCTGCGGACCCGAGGCTCAGCGCCCCCTTAGCTCACCGCGCAGCCGTCGTGGTCTTGATCGGTTGGCCGGTGAGCCGTCGGCGGTGCCATTCGATCATGGGAAAGAATCTCTGGCCGGACCGTGACAAAAACAAAATATTTTATTTTTTTTTTATTTTGCAAGCGTACGACCTTAAGGCTTACCAGCCCACATGCCCGGCCTTGATCGGTGCCGTCGGCCCGATCTTGGGACGTCAGTCGGTGCTAGTCCGGTGGCCGGAAAAGGGCCACCGGCGCCGGACCGTCGGCCACAAAAACCCAAATTTTTTTTTTTTTTTTTTTTACGTACCACCCGCTCCTCATGGTGACCGGACCCGAGGGTGCAGTGAGCCATCCGATCGTCTGACGCCACGGCCGGTGTCAATCCGATAGCCGGAAAAAAAAATAAAAAAAAATAAAAAAAAATAAACCACCGGCAATCCCCCCTTGTTTTTTATTTTATTGTATTTTATAAAACAGTCATATAAAAAAAAAATAATAATAAATAATAAAAACTCATTTTAAAGTTTTGACCGATCATAACGCCAATCATGGCTCTGATACCAATTGATGGAGTCTAAATGGATCTGGCGATCCGACCATCCAAAATTAAGCCTAGAGATCTAGGCGCACGATCAATCAAAAACCAATAAATATACAAACTATAAATATGCGCACCTTGAGCGTTAGCCATTGATGGTTGCCGATCTTCAACGATGTTCTCGCGTTCAATGTCTCCTAGCACAATGGGGATGCTCTCGCCAATAGGGAGGATTGAATTACGTCGAGCTATCGTTGGGACCAGGCACCCCTTATATTTATAGCCAAAGAGTCCTATCCCATTAAGGACTGAAATTGCTAATTGTAGTGTAATTAGAAATCACAATCATACTTTAACTGAAAGACTCAATAAGCAGTTGCCTATTCTCTTCAAACTCACCAGAATAGCAATTGTTCATCTTAAGGTTGATCTTATACCATTCACTGGTCAACGGGTTTGACCATAGTGATGGCCACCAAAATAGAAACTGCTTACACAAAATCCTCAAGAAACTTCATAAATAGTTAAGAAAATGCAAGAAACTAAGGCTAGAAATGATAAATTTCAAAGAGAAATGAGGAAATCAACCTATATCTTTAGAGGAAACCTTCAAGCTCTTGATGAAGGTTGTTCAAACGAGCTGAGATTCTAGTAGGTTGATCAGCTCAAGAATCTAGAAAGGTTTCAAATATTTTTTGGAAGCTTTGGAGGTGTGGGACCCTTGTTCCTAAGCCTCACTACAAAATTACTGAGTTTTATCGGTGAGTCAAGAGGGAGAATACCATTTTAATGGTTTAAGATCATTTTAAAAATAAACAGAGGTTGCTTTGTTTTGGCAACTGGTTTAAGATCATTTTAAACTCGATCTTCTAATACTACTTTGCAACTTACCAAGTCTAACATGCTTGCTTTGTTCTTGCTACTAGTTGTTGTGAATGGAGATTTTTGTTGGTCCTTGCATTACTACCAGCCATCATGCCTATAAAAAACCTTGAAATCAGAGAACAAAAATCTCCCTTTATAAAAGCTACTGATTCAATAATTGAACTCAATAAAGAGAAAGGTTGAAGTTTTATACGGAATGTGTATGAACTGATGATGTTGGTCCTAATCCTCATGACGTGCTTGTCTCTGCCACCTTTATAGGAACCAATAAAAAGCCATGCATATAAGAAGACACATATTCTAAAAGTTCTACAAGCTACTCATAAATTACCTGCTGATAATATCAAGAGGAATTCCTGCATTAAATATACGGTAAAAGTCATTTGGGTCATGATATGCAAATCACAGATATCAAAAATAATTTTCATCTCTATGAAACCATAGATAAAGTAGGCAAGATCGAGGTTCCAGAACTCCCACGGTCCATTTCTATTATTGTAGTATTATCAGTAGGAGTAGTACACTTGTTTTGCTTGAGACTCTGAGCATATCAGTATAAATTGGGATCCATATCACCTTCTCTTGTGAAATTGAACAACCGATGAACGACGGACATCGAACAGTACCAATTGTGTAGGAACCTGATATAGTTGAATAAATTTGATTGAATATCAAACAAACTAAAACACATTAAGACTTAAAAAAACTTACATTGATTGTTTATAACTTACCAGATAACAAACTAGATCGGTGACATTAAGTCTTCCGTAGCAAATCATGTTTTCAGAGCACTGAAATTCAAAGGTGGCAACGGAATGTTAACTAAGGCCTCCAATTGTAGGGACGCCACACCGTTTAAGAGTCACATTGGAACCCTCCAAGAGGGTCCTTCCTATTGTTACGAATTAAAGAAGGTAAAAAAGAGAAATGGTTCATCAAGAACAAGAGAAAAAACAGTAGTTGCTCAATTAAATTAAAGAGGAGATTTTTGAATGTTTGGGGGTTTATTTCGCTAGTGCTTAAGCACCATTGTAGAAGATGGTGCCCCCCTATCTGTTGCACAATGGGTATGTTAGGGAACTAGGTAACTCCATATTATCATAACTTATCCTTTCAAAATATATTTGAGAGAATATTGAAAAATCACCAATAAAAATTTGACATACGCAAAGGATAAAATGTATTGGGATAACCTATCCCCTTTTCTTTATATTGCAAGAACAGATGAATAAGAAAAAGTCTTTCTTCTACTGTACATGAGATAAGAAGTTAAAAACTCCAACAAAACAGATTTTAACTTAATGCCTAAGTAAGACATTTTCTTGTTCAACCTAGATTTTTTTACTTTATTTAACGGTATTATATTATGTACCATATAATGCATGGTGCTAATGCTTCACACCGGAACTCACCCACTTTTAAAAAAATAGTCTGATTATTTTTATATCAATATTAGACTCATTGCGAAGTACTCGCCGATACGATTCCAATGATATATATAATTCGTCGATTTTCGATAAGAAGATAAAAAGTTACGCCCATTTGAAGAGTGAAGCAAGTTAAAGGCATAACTGTAATTTCGGAAGAGAACCGCCATTTGCTTTGGTGCTTACACAAAGCTCTGAAACGAAACCTCTTCTCAAGCAACGAAACCTCTTCTCAAGCTATTCATGTCATGTATAAATTCTCCTTGCGTGAAAAAACTACTATTTTTTTAAATCTTGTAGGAAAAGTCTTAATTAGAGTTAAACTAGAAAGGGAATTAGAAATATATTCACATTTTCTCTCAATTATCTCTCTATTTCTCTCTTCTCTGCAAAAGCTCCCGCAGTGCCATATTTCACAACTCCTCGTCGGATCTCCATCGATTTTTCGATCTTATCAGAGAATCTTTCACCAACCGGTCTATCGTAAGAAAGAAATTCTTGTCAAAAGACTTGAAAAAATATCGTCTCTCGAATTCGATCTCCATCAACCCAAATCATCGTAGGATTCAAATCACGCTTCAATAGGTAGGTGCTTCTAAATTCATCTTAAATTATTCAATTATTTCTTAAAAGAAAACCTTAATTTTTCTCCTAATTCTAACTAAATTTGGGTCTTAAAAATATAAAATTTCAGCCTAAAATCGATAGGATCGTTTTTCCCAAATTTTCACGAAATTCGGCCAAACTCTTCAACAGACATAACCTCAATATTTTGGTCATAACTTTTTACTCCGAATTCAAATTGACGTATTCTTACGACATTGGAAAGAAGAGAATGAGCTTTACAACTTTATGTAAAATAATAATTTCACGAATATAATATTTTAAAGGTCAAAATTAAGCTGCAAGTCGGGATACGTTTTAGATGATCCAAGGTTACACGAGTTTGACATTATATTTTAAACTCTTGAGCTATTTTATGCTCAACTTGTCTCCAGACTTATAAATCACTAAAATTACATAAAATATATTAAATAGCTTTCATCGAACAATAATCTATAAGTTTAAGGGGTCAAATATTAACGTTTTTCAACACTTACCATTCTATTACCTCTTTTAAGCCTTCTACAACCCTTGAATAGACATGTGTGCTCTTTTAAAATCCGAAATACGTTCGACTGCTATACCAATCGATCATCAATTTTTATGAATACAATTAACCCCAATAAAGTATATTTTCAACTCAATCATAAAATAAATAAAGTTAAATATTTCTTATCTCTTTTCCTATTTGTCTCATCAACCTATCATATGTGACATATCGTAAATCTTATTATTACTCCATACACCTACACAATGTACTTCATATTTTGCTTATCTTATTTTAAAACGACTTGTGTTAGGATCGCTGCTCGAGCCTATCACGCGAGGTCCACGTGTAGATAGCCACCTAACCTCTATATCATAACATAAATCACCATCCAACCAGATGAGGTTGTCGACATAGTAACTACGATGTCCCTTTAGTTTGAGACAAGGCTATGATATCCTTAAGACCCGTCTTGACTACAGACGTTAAACCCTTACGGTGGCTTGTAAGGTATGACACATGTAGAACTTAATTCATATTTAGCTGGCCCTCACAATGTGTCTTATATATCATATCATTTTTCAGTTATGGGCTTAGGTTCCCTCCCGATTTCATATTTGCGTGGGCTTAAGTCCTCACTTTTTTAACATCTCGTATTTTAGTATATTTATATTTCATCTTTTCTTAAATTTAATTAAAATGGGTCACGGTGCGATAGGTTTTACAAACCATGCTTTTCAAGGGACGGGTTCCGTAATAAACTGGATGTACTTTGTGTGGCATCTCATACTACTATAAAAGATTACATCCATATATGGATGCCTACATTTCAAGTTTCACGTGACCGTGAAAGAAATTCCACCGTGACGAAGATTTATATCATGTATCATATCTTATTCTTAACTTATATGCATATGCCCTATTGTAATTTTCTACATGATGAATATTATATGATGATGGTGAACATATGTAAGAATGAACTATAACATAAATTCTAAGTATTTTATATATTTTGAAAAAAATTAATATAATGCATAACACATGAAGCATTAAAGTAAAACAGAGAATAAAAAATACTTAACTATATTAATTTTATGATTGAGTTGAAAATATATTTTATTGGGGTTAATTATATCCATGAAAATTGATGATCGATTGGTATAGTAATCAGACGTATTTCGAATTTTAAAGGGGCACATATGTCCATTCAAGAGTTGTAGAAGACTTAAAAGAGGTAATAGAATGATAAGTGTTGAAAAACGTTAATATTTGACTCCTTAAAATTATATATTGTTGTTCAATAAAAGTTATTTAATATATTTTATGTAATTTTAGTGATTTATAAGTCTGGAGACAAGTTGAGCATAAAGTAGCTCAAGAGCTTAAAATATAATGTCAAACCCGTGCAACCTTGGATCATCTAAAACGTATCCCAACTTGCAACTCAATTTTGACCTTTAAAATATCATATTCGTAAAATTATTATTTCTTACAAAGTTATAAAGTTTGTTCTCATCTTTCCAATGTCGTAAGAATCACGTCAATCTGAATTCGGAGTAAAAAGTTATGGCCAAAATACCAAGACTGTATTTGTTGAAGAGTTTGGTCGAATTTCACGAAAATCTGGAAAAAATGATCCTATCGATTTTAGGTAGAATTTTTATTTTTTTAAGACCCGAATTTAGTTAGAATTGGAGAAAAAATTAGGGTTTTCTTTTAATAAGTAACTGAATAATTTAAGATAAATTTAGAGGCACCCACCTGTTGAAGCGTGATTTGAATCCTATGATAATTTGGGTTGATGGAGATTGGATTTGAGAGACGATATGCCCGAGTCTTTTCGCGAAAATTTATTTCTTACGATAGATCGGTCGAGGCGATGAGAAACTTTGATGGTGGAAGATTGTTTGATAAGATTGAAAAATCGATGGAGATCTGATGAGAAGTTGTGAAAGGTAGCACTACCGGAGCTTTTGTAGAGAAAAGAGAAATAGAGAGAGACAATTGAGAGAAAATGTGAATATATTTCTAATTCCCTTTTTAGGTTAACTCTAATTAAGATTTTTCGTACAAGATTTAATAAAATAATAATTTTTTCACGCAAGGAGAATTCATAAGTGACATGAATAGTTTGAGAAGAGGTTTCGTTTCAGCGCTTTGTGTAAGCACCAAAGTAAATGGTGATTCTCTCCCAAAATTATAGTTATGCCCTTTAACCTGCTTCACTCTTCAAACAGGCGTAACTTTTTATATTCTTATCGAAAATCGACGAATTATATATCATTGGAATCGTATCGACGAGTACTTCGCAATGAGTCTAATATTGATATAAAAATAATCAAAATATTTTTTTAAAAGTGGGTGAGTTTCAGTGTGGAGCGTTAGCACCATGCACTATATGATACATTATCTAATATCGTTAAATAAAGTCAAAAAATTTGGGTTGTTACAAATTGCTACAAAAAAAGAAGCAGATTCTAATACCTTTTAAGGATCTCCTTGTAAATGCAGAGATGCATTACAGAACCATGAACCATCAGGGAGTTTAAGGAGCCCACTTCATCAACGATATCCTTGAATGAAAACATAGAATGTTTTGGGGAAAAAAGTTAGAGGGTATTATTCTTGTAAGGTAAAGAACCTCAGATGTGTATAAGATAAAAAAAAAGTCCAGGTTGAAATACTTTGTAGCAGCAACACTAGTGCGACAGTGGCTGCTTAAAATCCCTCCCATTGTAATAATACAATCTGCACCAAGTGACATGGTATCTGAAAATCAAGAATTCAAGCTTTCCCTCTACATAATTCTAAAAGTGCAATTAAATTAACATTTAGATAACAGAAAATCACAACGCATTTTTTGTTTTTTAAAACATAATTGATGATGAAGACCGAATCATGCTATCGGTAGAAAAAGTTAGATGTGTTATATTCAAAGCAGGAAATTGTGATGTTCTAGAAATTGAGTAGATGAAAAAGAGTCCACACTGATTACAATAAGGTGATATATATTTCTTTCTAACATGTGATTGCAATAAAAGAAACTACTCCAAATAGGAAATCAGGAAGTGCGTACCCAATTAAATCATGTACAACATGCACTTGAATTGTCGAACTCCACAATAAAAAATTGTTGGGCATTGGGGACTTTAGGCTTGCTAGAAATTATTACACCCACCCATTAGCATTATTGTAGCTATGCTCCAATTACTTTTCACATTTAATTGATCAAAGGAAACTAAAAATCACATGAGATTGTCATTTTTAGGTAAGTCCAAATAGAACCTCAACATGTAACTATGACAAGATAATGTACACAAATTGAAATAACAATAATAAATTATACCACTATGGAGCAATTTTTAGCAGTCAAATTCTATCAAAAGCTCGCTGTTAGGGATTTTCAGAGGCCCAGATATCCATCAGAATCAACTTTCAAAAAGATACAACAGGTAAAAGTGACTACATAGAAAGGTTAGAGAAAGAGACAATGCACTATACCTACTGTAATCTTCTGATCAATTTACCATACAACAAATTGGTTGCATGATAAGTCTCAACTATATGGACTCCCAGAAATCAAATTGGTTATTTTTTATTTATTTTTATATTAAAAATAAAAAGAAATTGATGATTTTTAGGGGTGATCTTACTGCTTTCAGAAAAAGATCTGGGCAACCAAGATGCTTGATGTGATATTTTAATTATGATGTTTTACTCGCAAGCGCACGAATAAGATTGTATATAGTGGGTGCAGAGTACGAAATCATTCCCACGAGGATCAATGTAGAAAATCTGAAAAGATAAAACAGTAATTCAAGAAATCTACCAAGATTTAACAGTACCCTACCAATATTATGATTTAGGCGATTTTGTGAGATGATAATTACTGACTACAAAATAAAATTCAATTGATGATTCAAAAATAACGGGAAAGATGAAGAAAATGAAGATACTAAATCCTCCCATCTTTTGTTTGTCCTTCCCATAATACAAATCTAAAGATTAATCTATGAGATATACCATTGAAGAAAAATATCTTTTATGGAAGATAAATGGTCAAAACCCGGATAGGTTCCACGTTGCATCCCTGCAATCAGGACTTAACTTCAGAGATGATTTCCATATATAGATCTGGGATCAAGGGCATGGCTCGGCACACTTGATCTCAGGTTCAAATAAAAATCATCTTCAAAGTGGGTAAAAATTCTAATAAGAATACCACCATAGATCTGAGACCAAGGGCATGGCTCGGCACACTTGATTTCAGATCAGGGAGTAATTAAGATAAAATTACCATTACAGATCCAAGATTCAGGGCATGGCTCAGCACACTCGATCCCATATCATAATCGTAAGTAGATCCACACGATGAAAGCAAAAAGACCATAACAATGATTGGGGTAAAATTATCGTCACAGATCTGAGATCCAGGGCATAGCTCGGCACACGCGATCCCAATTAGTGGCGGAGATTTCATCCGTTCGTGATAGCATAACAACCATAAAATAAAATTCTCATATTTTAATCCTAGATTTATATTATTAGAAGTACATCCCTTGGATGAGAATCATTAGATCCTCATCCCTAAGAAATTAGTCACACATGCTATAATTAAATGACATAAATAAATAATAAATGAAAAATAACATTAATTTAATTAATTAAAAATACCTCAACCTTCAATGAAAATTCTTTAATCCACAAGTACGATGATCTTCAGAAACGAAATTAACAATGCTCTCGACTAATCTTTAATTTAAAACTAGGAATTAATTAAACAAAAACAATATTCTTGAAGAAAAGAATGCAAAAAAAAAGATTAAAGAAAAAACTCTCCCAAAAAAAGAATAATAAAATCTCTCTATCTCTAAAACCTAAAAAATCCCCCTTTTTCCAAACTCGTAGCTTCCTTTTTATATGGTCGACCAACCCTAACCCTAATAACCTCAATCGATTGAGAATTAAATCTCAATCGATTGACTTTTAAGTAGGGGAAAAGTTGTCTTCTCCTGTCAATCGATTGACACTTAATTCCCAATCGATTGACATCTAAAAGCAATTTTCGTGAACTCCCGCTAAACTTTGTATCGGACACTGCCTCGGTATTTTGGCCATAATTTCTGCCCCGAACTCAGATTGAGGCGATTCTTGCGGTGTTGGAAAGCTAACGACGAGCTCTACAACTTTTATATTTAGTAATTTTATGAATCTGCCATCTTGAAGGTCCAAATTGAGCTGCAAGTCGCACCAAGTTCCCGATGAGCCAGAGTTGCAGTGTTTTAATATTATTTTCGAGATTCTTGGGCTGTTTTACGCACATGGATTATATTTACCTGAAACACTTTAAATCTAGTAATTCTCATCAGATAGCCTTCATCGGATAGCTAAATATAGGTATTTAGGGGTGAAATATTATCATATTTCGCTACTCATCAATGCTCCTATTATAATCTTTTGCAAACCCTAATCATAATAAATGCAACATAAATACAAAATCATAAAACAAATAAAATAAACAAATCAAAACCCAAATCAAACTTGTAGCCTCTACCTATAGATCATATATAGGGTTTGTTCCAAGTTTTTTACTGTGACAGCCCGGATTTCGGTACCCCGAAACCCGTGCCATCAGTACGATCATCTTGACCGTGCCCCTTAGCTAAGCACGAAACATTGGCATATCAAGCATACAATGAAATAATAAAGGAGCTGCGGAAATTAAATCTATATTAAGTGATTCTCCAAAAGACAATTCTACCCTCATGCCTCTGCATGAATGGAGAACCGATCCGAACCATCGATGATAGCAATCATCACGGATGGTTCGTCCCAAAAGAATAATCCCAACTCCATATATGCATGGTTTAAACAAAATCAAGGCTTGACATACCAACCCGTACAATTCTCTCTCAAAAAGCCCTCAAAGTGGCACAACGGAGTCCTCTAGAAGAAGTCCTCAGGAGGTGGCTCCAACTCTTCGCCGGCCGCAAGGTCCGACTCACCTGGGTCAGCTTCTCCTGAAGCCTCGGCAGCTGCTAGTAGTGGACCTGCGACGTATAGTCTATAGGGTGAGCTACATCCTAGCTCAATAGGGAACAAAACACAGTTGAACATATAAATTATCACTCACATATATTCTATGATATGTCATGCATGATGTGTCTATGCAGTTATTGATGAAAACAGTTAAAAAGCATTTCATTTTACTGTTGATTACTTATGCTTTCATTTACTCATGAATGATGCTGAAAAGGCCTAAAGCAAAACTTAAACTTTCAACTTAAGTAATCCCCGAGCAATATAGCATCGAGCCCCAATGAGATACCCTTCATCGTCATCTATATAGACACTTTTAGCGTATTCCCTGGGAATACCATATAGTACCCAAGCCCCTTTCCCCTGGGGATTGGTGGCGGGGTTTCACTTTTCTCAAATCAACACCCCTGGGGTGTGCTTATCGTAACGGATAAGCCTCGCCTGCCCACAGATTTGCGTACACTTGCGGATATCCTGCCGTGTCAGTCATGGATATCCCGCCACGTCGGTGGGGTACCCTATCAAACCTCAAATAACAAAAATATCGGTACCTTATATATAGTTATTCACCGTGTAAGTGTGCTATCTTATATCAGTTAGGCCCTATCAAACATGATTCAATCTTGGATGCATCCCTGGGATGTATCCATTCACTTGCATCACACCTGATGCTCTGATCTCTTTATTTCTTCATCCCCTGGGGATAACTCATTATAATTACTCTTATGGATGTCACACACACACACTTTTCCCAATTCTTAAGAAATAAAACATTTGAATTGAATTCTATATCACTACATACATGCTCTTGTAAAATAAAGTACATGTTCAAGGTGTTCCCTACCTCAAGTCTTTGTTTGCTCAACGCATCAAGGTCCCACGTGACTCCTTGTGCACTAGTTCACACGTACCACCTATGGTACCACATAACAGGTGAAACACATCACTAAAGATGCAATAAAGGAGGTCCAAGACCCTCCATGAAGCTTAGAGTCAAACTCAAAAGTCAACATAATTTATCTCAGTCGATTAATCGAACTCCAAAATCGATTAATCGAACCTGATTCGATTAATCGATTTCCAAAATCGATTAATCGAAAGTCAATATCGATTAATCGATTCTCAAATCGATTAATCGAGATTTTCATTCGATTAATCGAATCCAAATTCGATTAATCGAAATTCTCGTCACCAAGTCGATTCTCAATTCGAGTAATCGAGTTTTAACATCGATTAATCGATCCCAAATCGACATCGAAAATTGAATCGATTAATCGAAATTCCATTTCGATCGATCGATTTTCATGTCATTTCCTCCACTCGGGTCCTTTGGAGAGTTCGATTAATCGATACCCAAATCGATTAATCGAAATCCAAAGTCGATTAATCGAACTCCAATTCGATTAATCGAAATCGGGATCCACTGACTTTTCAACTTCCTGGCCAATTTCGATTAATCGAAACGCAATTTCGATTAATCGAAACGCAATTTCGATTAATCGAAATTGTCAGATTCAGCCCCCTTTTGGCTGTTCTTCTCAATCTTTTTCCACACTTTTTCCTCTATTTTTCTAAACCATTTACCTATGATTTACACCATTTTCAACTACAATCTAACCTCTACAATCTATGCATTTCGTTCACAAAAGTTTACCTTGGATCAATCTCAAATTGATTTCCAATCAAGTGGTTGGAAGGCTAGGGTTCCAGCTTTGCTTGAACGGATTCCTTGCGCAGAATCGGCTTCTTTAATACTTGAATCCCCCTTCCAATCACCCACAATGACTCCTTGCTTTATCACCCTCTTTACTCCCCTCCCTCCCTTCTTTACTCCTTCAACAACCAATTTTCTAGGATTTTAGGGTTATTAAACCCTTTTATCTTTCCCCCCCTTTGTGTGTTGAGCACATACACCGCAGTAGGTGTAAGCGACTTCAGATTTACAACACACACCACATAGCTACACAAACCATCACATCTCATTCGCTCATCACACTCAATGCTAATTATTGAACTCCTAATTGGTCAAACCTGTGACCGATCGGGCACGGATCCCGAGGTTATAGTTTTGTGTGATTTTTTGGGCTATTACATTTAGAGATTACAAGATACTGTTTTATAGACTCTCACCTACGATCTCCAAGAGGGGAAACTTGTCATGAGATTGATCAACAAGAACGGTAAGCAGATCTTTGAGATTGATCGGCTAGCTTTTGATCGGTGTGAATGTGAAGGTTTAGGTAGTTTTAACGGATGGGATGGTGCTAATATTTTGTTGATGAGAGAAGAAGACGAAGCGGAGAGAGATTTTTTTCCCAGAACTTCGCCGAGGCACCAGCCAGAGGAATCGCGCTCTCGTCTGTGGGTCGCAGTTGGGAGAGGAAAGAATAACGAACGAAAAGGGGTATGAAGAGGTTTATAAAGTAGGGTATAAGAGTCATTTCACTAACTTGTGCAAATCACGGATTTCTTGGACCTCTAAATCTGGGGCATCCTGATTGTGCAAAACTTTCCATTTTGGTATATTAGTGCAAAACTTTATATTCCCAATCCTTTCTCTCTAATTATGCCCCTAATTTACGACCCTTTTTTTTCTCTCTCCTTGTCTTTTCTTCTCATAGTTTTCATGGAAGGAGGAGGAGGAGGTTATTTCGGCTATGGATTCTTAGAGAAGAACCCATATACTGCGCCATTAACACCATTGGAACATATTCCTTATGTGATAAATATGGTCGAAGGCTAATGATTCAATCATGGATTCAACATGATGCTAAAGTTGGAGATCTTTTTTGTGGATGGAAACTGGGTCCTTCAAGAGGCAACTACTGTGCATTTGGGGGCGGCAAGGGATGAGATTCTTTCTCACCACGACACAAATGACCAGTGTGTTGATGAACTTGTGTGGATGAATTCTAACAGTGGCAACCTAACTCTTAAATTAGCTTGGGAAGCTATATGAGCTCAGGGAGTTCAGATTCAGTGGGACAAGGCCATATGGCACAAAGACTCAATCCCAAAACACAGTTATTGCACTTGGATGTGCATCAATAGAAAACTGGCTACCGTGGAAAATTTATGTAAAAGAGGTATGATCATAATTTCTAGGTGTGTTCTTTATTGGGGAGCATGTGAATCCAACGACCATATGTTCTTCCAATGTGAATACACTAGCTGGATCTGGAGGTCTATCATTGCTAGGCTTCAATATCAAAAGGCTGATGTGGGGAATATTGATCAAGAGCTGTAATTTTGTGTGTTGAATGCAAAAGGTAAAAGTAAAAAATTTGTCTTATTAAAACTATCATTTGCGGCGTGCATCTGGCACATTTGGAGTGAGAGAAACAGAATAATTTTTGAGAAGCAACAGACCTACAGGAAAATCCTACTTCAAATGATTGTGGAAGATGCTATAGTCCAAATGGAAGGGGAAGATTGTTTAGTAAATCTACGAAGTGATGATAATCTCCCATCGCGATGGAATATAAACCACCAACGCAAGATCTCTTATGAATATGGGAAATGGGAAAAACCAGTGAATGGTGTCATCAAATTGAATACTGATGGATTGATGGGAAGGCGGGTCTTGGAGGTGTTTTTCGAAACTATGAGGGCACGATCATAAGAAGATTCAGTGGACCTACCACTGAAGAGAGCATCATCGAGGTAGAACTTAAAGCTATTCTCTATGGGATATTAGAGGCTAAGAAGCAGAATTACACAAGGATTGTAATTGACTCTGATAACTTAATTGCAGTTAATAGCATAAACAAGTTGTTTGATATTCCGTGGAGAGTTAGGATTTTGACTATGCAAATACGAGAATTAATGACGAATTTTGAGGAATGCACGGTGCAATACACGTGGTGGGAGCTTAACAGACCAGCGGATTTCCTTGCTAAAACTGGGAAAGATATGCCTCAGGTCAGATCATGGCTAGATCTCGAAGAATGTTCAGATAATTTTAATTCTCTCCTAAGAGACGAATTGTTCATTGTTTATACTAGAATGTAATAGTCTCTTTTTTTTCTTTATGCCTCGATAATATGGGTGAGGACCCTCCAACATCAAGCTGAATTACCAAAAACAATAGAGGAAGTTGCTATCAAGCTTAAATGATGAGCTCCTTTTACCACATAGATATATCGCAAAAAGAGAGAAGACGAACAAGAGATTGGTGTCTGCAAATGGGTTTTCTGAGGTTTATAGTGGTGCAATTGTGGGTTCTCCAAGTGGGTTCATGTGGCCAAGTTTGAATGATTTGAGCTTTGTTGGTGGGCTGTTTGTAGATGGAGATGCTCATGAGAGAACTGGAGGGTTTGTTGGTGGATCTGATAAGTTGGTTTTGAGAGGAGAAGAGATATTTGGAGAGAAGAATACGGCAGGAAAGAGAGTACAAGGTAGTTCTTCTACAGTGATTAAAGGGCAATGGTAATCTGATGAGGACAGGTGAGGAATGAAGAATTGTGTTTTGTTACTAAACTTTAATGGGTTCTTTGTTTATTTAATATTCTCTATTATATTTACTAGATAGACTAATTACAAAAACAGATAGTGATGGCTTGATTTTTATTTTATTTTTGAAAAATCTATATATAGGGTATTGGTTAGCTTGGTTGAGCTCTAGGGTTCGTGGAAATGGTCTCAGATTGCTAAGAAATTGGTTGGTCGGATTGGGAAGCAGTGCCGAGAAAGATGGCATAATCATTTACAGCCTGATATGAAGGTACTAATTCTTCGGACACTTTAGAAAAACAGTGCTTTCACGGATTTTGGAACTTCAGAAAACTGTGAAAGCACGGTTTTTAAAAAATATATTTAACAACAGTGCTTTCACGGTTTTCTGAAGTTTCAAAATCCGTGAAAGCATATTTTCCTAAAACATTTGAGGTCAGGTCTTTTTTGCTAAAAAGTTTATTTTTGAGGCACGTTTCTCAAATTATCCCTCATTCTTCTTATCCTGTTACTTACAGTACTTCTCTTTAGTTCATTTTCATGTGAATTCTAGTAAAATATTTCTATAAATATAATAGTGATCTCCATTCATCCACCACTTCTTTTACAAATTTTTTCATATTTTGGTGGTTTTCAGTAGCATTCTTCTCTAAATTAGAATAATCCTTTTTTTGGTTTTTTTTTTTTTTTTTGACAAAGCTTTAATTTTAAAATTTTGGGTTATTCAAGCTACAAATCTTTGTGACTTGTTAATCCATTCTAGTATTTTCACATCTGGATTCAGATTCTTCAGATTTTGTTAATCCATTCTTAGGATTTTTCTGTTTACTTTTGTTGTTTTTATCTATTTCAACATGCAAACCCTAAAGTGCAGTTTCAAGTCAGTTGTATATTACACGTTTTTCATAAAGTTTTGCTCTTTAAAAATTAGAATATGCAGTAGCATATCTGTGAGACCTGTCCATCTCTAGACTCTACTTGGAGCTGCCCAGCTTGCAATCTTTCTGCGTTAATGGAACCGATCTTTTCCGAGTGATCCCACAATGGTGGTTCGTTATAATTTTCGTAAAAATTATGTATGTGGTGCACTTCATCTTCTTCATCTGCAGTCAATGTCGAAGAATTGCTCCCGAACAAGGATTCTGATGGTTGCAGAAGAATAGATTGGGCCTGGTATGATGGGGTTGCTGAAAGGGTGATTTTGGTGGTGGTGGTACTATTACTGGTCTTCGTGAAGGTCTTCTTTCTGATATACTCTTGGAGTATAGATGGCTGAGATTTTGCAATTTTATTTGTTGCCTTTTTTATCTTTCTCCTTGAATTCTGCCTTCTTTTAGTGGCATTCCAATGTTTTTTTATGGCGTTTTCTGTTCTTCCTGGGATGCGCTTTGCTATCTCAGCCCATCTGTTACCAATTTGCTCGTGGGCTTCGACTAACAGCCTCTCTTCTTCCTCACTCCATAAGTCACCAGGAGAAGGTGAAAGAAGATAGAGAAAAAACAAAAAATAGAAAATTATAAATATACTAAACAGTTTAAGACCCACTAGACAAAAAGAAAAGAGAGAACCTTTTGAAGATCCAATAAAAGGTTCTTCTGAAAAATTATTAAAGACAACTTTATAAAGATTATGTTGCTTGAACAAGAGATTAGCATGAATGTGAGGAAAGAAAATAAAAATATTTATCAAATAAGATCAAAATGGAAGATGGAGGAGTAGGAAATTGAGACTAAGTTGAAAAGTCATCTTAGGGTTTGCATACTAAACTAATTCAAAGGACTAAAGTCTGAAATATATATAAGCTTTTTTGGGCACTTTAGAAGACAACGACTCAAAAACAAACTTTTTAGCGAAAACCCGACTTAAAACGTTTTAGAAAAAAACGTGATTTTACGGTTTTCTGCAGTTCCAAAGTCTGTGAAAGCACGGCTTTTCTAAACTGTTTGAAGTCGGGTCTTTTTTACAAAAAAGTTTGTTTTTGAGACATGTTTCTCTAATTATCCCTTTCTTGGTTTTAATTAAAGGGTGAAAATCTCTGAGCCCTACACATGGTGTCCCTTAGTTGTTTTTTTAGTTGCACTGCAATCATTTGCCTTCTTGTTTTATTTTTCTGTTATACTTCTGTTTTTTCTTAAGATTCAGCCATTTGGCCGTAAACCAGTTCAGAAAGCTGTATCAGTCGTCTTCAAGAAGAGCTTGAGAGGCATGCAGTATACCTAGTGCTTTGCACCACGAAATCTGGTAGTGCACCCTACCTCTATCCATGGTTTTAGGATTATCCAAATGTGGAGCTCTTAAATCACACATAGCAGGAAAATATGACGGTTTAGAGGATCATAAATGTTTGAATGACCATCTACTTTTGGAAACTTAATAAAACTTCGGGATAATTTTCATAAAAAGAAAAAAAATTAAAATCCATTTATGTTTCAATCCATTTGACTTTTGAAGAATGGCTCAGATGGATGACAACTCGTACCTGCAAGCATGGTAGCATATTTTGCTTTCTACAAAAGGTCGGTGGGCTTCGTTTCACATAAATTCGGGAAATTTTGATCAAATTTAAGAGCTTATAGAAAATATGTTTAAAAATATTTAAACATATATTCACATGATTAAAATTAAAAATAATAAAAGGTGTTTATATATATAATTCACTATTTGTAACCATTATAAATGAACAATCATAAAAGGAACATTATAGAGAGACAATATAAGATATAATTAATCAATTAATCAAGTGTAGAATTGCATGGGCCTAAGTGAACCTCACAAAATCACACTACAAAAAATAAGAGTATTAGCAGTAATTTTTTGCAGTAAAAAACTGCCGCTATTAACAAAAAAACTATTAAAAGTATTAGCGGCAAGGGTATTAGCGGCAGTTTTTTTGTTAATAGCGGTAGTTATTAGCTGTCGCTAATAGTTTTATTTTTTGTTGTGTCAGCTTACAAGATGAGGATTCCTCAAGTTATATATAGCCCAAGGCTTTCAGCCCATAGGCGATGTGAGACTATCATTCAAGCCTCCTCACGTATAACATGTCTCTCTATATTCCTGTGGTACATGCTTTGATACCATGTAAAATTTCATGGGCAAAACTGGCTTATAAGGTGAGGATTGCCCAAGTTATATATAGCCCCAGGCTTCCAGCCCATAGGCGATGAGGATTGCCCAAGTTATATAGAGCCCAAGGCTTCCAGTCCACAGACGATGTGTGACTATCATTCACGGCGCCTCATGTGTAATGTGTCTCTCTACATGCCTGTGGTACCTGCAATGATACCATGTAGAATTTCATGGGCCTAACTCATTCTCACAAAACCGGCTTATAAGGTGAGGATTGCCCAAGTTATATAGCCCAAGGCTACTAGCCCATAGGCGATGTGGGACTATTATTCATGCCCCCTCCTGTAAAACGTGTCTCTCTACATCCCTGTGGTACTTGTTTTGATACTATGTAGAATTCGATGGGCCTAACTCAATCTCACAAACCGGCTTATAAGGTGAGGATTGCCCAGATTATATATTATATATAGCCTAAGGTTTCTAGCCCATAGGCGATGTGGGACTATCATTCACCAACTTTATAAGTTCTAACATTCTAAAAATTTCCACCAAAATTTTAGAGAATATCAATAAATTACGAAAACTTTATACAATTTGTTGAAATTGGAGAAATTTTGCTGAAAGTTTTAATAAAATTCAGGAGAAAGTTGGATAAATTTGTGCTTATGCCGGCAAGTGAGTAATGCTATATATGGAGCACCACAAAGTAGTGTTGTGGGAATAAGATATATGTACGGTATAATTCTCCTGCATCCTCTCTCTCTCTCTCTCTCTCTCTTTGGGCTTGTGTTGCATTTGGGTTAGATCTCAAGCCAAAGAGCATCTCTTTGGCTCTAGGGAGGAGCCATAAGGACATTTCGCATAACAGTTTTTCACTCTATTTGCTATAGAGGGGAGTTGTTTTATGAGCTGAGGTCCGCTAAAAAATAGCAAGCCCAAACACATCCAATAACTTATAAAGCAGTGTTCAAAATATATCAATAAATACTTAATCATTACCACTGCAATGGTACAAATCTTTTGGAGATCAAAGAGTTAGTCATCGACACACTACAAAAAAATAGTTTATTAGTGGCAATTTTTTGGAGCAAAAAATTGCCGCCATTAACAAAAAACTATTAAAGACTAATAGCGGCAGGGGTATTAGCGGCAATTTTTTGTTAATAGCGATAGTTTTTGGTTGTCGCTAAAAAAATTGTCGCTAATAGTCTTGTTTTTTGTAGTGACGTAAATAGATATCATCCCATCATCACACTTTTAGGCCACACAATGTCACATTAAGTTATCCTATTTGCCCAACCGTAGGACAGCTATCTGGCCAATATAAAACTTGTTATAGTAAAGCTAATATAGTTGAACCTTTGACGCACTACAAAATAATAAAACTATTAACAGCAGTCAAAACAGCCGCTATTAGTCTCGTCACTATTGAAACAATAAGGTTATTATTAATAACGACACTTTTGCCTGCCGCTAATAATCTTATTTTTTGTAGTGATGTCACCCCATTATATAAAATTTAATTTATCCTATATATATATATATATATATATATATATATATATATATATATATATATATAGAGAGGATCGGGACACTACTACTAGTCAAGTGGTAACGCTCAAGCACTACCCATGAGCCAATTAGGGGCGTTATGTGGCACCAAGACTGATGATTGGATATCAGGACAATTTGTCCAAATTCGATCAAATATCAAATAAATAAATAAATAAAGCTATTTATCGTTAAAAATATGGTGAGGGTGGGAGCGGGGGCATTACCCTATATTTGTCATGTGATTTAAAAGAACAAAATGCCTTAATTTATTTTTTTCTAAATTACGTGCCACAAAGCCCGAATGATAGGTGTTATTTTGAAAGTCACGTGCCACGTCTCCTGGCCCACGTGAATATTGCTCAGACACTCCTCCGTAGGTACCCATCCTTTTTTCCTTATGGTATAATATGGATACTTTTACGTTAATGTCAATTCATATATTTAATTAATCAGACTTTATCATATGGGAGCCACTAGTTGTTCACGTTTTTCAAGTGATTGCACCTAATTTAAAAAAAGATTTTGATATTTTAAAGACATGTGATATGTAAAAATGCAATATGAGACATCCAATTTGAAGTTCATGATCAATAGATCTCTGATACATATAATTGGAGCAAAATACGATACTTATCATATGATCTATTTTAGTCAACTGATGAATTATATAATAATCTTTGACTCTATTTAATCAAATAATAAAAATTATATTTTGTTCTAATCTTTTGCAATTAATATCTTTAAATCATGGTCTTCAAATCAAATAGCTTAAATGATGTTTTCACATAATAGAGGTCGCCAAACTTACAAGTCTTTCTTTTAAATTCGGTGCAATCCGACATAATCACTTGAAAAGCGTGTACAAGTAATAACTCCCTTATTATATTGATGTTGGTGACGATAAGAAGATATATATATATATATATATTATGGGGTAAGCATGGGAGTGCGGAGAAGAATATAAATATATGGTTTGCATCTGCTAGTTTCCGAAAAAACTACTATTTTCTAACTACCGGGTAGTAAATGCTGTCAATATAATGTTTCCTTCATTGGTCAGACGGCAACACCTAAAAAAAGGAAATTGAAAAACGGTTTCTCCATTTTCGCGCTATTACAAAAACTGATGGCCGTTGAGACCTCTCATTAATTAAGTAAATGCGCCCTTGCAGTAATTGATCCGAGTTGCTTTTGGCAATTTCTCACATTTCCTCTTTTGAGATTCTCACAAGAGCTATGAGAAGTCAATTTCAAATTTCAATTTATTTTTGCAGTAAATAAATAAATAACAGGACTTGGGGAATGTAATTAATCATTATTATTATTAATATAGAATAATAATAACAGTAATAACTATTATTAAGACGTTGCTTAGGGCAGCTTGGCTGGCTGGGCAGTGGCCACCCTTCCTAAGATTATGCTCCTGAACATTGCGCTTCATAGATTTCGACCGAAAGGACGCAAAGGCTTGATTTAGCATTCAAAGAGACCAGTTGTTGCAAATTAAGAGGAAGTATAGCTTGCTTTGCAAATATGCAAGGGTTCCATGACACCTCACCACGTGGATTATTTACCAAAAAAATGTCAGATAAAACAGACAATCCTGACCGTCTAATTGTAATTAGATTGCTAAACAAACATAAGACATGAACCGAATACTACGGCTTTCAATGGACTGGCCTCTAATAAACACTTTGTAATAGATGGGCTCTAACTTGAATAGTCGCTCGAGCGGATATCAAATCCGCTCAAGTGAGATGGGCACTCAACAATGGGAAAATTTATGGGTTTTAATCGCTCGAGCGAGTTTGGTTCTCGCTCAAGCAACCAATGCATGGATCAAAATTTTGTCCAATACCGATACGTATCGGACGATACGTATCGATATCAGTCATTACTATGTAAAGTTTCGAACGATACATTTAATGTATCATTTGGTACGCACCGATACTAATACGTACCGATTTTCCAATATTTTGATCCATAGACGAGAACACGGATCAAAAGAGCAAACTTACTAGTCTAAACATAGTGCCAAAAGTGGCTAAAAGAGTATACTTAAAAACTCATCAATGGGAACTAGGAAGGCGTCCATGCTCATACGATGGGGCCTTACGTGCTATCAAAGGTGCCCTTAGTTACTAACCCATGTCGGAAGTGGGTGCAGGGGTCAATCCCTTTCTGCCAAATTGTCAATGCTTGGAAAGTGACAACAACTACTTTTTAGCATGTAAATCCGTGAAAGGACGCTTTTGACCTTTCACTAATTTTGCACTAAAAAATTTCAAAGATTGATCAGTACACTGCACTGGATGCCCGGTAGGGTACGTAATACAAATTCAACTAATTGACATTCCCCAAATTTACTCTCACGCTCTTATTTCATAAATAGTATTTATTTATATAATTTATTAACAACAAATTTTATTTTTTTAATATATATGAAAAAGCATTTTAAGTTACCAAACAAAATTATTTTTTAAAAAATAAAGAAATTAAAGTTAATGCCCTCTTAGCCTTAATAAAGAGACCCTTATCTCCCTCTATCACTGCCTGAGTGGGAGCTGAGGAGTTACAGCAGCCGATCATTCCTAGCCGTTCGATCCATTCAAGGATCAACGGTCACTGAATGCCTATAGCTCATCCAACGCGAATATAAGCTAAATTGCAGCTTCTTCTCGTAACTGTTTTTCTCTCCTTGTCTTTACGACCCTTTTTTTTCTCTCCTTGTCTTTTCTTCTCATAGCTTTCATGGAAGGAGGAGGAGGTTGTTTTGGCTATGGATTCTTAGAGAAGAACCCTTATATTGCGCCACTAACACCATTAGAGAGGTTCCTATCGAGCTCAAACGATGGGCTCCATTTACCACAGAGATATATCTCAAAAAGAGAGAAGACGAGCAAGAGACTGGTGTCTGCAAATGGGTTTTCTGAGGTTTATAGTGGTGCAATTGTGGGTTCTCCAAGTGGGCTCATGTGGCCGAGTTTGAATGATTTGAGCTTTGTTGATGGGCTGTTTGTAGATGGAGATGCTCATGAGAGAACTGGAGGGTTTGTTGGTGGATCTGATAAGTTGGTTTTGAGAGGAGAAGAGAGATTTAGAGAGAAGAATACGGCAGGAAAGAGAGTACAAGGTAGTTCTTATACAGTGATTAAAGGGCAATGGTCATCTGATGAGGACAGGTGAGGAATGAAGAATTGTGTTTTTTTACTAAACTTTAATGGGTTCTTTGTTTATTTAGTATTCTCTATTTTATTTACTAGCTAGTTAGACTAATTACAAAAACAGATAGTGATGGCCTGATTTTTATTTTATTTTTGAAATATATGTATATATATATATATAGGATATTGGTTAGCTTGGTAGAGCACTATGGTTTGAGGAAATGGTCTCAGATTGCTAAGAAGTTGGTTGGTCGGATTGGGAAACAGTGCCGAGAAAGATGGCATAATCATTTACGGCCTGATATCAAGGTACTAATTCTTCTCCTGTTACTTATATTACTTCTTCTTTATCCGATTTACTTTCTCTTTAGTCCATTTTTCATGTGAATTCTAGTAAAAAATTTCTATAAATAGACTAGTGATCTCCATTCATCCACCACTTCTTTTACAAATTTTTTCATGTTTTGGTGGTTTTCAGTAGCATTCTTCTCTAAATTAGAATAATCCTTTTTTTGGTTTTTATTTATTTTATTTTATTTTATTTTATTGACAAAGCTTTTAATTTTAAAATAATGGGTTATTCAAGCTACAAATCCTTTGTGACTTGTTAATCCATTCTAGTCTTTCACATCTGGGTTCAGATTCTTCAGATTTTGTTAATCCATCTTAGGATTTTTCTGTTTACTTTTGTTGTCTTTATCTAGTTCAACATGAAAACCCTAAAGTGCTGTTTCAAGTCAGTTATATATTACACGTTTTTCATAAAGTTTTGCTCTTTAAAAATTAGAATATGCAGTGGCATATCTGTGAGACTTGTCCATCGCTAGACTCGACTTGGAGAAACTTTTTATCATGAAAAAAACTATGATTTTATTTTATATATTTCAGACTTTCAGTCCTTTGAATTAGTTTAGTATGCAAACCCTAAGGTGACTTTTCAACTTAGTCTCAATTTCCTACTCCTCCATCTTCTATTTTGATCTTATTTGATAAATATTTTTATTTTCTTTCCTCACATTCATGGTAATCTCTTGCTCAAGCAACATAATCTTTATAAAGTTGTCTTTAATAATTTTTCAGAAGAACCTTTTATTGGATCTTCAAAAGGTTCTCTCTTTTCTTTTTTGTATAGTGGGTCTTAAACTGTTTAGTATATTTATAATTTTCTATTCTTTGTTTTTACTTTATCTTCTTTCACCTTCTCCTGGTGACTTGTTTACTTGCTTTCAGAAAGAAACATGGAGTGAGGAAGAAGAGAGGCTGTTAGTCGAAGCCCACGAGCAAATCGGTAACAGATGGGCTGAGATAGCAAAGCGCATCCCAGGAAGAACAGAAAACGCCATAAAAAACCATTGGAATGCCACTAAAAGAAGGCAGAATTCAAGGAGAAAGAGCAAAAAGGCAACAAATAAAATTGCAAAATCTCAGCCATCTATTCTCCAAGAGTATATCAGAAAGAAGACCTTCACGAAGACCAGTAATAGTACCACCACCACCAAAATCACCCTTTCAGCAACCCCATCATACCAGGCCCAATCTATTCTTCTGCAACCATCAGAATCCTTCTTCGGGAGCAATTCTTCGACATTGACTGCAGATGAAGAAGACGAAGTGCACCTCATACATAATTTTTACGAAAATTATAACGAACCACCATTGTGGGATCACTCGGAAAAGATCGGTTCCATTAACACAGAAAGATTGAAAGCTGGGCAGCTCCAAGTTCCTCTCTTCTGCAATTCTTTCAATTTTGATGGCGGCTCCGATGGTTACCATTCATTAATGGGGATGGATAAATCTGATGTCATCTTATCTTCCTCCCCAATTGGTAATAACCCACATAAAGAAACTAATGCTGCCGCTTCTGCTTGTGCAAAAACTAGTACTAATACACCAAATGTGGCTGCTACTGCTACACATTTGTATTCTGACCTCTATCTCTCATACCTACTGAATGGAATCTCCTCTTCAACTGAGCATGGAAACTCAAATTTGGAGGTGCTGATTGATCAAGCCTCATCTAACCGCAAGAGAGAGATGGATCTGATAGAAATGGTCTCATCTTATCAAATTTCACATAGCAGTAACAATAGCTTCTGATCTAAAAGCACCTCTTCATTTTCACATTAGTCTAGTGTAATTGGGATCTTGAGATTGAATTTGGGTCTATGTTGAAGTGTACAAATGGATCATATTTCTGTAGAACTGACTGAACAAACCGTTAGAACTGCTTCTCTGTCTTTTTTATTTTTGTTTTTTTCCTTTTTCATGTAAGCGTTTTTTTAATTAATGGGTGGGAAATCTCTGAGCTCTACACATGGTGTCCCTTAGTTGTTTTTTTCAGTTGCACTGCAATCATTTGCCTTCTTGTTTTATTTTTCTGTTATACTTCTGTTTTTTCTTAATAATCAGCCATTTGGCCGTAAACCAGTTCAGAAAGCTGTATCAGTCGTCTGCAAGCAGAACTTGAGCGGCATGCAGTATATCTACGAAATCTGGTAGTGCACCCTATCTCTATCTATGGTTTTAGGATTATCCAAATGTGGAGCTCTTAAATCGCACATAGCAGGACAATATGACGGTTTAGAGGATCATAAATGTTTGATTGACCATCTGCTTTTGGAAAGTTAATAAAACTTCGGGACAATTTTCATAAAAAGAAAAAAAAAAAATCCATTTATGGTTCAGTTCATATGACTTTTGAAGAATGGTTCAGATGGATGACAACTCGTACCGGCAAGCATGGTAGCATATTTTGCTTTCTCGTTTCGGATAAATTCAGGAAATTTTGATCAAATTTAAGAGATTGTAAAAAATATGTTTAAAAATATTTAAACATGTATTTGTTAGATTTTTTGTAGTCAACACCTTAACCCATCTTTGTATTTCCATTAAAAATTGGGTTGGACTGTTGACCACACGTATCTCGAGGCAATAGGAAGTAGTTTCCTAATATAAGTGATATGTCTCCACTCTCTTTCCTTCATGGGTTAGGAAAGAGAGGTGGCTATATAAGGAGACCACCGTCCCCTCTTCCTCTAACTATAGCTCATTCCCAGGCTAAACCTAGAGAAGACGAGAGGTAACGGGGTCTCGGATTCTCTTGCAGAGATCATCGTCATTTTTCATCAAGGAGATCACTAACGCG